>JBBBDQ010002401.1:30000-52500 GCA_037127315.1 Ascarosepion bandense
TTGCTTGAACAGCATTTTTCTCATCATAAAGCAAAGCTTTAACGACAGTCGCTTCACTTAAATAACTGTAATTTGTAAACTAATAATCCGATTGGGACCAAACTTTGTCACGTGCAATTTGAAGGTTATTCCTCCATAAAAAATTATACGGTATTTTAATGACTGGCACCACCAGGTGTGGGACTTAGTGAGTGATGTGTTATCTATCTATGTATTATTCTCAGTCTATCTATCTATCTATCTATCTATCTATCTATCTATCTATCTATCTATCTATCTATCTCAGTCTTTTTCTTTCTATCTATCTATCTATCTACCTATCTATCTATCTATCTATCTATCTATCTATCTATCTATCTATCTCAGTCTGCTCATAATCTATCTATCTATCACAATCTCTTCATATCTATCTATCTATCTATCTATCTATCTATCTATCTATCTATCTATCTATCTATCACAGTCTCTTCATATCTATCTATCTATCTATCTATCTATCTATCTATCTATGTATCTATCTATCTATCACAGTCTCTTCATATCTATCTATCTATCTATCTATCTATCTATCTATCTATCTATCTATCACAGTCTCTCCATATCTATCTATCTATCTATCTATCTATCTATCTATCTATCACAGTCTCTTCATATCTATCTATCTATCTATCTATCACAGTCTCTTCATATCTATCTATCTATCTATCTATCTATCTATCTATCTATCTATCTATCTATCTATCTATCTATCTATCACAGTCTCTTCATATCTATCTATCTATCTAATCTATCTATCTATCTATCTATCTATCTATCTATCTATCTATCTATCTATCTCAGTCTGCTCATAATCTATCTCTCTATCACAATCTCTTCATATCTATCTATCTATCTATCTATCTATCTATCTATCTATCTATCACAGTCTCTTCATATCTATCTATCTATCTATCTATCTATCTATCTATCTATCTATCTATCACAGTCTCTTCATATCTATCTATCTATCTATCTATCTATCTATCTATCTATCACAGTCTCTTCATATCTATCTATCTATCTATCTATCTATCTATCTATCACAGTCTCTTCATTATCTTATCTATCTATCTATCTATCTATCTATCTATCTATCTATCTCAGTCTGCTCATAATCTATCTCTCTATCACAATCTCTTCATATCTATCTATCTATCTATCTATCTATCTATCTATCTATCTATCTATCACAGTCTCTTCATATCTATCTATCTATCTATTTATCTATCTATCTATCTATCTATCTATCTATCTATCTATCACAGTCTCTTCATATCTATCTATCTATCTATCTATCTATCTATCTATCACAATCTCTTCATATCTATCTATCTATCTATCTATCTATCTATCTATCTATCTATCTATCACAGTCTCTTCATATCTATCTATCTATCTATCTATCTATCTATCTATCTATCTATCTATCTCTGTTCATATCTATTTGTTAATATCTCATTCATTTCTTCCATTGTTTAGTATTAAGTTTATCAATGATCGAAAGTAGTAACATTAAATTAATATCGAATAATATTTAAGGGCCCTTTTCTCTCAGGAATGGCCAATGTACCAAACCCATCATTTAGTTCCACCAGTTCAGACATTTACTGCTAGGACCTTTCTCTGCTTATTTCACTTTCACTTTCACTTTCACTTTCACCTGGCTGCTTCCCTATTCAGATAATCTACACTTTCGTTTTAATCACCCAAATCTTACATTTTGAAAACCAAACCAGTGACTTTCCATCATCTCCGATCCGACTCAGAACTGTCTCTAATCGCGATGACTTGATGTTACCTCAGGGAGGACCCGTGATATGAGAGTCATTTTGGGACTTAAACCCATACCTCAAGTGAATCTCGTACATATCTGTTAAAATATGATCAGGGATCAGATATATATATATATATATATATATATATATATATATATATATATAAATGTAAACTTGTTGTTATACTCGTTTCGAAAAACCCTCCGAGCACATACGCGGAAGGAAAAAATGATGATAAACGAGCTAAGCACTTGAACATCAGTCAAAGTACGTAGCCCCCCCCCCCAAAAAAAAAACTGAGACAAGTAACCTAAAATAAAAAGCGCTCAATACGCAAGTAGAGCAAACAAAGTAAATAACAAACCTAGAGAGCCAACGAATCTACCAAGGTTTCACTAAATTGGACCTCCAGCCAGAAATACACGGATAAATTTTTTTAGATCTCCGTGTGTGTTTAAATGAAATCGGTTTGAGCTCTGTTCTGGGAGATCCAACGTATAAGAACATAGCAAAACTTAAATAAAAAACTTAACCAAAATATCTTGTATGCCATTTAATAAAACCTGCATATATATATATATATATATATATATATATATATATATATATAGTAAATAACTAACCTAGAGAGCCAACGAACCTACCAAGGTTTCATCAAATTGGATGGACCTCCAGCCAACTTTCCCTGAAGGTCCAATTTGGTGAAACCTTGGTAGGTTCGTTGGCTCTCTAAGTTAGTTATTTACTATATATATATATATATATATATATATATATATATATATATATATATATATATATACTTTGTTTGCTCTACTTGCGTATTTAGCGCTTTTTGTTTCAGGTTACTAGTCGCGGGTTTTTTCTTTGGGCTACGTACTTTGACTGATGTTCAAGTGCTTAGCTAGTTCTTTTTTGATCACCATTTTTTCCTTCCGCGTATGTGCTCGGAGGGTTTTTCGAAACGAGTATAACGACAAGTTTACATTATATATATATATATATATGATAAAGAAATAGGGTTGTTCTAACGAGAGAAATTGGTATAGGATAAAAAGTGTGAGAAGCCGTGAACGTTTTCTTTAAAGTGTATATTTATTGTTTTTGTTATTCAATCATACATGTTATGATACACTAAGTGTCCATAATGGTATAAATACCATTATGGACAATTAATATATCATAACATGTCTAATAACAAAAACAATTAATATACACTTTAAAGAAAACGATCACACATTTTATTATATATATATATATATATATATATATATATATATATATATATATATATATAAATGAGTCCCCTAATTCAGTAGAAAGAAGTCTATGCAACATTCCGAATATTTAGATATCCATATGAAGAACTGCTAGCACAGATTAGATTATCAAAGAGAATGAGAAAATTGTAGGTACCCTATAACATTCTAGTAAGTAACTGGCTCTTTTACTGCTTTTACGAAAGCTCAATAGGGCCGAAAATGGAGTATTTCTGCCATATATTGCTAAGAATTGTATGTGCGTTGTGGTGCAGTGGATATAGTCTCGGAATGAAAAATCGAGGAGCCGAGTTCGAATTCCAGTTAAATTCATTGCATTCGCTTATGCACAAATACCCTTGGGAAAGGTATTAACCTGTCTCTTCCCTCCTGTTATTGATCAAATAATAGGACAGATTGGGTTCTATAGCCTTGGCTGGCAACCAGTCTACCGCAGAAACCAATGGCAATCTTCTGCCCAGTCAGTCATGTCTCTTTCGAGGCATGATCGCCCAAAGCGTGTATCACGTATGCCATTTAACTGATTGATTGCTAAGAATTACCCAGTCTGTATTTTCAAGTCTCGATAGAATCTAAATGCATCTACGCGGACTTGTGGGTGATTAATTATTTCCAACCTTATAATATTTTTCTTACAGGCGTAATATCGCAAGTTTCTTACTGCTCTATTGCTTTTTTCTTTCAATCATTTCACCCCGAGCAAGGCGGAAACGCCACTGATGTGCAGGGGGCTACATAAATGTAAAAAGATTAATTAGAAAAGAGTGAGGAGTACAAACTAGTTAGAAAGGAACAATAGAAAGCAGGTGCGATGACAGATACATATGTGGAGAGAAAGAGAAGGTTATACAGGGGAGGGGAGAGAGCTAGAGTCCAGTGGTTAGTAGATGAGTATTGACTTTGCATTTAAATTTCTGGAGGTTGTAGCCGTCAGGAAAGCAAGAATACGGGAGCGAGTTCCACAGGCGGGAAGTGCGAGAGAAGAAGCTACAGGAGTAGAATTGTCGTCTGCATTTGGCTAACCTGACTGTGAATGGGTGGGACCCAGTTGCCAGTCTGGTTGCACGAGTAAACACCCGTTGAGGAGGCATCAGTGACTTAAGTTCGTCTGAGCAGAAGCCATGAAAGTATTTATAGAACAGACAAACGGAGGCCATATTTCGACGATGGGGAAGTGGCTGCAGTCGAGTCGCCAGATCAGTACCTATCACATTACAGACTCTCCTTTGGAGCTTGTCAAGAACACTGAGGAGAACGGCAGGGGCACCTGACCATAAATGGCAGCAGTACTCCATGCATGGACGGATGGTTGACTTGTATATATGCAGGATGGATTCAGGTGGAAAAAACATCCTGGATCGACATAGTGACCCAACCTTCTTAGCAGTAGATTTTGCTATGAATTCAATATAGTGGTTCCATTTGAGGTCTGAGGACAGGGTAAGTCCGAGGAGGCGTAGTGTATTACTCTCAGGGAGAATCACTTGGTCCATGCTTATGGGAGGCAGAAGAGGTTGCCTGTAATGGTTGACAGACAACAGCTTGGTCTTAGATGAATTGAAGTTGACAAGCCCCTTCTTGCCCCAGTTCACCACAGAGTGTCGATCAAGGTCAGCAGCGAGATTATGTCTGTCCGCCACGACAGGTTTCTTACTGGAGTGGGAGTATATTTTTATATCGAATTTTTCAATCCTGGGTAAAAAGCAATCGGCGGATATATATATATATATAAAACGAAATCTAGGATCACACGCATTTAACATAGACAAAAGCTCTTCGTAAGATGTGATCTGTATTTTTGGGTACCGTTTTTTATTTCTTTAATGCATTGGCTACCAGAAATATCTTTAATCGGTCCATCGAAACCTATTCCAATCAATCTTAGGACTCCAAATACAAATGGAGATATTGATGTCCTCATGTAACACATTGTGTTACTTCAATGTTTTTCTATTGTGATAGATTTGAAGATGTTCAACAATACTTTACAGTCTGTAGGGACTGTCATGTCAATACGAAAGCAAATTCTGTTCTTGTCTTTAATCTGGATGTCTGGGCGATTAGCTTTCATTGTTCTGTTTGTGTGCATTGTGAAAGCCCCTTAAGATTGTTACAGGTCCTATCTCTGTAACCGGAGTTGAAGTTGACAAGCCCCTTCTTGCCCCAGTTCACCACAGAGTGTAGATCCCGCTCAAGGTCAGCAGCGGGATTATGTCTGTCCGCCACGACAGCTTTCTTACTATGGAAAATGGTAATACTTTACTTAGATCTACCAGTTCTAACCTTTCCAGCTAAGGCCCGTCATGTCACGGACATTATGGAAAATCACCGGTTATTCCTCTCCAATTCCACTAATGTCTTGTAAGATCCGTCCGAGCAGATCTTCTGTCGAACCGACCCCTAATCTTCACCTGTCCAAGTCGAGAGTTAACCATAATCTATGTGCTTGCTTTGTAGAACTGACGACTATGAAGATGCTTCCTCAGTCACTTCAATATTAACCTGATCTAGTTGAAGGTTAGCCGTTATCTTATCTTAACCATAAACTCAGCCACTTTCTTTACACTTCCTACCTCGAGTGACTCGAGCCTTGTGCAAGAGAAAAAAATATTATTTTGTCTATATATTCTGAGATGAAGTAGTATTTTTTTTTTTAATCATATCACCCCGGGGAAGGCGGTAACGCCACTGGTGTGCAGGGGGCTACATAAGAGTGAAAAGATTGGAAAAGAGAAAGCCGGAAACCACATCCTAAACAGGGAACAAGGGATGGGCCTCTACACCTGTTCAATAGACGTGGGTGGAGTTTGAACCGGGCGATAGTTCAGTCTATCTACTCCAATATCTTTGTTGCTATTTGTACGACGTTTCGGTCGTTGTACGCTCCGGCCTTCTTTAGATGCTAAAAATTTTGAACCGAACCCTTTATTACAATCACTGGCGTATAACATTCTCATTCCTTGTGTAAAGCCTCGATTGGAAGTCATGAGTTATCTCCCTCTAACCCTGCAAGTTACTTGTTCACCACTGCTGTAGCCTGGTATTGGACTCCCAACTCTTTTGGTAAAGTCACAGAAACTAACCAACGTCTATATCTACTGGCACATGTGTCCTTAAGAATAACTGAAGAAGGCCGGAGCACACAACGACCGAAACGTCGTATAAATGGCAACAAAGATAACGACAATGGTCCAAATAATGAAAAATTATTGCAAAAAGTATAACCGTATAACCATTTTAATATTAACGCCTGCATTGAGTGACTCTCAGGACTTATACAAGGTGAAAAATCATTGTAAAAAAGAATAACCATTTTAATAGTAAACTTTACTTCGAGTGATTTAAGGGCCTTATACAAGGCGAAAATCAATGTAAAAAAATATAACTATTTAAAGATTAACCGCTACCTTGAGTCACTCTTAGGCCTTATAAGTTTACACTTTATCTCGAGTGACTCACGGGCCTTATACAGGTGAAAATCAACGTAAAAAAATTGACAAAGGAGGATCTGTAACGTGGTTGATACTGACTTGGCAGACCGGCTGCAACCACTCTCTCACCGGCGTGATGTGGTTTCCCTGTGCCTCTTCTACAAGTACTTTCATGGCTTCTGCTCCGATGAGCTTAGATCACTGGTGCCACCTAAGCACGAATTTACACGAGATACTAGATTAGCAACTAGGTCCCACCCTTTTACAGTTAAACAGATAAGATGTAACCGTAAATTCTACTCCAACAGCTTCTTTTCTCGCGCTTCCCGCCTGTGGAACTCCCTTCCACAAGTCTGCTTTCCCGACAGTTACAATCGCCAGGTGTTTAAATGTAGGGTCAATAGACACCTCCTATCACACTAACTCCCAACTATTCTCAGAACACTCTCATCTACCCAACCCTCATTCTCGGTATCCTTACCCGCCTATCACCCACCCTCTGACATTTCCTTTAATCAGCCTTTCTCCACTCTACGTAGCACCCTGCGCAGTAGTGGCAGTGACATGCCTTGCTCGGGGTGAAACGCTTATAAAAAAAGAAAAGAAAAAGAAAACGTATAGCCATTTTAACAGTAACTCCTACTTCGAGTGATTCTCGGGCCTTAGACAGGGTGAAAATCAACTTAAAAAGTATAACTATTTTAATAGTAACGCTTTATCTCAAGTGACTCTCGGGTCTTAGGCAGAAAGAAAATCAATGTAAAAGAAAGTACAATCATTTTAATAGTAATGCTCTACCCCAAGTGACCCTTGAGTCTTGTATTAGATTAATATTAACATTAAAATAAATCGCTTGTTTTCTTTGCTTTTTGGAGTCTACAAGGTTTTTATCTCGTCGGAAAGACGTAATGAGTTACCATCAACAAGAGAAATTTACTTCCCCTTCCTTCAATAATAGCATCGCGATTTTCAATAACGGGTGACTTTCATATCTATCTATCTATCTATCTATCTATCTATCTATCTATCTATCTATGTGAGTCTGATCATTATCTATCTATCTATCTATCTATCTATCTATCTATGTGAGTCTGTTCATTATCTATCTATCTATCTATCTATCTATCTATCTATCTATCTATCTATCTGAGTCCGTTCATTATCTATCTATCTATCTATCTATCTATCTATCTATCTATCTATCTATCTATCTATCTATCTATCTATGTCTGTTCATTATCTATCTATCTATCTATCTATCTATCTATCTATCTATCTATGTGAGTCTGTTCATTATCTATCTATCTATCTATTTCAGTCTGTTTATATCTATCTATCTATCTATCTATCTATCTATCTATCTATCTATCTATCTATCTATCTATCTATCTATGTGAGTCTGTTCATTATCTATCTATCTATTTCAGTCGTTTATATCTATCTATCTATCTATCTATCTATCTATCTATCTATCTATCTATCTATCTATTTCAGTCTGTTTATATCTATCTATCTATCTATCTATCTATCTATCTATCTATCTATCTATTTCAGTCTGTTTATATCTATCTATCTATCTATCTATCTATCTATCTATCTATCTATCTATCTATTTCAGTCTGTTTATTTATCTATCTATCTATCTATCTATCTATCTATCTATCTATCTATCTATCTAAGTAGTCACGTCTGAAATTCTTCAAAGATTCTGCGTGTGACATCGGATTAATCTCCGGCCAGGAGGCAACATGTCATATGTCATGTGCAGGTTTTAATAAACAGGATTCGAGTCAAGAGAAGAAGTCAATATATGGTGGAGTCTCTTTTATGTTCCAGATATCAGAACTGTAACTAATGAAGTCTCTCTTATTGTTCTGTGTATACGACGATAACACAAACGATCCTTCCTAATGAATGTGTTGAATATAAAGGATGCGTTCGGGTTTCAATCCCAGGAGAAAAAGAGGAACGACTTTTTTAATGATTAAAGGAAAAAAATGTCATTTAATTATAAGCCAAATACTAAATTCTGATGTGTTGCACATGCAGACCGAGGACAATAGTTTTATAATAAATATATTCTTTAAATTATAATAGCTTTGCAAGGATTGATTATTGGCGGCAAAAATTTTAACAAACACTTATAATGGTCACCCATAGCGGTAAGGTTAAAGAGAAAGAACCAGATTAAACGTGATCGAGTCCTGGGCATTACGATAAATTGCATCCGGCAGCAAGGCCTCTGATTGGGAGGTTGTGGGGAGCATGGAACCACCTCTTAATTGCTGTTGTTCCTAAGTCCACCCTGACCCGGTGTGGTTGCACCTGTTACGGTCCCAGATATGGGCAAATTGCTAATCCCCAAACTGGGGTCAAAACACTATGAAAGTATCAAAATAGACTTTTACAGAAATATATACATAAAAATAGACTTTTATAGGAAAATATACATTTTTGAAGGAAATATATTACCAACTGTACGTTTTTGAAGAAAATATTAATGCCATAACACATTTTTTGAAAGAAAAACTTATTCTCAGCAAAAGATTTTAATACAAAACTAGAAGACATTTTCAGTTTTCTAAAATAAAAAAGAATAAAAACAAATTACTTTTCATTAAAATCTAACTAAATCAACCTTCTCACTATAACCAAACATTAAAAAAAATACCTAAAAACCCCATCTTTTCCGGCATTAAATAACCCACATAGATGTTAATATGCCGTTAAACAAAAATCAAAGTCAAACTAAACGTGAGCAAACCTAAATACCTCAACCATCTCCGCTACCGATTCCGGAGTAGGGAGAAAGGGACTAGGGAGAAAGGGTAACTACCTCTGGTGTTGATAATGTCCGCCATAATTCATGGATATAGAGTATCGTTGCAACACGTAATCTGTTGAAACAACGTCAAAGATTAATACTCCCAAATCAGACACTGTCTTGAATCGGATTTGATCTCGAATAATCGGAAAATATGACCGCCTTTTATACACGTCGCATTGAATATTTGAAGCTTCCTGATTGGTTAAGCCTTCTATTAATGAACTATAAAATGGGTTGACCCATGTGTGTCTCACCAGTATATATATGTATCCATTAAATGTTTTAAATTATAGATTAGTAGCAGTATAGTCCGGCGTTGCTCGAGTGTAATGAAAGCTCACACTCTTTGGACATTGGCACGAAAGACTAAAAAGCAATAGTTGTTTCCAGTTAAAGCGAAACCGTAGACTGAAAGAAAAATGAATGGATGTAATTCAAATTTTGATTTCCTGGTATCGATATCAAATAAGTTTTTTTCGTCGTAAATTGAATTTTGAAGGCTAAATAAGTCCTCTGAGTAAATGGTATCATGCCTGAGACTAAGAACTACAATTATACCTACTTAGAGCCAAACCCAAAGCAAAAACTAAAATAAAAGGGCTGAAAAAAATACAGACATAAAGGCAGAGAAAAAGACACACAGACAAACATCTTGCCTTTTATAAATATATACATTATCAATTTTCTGCACTATTGTAAAAACTGCAACCTTGAAACTTCTGAATATCGTTTCTTATGTCTTTGTCTATGAGTGTATCAAATTGGATTAAAATCGGACCACTCCTTCTATAACCCGATTTTTTCGATTATCGATTTTCGATATTTATCGGGGGTACCTCGACACAAAACCTAGCTAAGAACATTCTCAGCCGCGTATAGTACAACTGTGTAAATTTTCAAGAAAATCGATTCAGCCGTTTCGGAGTCTATAGGTAATGGACACACACACACACACACACACACACACACACACACACACACACACACACACACAGATACACATACAGACAAAGTTCCATTTATAAATAAGTTTATATATTGTTTATAAAGGCATTTTTATTGTCATGGCTTATTTCCCTCTTTTTCGGTGTCCCCTGTAAAATATGTGGTATTGTGGTGTATGAAGGATTGGAAGGTGATGGATGGGTTCTTGTGGTGAATGTGCGAAATTGTAATGAGTGAATGGTTCGTGATAATGTTTAGCTAGGTATAGGATAGTTAGTGTTGACGAACCTCTACTCCTTCCCCTTTCGGACTTGTGCCATAATTCAATGTACATTTACATAAATAAATATTCATTATCTATGTGTATCCATTAAATGTTTTAAATTATATATTATATTGTATATAAAGGCATTTTTATTGACATGGGTTATTTTTCCCTTTTTAGGTGTCTTCTGGAAATATGTGGTATTGTGGTGTATGAAGGATTGGTGGGTGATGGATGGGTTCTTGTGGAGTATGTGCAAATTGTAATGAGTGAATGGGTCGTGATAGCGTTTAGCTAGGTATAGGATAGCTTGTGAATACTAACCTCTATCCCTCCCCTTTCGGCCTTGTGCCACAATTTTTCTATCCTTCAGAAATTAATATTGTATATATGTGTATAAAAAAAAAACGTCCAAAATCGGGTATATAGTGGATATAGACATTGGTTAGTTCCTGTGACTTGACTCAAAGAGTTGTGAGTTCAATACCAGTGGTAAACAAGTAACTTGCAGGGTTAGAGGGAGATAATTCATGACTTCGAATCGTGGCATTACTACTACGCAAGGACTGAGAATGATATACCCCAGTGATTGTAATAAAGGGTTCGGTTCGAAATTCCTAGCACCCTCGAAGAAGGCTGGAGCGTACAACGACCGAAACGTTGTACAAATGGCAACAAAGATGAGGACATTAGTCCGAATAATGTAAATATTGACCGTACACCGTAGATGACTAGGATTTGAAACTAGCCCAATTTCCATATTCCAGGAACTACATGAGAGAAAAAAGAACAGGGCATGTTCTTCTCACTCCATGTGGAATACAATGCTACACCACACTAGAGCCCTAGCCTTACCACATCAGAACCACCACCCAAAACTCGGTGCCAAGCAAGGCTAGGGAGCCCTGTCTACCCTATTATTTACCCATCTTCACTTAATAGCACAAACTACGAGTGATCCGCTCGCGGTGAGGGTGAAATTCAGAAGAACATTGACTATCCTCGATTGAGTCTTGCCTCCCAGCAAGCATCTTCCAGAAATGGTTTTCATCAATAACCAAGTAATATGTATTATTAGCCGTAAATGTGTGCGTCTCAAGGAATTATAATTGCATGGACTTTATCGCCAATCGACATACTGAAACAATTATTTATATGTTTATTAATTATATATTCACTTTTATTTTTAACTAGCAGTATAGCCCGGTGTTGCTCGGGTGTAATGAAAGCTTTAAAACTAATCCATTAAACTAAACCTGATTTTGATCTGACCCGATAGAATATCGGGGTATCAATTTCCAATATCGGAGCCAAACAAGTTATCCAACCTAAGTAAATCTATGAAAACTTATCGTACCCATCAGAGGTAAAACTGGAGAAAATGAGCCATATTGATAGCTGAATATCGGTTTTTGATCAGATTCGATAGAATATCGGGGGTATCGATTTCTGATATAGGGGAAAATGAGTCGTCTGAGAAGATCTACTAATGTTTGAGGCAAAAAACTATAATTTTACCAAGTTAGAGAAAATTCTGCAGCAAGAACCACGATAAAAAGGGTGAAATTCTGATCTTGATCAGACCTCATCGGATATCGGGGTATCGATTTCCGATATCGGAGGGGAATCCGAAAAAATAAGTAGTCCATGATCTGACCGGAAGTCTAAAAATATTTGTGTGAAGTTTGGTGAGAATCGGATAAAAGTTGTGGATTTGTATAAAGGACATACAGATAGACAGACAAACATCTTGCCTTTTATATATATAAATTTTATCCGTTTTTTGCAATGTGCGTTGTGGTACAGAGGATATCGACTCGGAACGAAAAATCGGGGAGCCGAGTTCGAATTCCAATTGAATTCATTGCATTCACTTACGCGCAAATACCCTTGGGAAAGGTATTAATACGTCTCTTCCCTCCAGTTATAGGTTAAATAACAGGACAGATTGGGTTCTATAGACTTGGTTGGCAACCAGTCTACCGCAGAAAGCAATGTCAACCTACTGCGGGATAATCATCTGCCCAATCAGTGATGTCTCTTTCGAGACATGATCGCCCAAGCGTGTTTCACGTATGGCACTAAACTGATTGACTTGCTTTTTATCGTTGTTTTTTATGGTTCCTTAATTCCATGAGGCAGCTTTGAAATTACACTTTTCCGTAGATTGTGACTTGAGACGCTATCGCAAAGGTTATTGTCTATTCCGAAATTAAGTAACTAAAACAATGAGGAGGAATTTGTCAATTGGTAAAAGCGAAACACAAAAGGAAAACTAAGGAGAATGAATAATTTTACTGCATATTTTTCGTTTTCTTTCGCTTTTTCCTTCCCCTTCTTTCTTTTGTTCCTTTTTGTCATGTCATTCTCGGCTAAAACTCAATGTTTTTTCGTTCTTTCTTTCGTTCTTGTTATAGTTCTTCTTGCGTTCAGTTTTGTATTTCTCTTCTTCCCTCTCTTTCTACCTCTCTTATCTCCCTTTCTAACTCTCATTCTCTCTCTCCAGTTTTTTCTTTCTTTCTTAATTTATATTTCGTTCAAGCTGTTTTCTCTTTTCCTAATTCTTTCTTTCTTTCTTTCTTTCTTTCTTTCTTTGTAGTAGGTTCCCTTTTTCTGAATCTTTCTTTCTTTCCTTCTTTCTTTCTTTCTTTTTCATATTTTATAATTCTTTCTTTCTAGCTGCTTGTCTCTTTTCCTAATTCTTTCTTTCTTTTTTTCTTTCTTTCTTTCTTTCTTTCTTTCCTTCTATGTATTTCTTTGTAGTTGTTTTCCTCTTTTCTTTCTTTCTTTCTTTCTTTCTTTCTTGTTTTTCATCTTCCTTATTTATAATTCTTTCTTTTCGCTGTTTTTCGCATTTCCTAATTTTTCTTTCTTTCTTTCTTTCTTTCTTTATTCACTTTTTCTTAATCTTTTTTCCTTTCTTTCTTTCTTTCTTTATCTTTTTTTATAATTCTTTCTTTCTAGCTGTTTTTCTCTTTTCCTCAGTCTTTCTTTCTTTTTTCTTTCTTTCTTTCTTTATATTTGTTATTCTCTTTTCCTGAATCTTTGTTTCTCTCTTGTTTTCTTGTTTTTCTTTCTTTCTTATTTTATAATTCTTCCTCGGTAGCTGTTTAGCGCATTTCCTAATTCTTTCCTTTCTGTCTTTCTTTCTTTATTTCTTTCTTTCTTTCTAGTTGTTTCTCTTTTTCTGAATTTTTTTTCTTTCTTTCTTTTTCTTATTTTATAATTTTTTATTTCTAGCTGTTTTTCTCTTTTCCTAATTCCTTCTTTCTTTCTTTTTTTCTATTTGTTTTTCTCTTTCCCTGAATTTCTCTTTCTATCTTTTTTTCTTTCTTTTTCTTATTTTATAATTTATTCTTTCTAGCCGTTTTTCCTTTTCCTACTTCTTTCTTTCTTTCTTTCTTTCTTTCTTTCTTATTTTATAATTCTTTCTTTCTAGCTGTTATTCTCATTTCCTAATTCTTTCTTTCTTTCTTTCTTTCTTTATTCTCTTTTTCTGAATCTTTCTTTATTTCATTCTTTTTCTTATTTCATAATTCTTTCCTTCTATCTCTTTTTCTCTTTTTCCTAATTCTTTCTTTCTTTCTTTCTTTCTTTCTTTCTTTGTATTTGTTTTTTACTCTTTTCTTGAATCTTTCGTTCTCTCTCTCTTTCTTTCTTTCTTGCTGTTTTTCTCTTTTCCTAATTCTTTCTTTCTTTCTTTTTCTTATTTTATAATTTTTTATTTCTAGCTGTTTTTCTCTTTTACTAATTCTTTCTTTCTTTCTTTTTTGTATTTGTTTTTCTCTTTCCCTGAATTTCTCTTTCTTTCTTTCTTTCTTTCTTTCTTTCTTTCTTTTGCTTGCTTTATTTTTTATTTATTTCTTTTTCTCATTTCATAATTTTTTCTTTCTAGCTGTTTTTCTCTTCCTATTTCTTTCTTTCTTTCTTTTGTTCTTTCTTTCTTTCTTTTCTTGTATTTGTTTTTCTTTTTATTTATTTATTTATTTATTTATTTCTAGTTGTTTCTCTTTTCCTGAATCTTTCTTTCTTTCATTCTTTTTCTTTTTTTATAATTTTTTCTTTCTAGCTGTTTTTCTCTTTTCCTAATTCTTTCTTTCTTTCTTTCTTTTGTTGTATATGTTTTTCTCTTTCCCTGAATTTCTTTCTTTCTTTCTTTCTTTCTTTCTTTCTTTCTTTCTTTTCTTTCTAGTTGTTTATCTTTTCCTGAATCTTTCTTTCTTGCTTGCTTTATTTTTTTATTTATTTCTTTTTCTCATTTCATAATTTTTTTCTTTCTAGCTGTTTTTCTCTTCCTAATTCTTTCTTTCTTTTTTTTTCTTGTATTTGTTTTTCTCTTTATTTATTTATTTATTTCTAGTTGTTTCTCTTTTCCTGAATCTTTCTTTCTTTCTTTCATTCTTTTTCTTTTTTTATAATTTTTTCTTTCTAGCTGTTTTTTTCTTTTCCTAATTCTTTCCTTCTTTCTTTTGTTGTATATGTTTTTCTCTTTCCCTGAACTTCTCTGTCTTACTTTCTTTCTTTCTTTCTTTTTCATTTCTTTGTAGTTGTTTCTCTTTTTCTGAATCTTTCTTTCTTTCATTCTTTTTCTTATTTTATATTTTTTTCTTTCTAGCTGCTTTTCTCTTTTCCTAATTTTTTTCTTTCTTTCTTTCTTTCTTTCTTTCTATTCTATCCCATCATTCTTTTCTTTTCCTTCTTTTATTTTTTCTTTTTTATCTTACAGTTCTTCTCTTCACGTTTCTTACTTCTTTTTCCATTTTGAAATACGTTCTTTCTTC
This sequence comes from Ascarosepion bandense, assembly GCA_037127315.1. Classification (NCBI taxonomy): domain Eukaryota; kingdom Metazoa; phylum Mollusca; class Cephalopoda; order Sepiida; family Sepiidae; genus Ascarosepion; species Ascarosepion bandense. The sequence continues at coordinate 45,344 of JBBBDQ010002401.1, forward strand.
CTTCCTTTTTGCCTTAATTCATTCTTTCTTTCGATTTCCTAGTTCTTTCTTTCTTTCTTTTTTGTTGATTTTTCTTTTTTCTTTCTCTCTTTTTCGTTCCTTTTTCATTGCTTTTAAGTTTCCTAGTTTCTTTTTTATTTTTGGTTTTCTAAAACAAATACTTATTCTTGCCCTCTTTCTATTTCATTTCCTAATTCTTTCTTTTTTTTTCTTTCTTTCTTTCTTGTAGTTTTTTTTCTTCTTCTTTTGTCTTCACCAAATACTAATTCTTTCCTTCTTTATTTTTCATTTTTAATTTTTTAATTTTTTTCCTTTCCTTTAACCAAATAGTAATTTCTTTCTGTCTTTGCCAATTCCTAATTTTTCTTTCTTTCTTTCTTTCTTTCTTTCTTTCTTTCTTTCTTTCTTTCTTTCTTTCTTATAGATAGTCTTTTTCTTTATTTTTTTTAACCAAATACTAAATCTTTCCTCCGTTCTTTTCTATTTTCTAGTTTTTTTCTTTCTTTCTTTTTTTCTTTCCCGTAGATTTTTCTTTCTTGCTTTCATAACCAAATAGTAATTTTTTCTTTTTTCTTTTTCTATTTTCAGATTCTTTCTTTCTTTCTTTCTTTCTTTCTTTCTTTCTTTCTTTCTTTCTTTTATAACCAATTATTAAATATTTTCTCCTTGCTTTTACTTTTCCTAATTCTCTCTTTCTCTCCTTTCTTTCTTTCTCTTTCTTTCTTTCTTTCTTTCTTTTATAACCAATTATTAAATATTTTCTCCTTGCTTTTGGTTTTCCTAATCTCTCTCTCTCTTTCTTTCTTTCTTTCTTTCTTTCTTTCTTTCTTTCTTTCTTTCTCATAGATTTTTATTTCTTTTTCTTTAGCCATATACTTAAACTTTCTTTGATTTTTTTTTTCAATTTTCTTATTTTTTCTTTCTCTTTCCTTTTCTTATTTATTCCTTTTCTCTACCGGTGCCTCTCTATTTATTTGTGCCTTCATACTATTAACCATGCAATGACTGGTGCTCAAAGCATTAAATATTAATTTGCTTTTAAAATAAAACTTCGCTCTTGGAAAATATCATCAAGAAATATGCTTCATATTTCAAACTTAAAGACAGGTAGTAAATTTTTATGCTTGTACGCATGCGCGGCCATCCGTTAGTTATGGCTTCCGCCGCGCATGACGTTACCAAAATCAATCCCTAGATTATTACTTTGTTTTAAATTTAGTCGGCAAAAATCAATATGGAGATAACTTCATTCAACAGACTCTTTAGAGACAAGTTTTCTTCTGTTTGGATTTCTCGCGAATTCTGAGACGGGATTTTCATTCTAGTAGGTTGTGCAGTGAATATCAACTCAAGACGAGAAATCGGAGAACCGAGTTCGAATTCCTGTAGAATTTGTTGCATTCACTTACGCGCAAATGCCCTAGGAAAATATATCAATCTGTCTCTTCTTCCTCCAGGTATGGATTAAATAACAGGACAGATTGGTTTTGTATAGCCTCGGTTGGTAACAAGACTATCATAACGACAACCTACTGCAGGAAAAATCCTCTGCTGAGTCAGTCATGTAACTTTTGAGACATGATCGTCTAAATATGTATCACGTATGGCACTTGACTAACTGTACACCAGAGTAAAAATACAAAACAACGACAGACTTGACCACAAACTAAAAAAGAAATATAGTCGCGAATTTATGCAACAAGATATAAAAACTTATATATACAGGGTGTCCATAACGTTTCTTGTGCACTTTAAAAAGTTTATAATTTTATTTGTATTTGCGATAGAAATAATTTGTAAAAAAGGATTAAAATAAAGTAAATCTATATTTTTAAAAGTTTTATTGAAATTTTATTTAAGTTTTCACATGTCCTCCATCATTAGCAATACAAAGGGTAATACGATTTTGCAGTTCACGGAAAATATTTGCCAACTGATTTACAGTAATGTCTGAAATCACATTATTTTAGCTTTCAAATCTTTCAATGAACTAGGTTTGGTTGCATACACAATTGTTTTTACATGTAAAAAAATCTAATGGTGTCAGATCTGGCGAACGTGGCCAATGAAATGCTCCACCCCTTTCCGATCCATCTGTTTGGAAATTCCTGATATAGAAACTGTATTTGCCACGCAGAGCAAAGTGACAAGGCGCCCCATCTTGTTGAAACGCTGTATTATCTTTCAAGTGCAATTATTCAAGGTCATCTTTTACAGATTATTTGCTATTTTTGGTAACTGTTATCATTGCTTAGCAAAGTTTTATGTCAGCATAAGATAAGACCGTCTTTGATGGTGGACGCTTTTATGTTAACGTCCTTGTAACCTCTCTGAAGATGGCTCATGTGAGCCGAAAGCTCAGAACCAACTTAATAAAAATTATCAAAATTTTGGAGAATTTTTGTCTTTATTTTCGCCTGAAATTAAAGCCAAAATACGATGTTTAGAACGGCTCATGATTAAACATAATAGACATTCATTGTCTCTTATATTTAACAGTATATGTTTAGAAAATTATCTGCTACCTCGATACACTATATATATATATATATATATATATATATATATATATATATATATATATAGGATGTCCATAAAGTTCGTGTGCACTTTAAAAATTTTATAAGCTTATGTGTATTTGTGATAGAAATAATTTGTAAAAAGGATTAGAAAGAAGTAAATCTATATTTTTAAGGTTTTATTGAAATTTTATTTAAGTTTCCACATGTCCTCCATCATTAGCAATACAAAGGGTAATACAATTTTGCAGTTCATATTCTTTTTACTTATCTAAAAATTGTTGCAAATTTTGTGGCAAAGAATTATTCAATAAATATACTAAAAACTAGGTACATTAAATTTTAAAACATTTTTACAGATTATTTCTCTCACAAATTCAAATAAAGTTATAAGTTTTTTAAAGTGCACACGGACTTTATGGACACCTTGTATATACATACTTATATATATATATATATATATATATATATATATATATATATACTGAAGATATACTGTTAAATATAACAGACAATTAATGTCTATTATATTTAATATTTAATCATGAGCCTTTCCAAATATCGTATTTTGGCTTTAATTCAAAATTGTCAAAATCTTTCAAAATTGTCCAACATTTAGATATTTTTTATTATGCTAGTTCTAATCTTTCGTCCCTGTAACCTCTCTGAAGATGGCTGATGTGAGTCGAAAGGTAAGAACAAGTATAATAAAAAAAATGGAAATGTTGGAGAATTTTTGTTTTTATTTTCACCTGAAATTAAAGCCAACATACGATATTTAGAACGGCTCATGATTAAACATAATAGACATTCATTGTCTCTTATATTTAACAGTATATGTTTAGAAAATTATCTACTGCTTCGATACACTAAATATATATATACAATATATCTATAAAGTTCGTGTGCACTTTAAAAATTTTATAAGTTTATGTGTATTTGTGATAGAAATAATTTGTATAAAGGATTAGAAAGAAGTAAATCTATATTTTTTAAGGTTTTATTGAAATTTTATTTAAGTTTCCACATGTCCTCCATCATTAGCAATACAAAGGGTAATAAAATTTTGCAGTTCATATTTTTTTACTTATCTAAAAATTGTTGCAAATTTTGTGGTAAAGAATTATTCAATAACAATACTTAAAACTCGGTACATTAAACTTTATAAGATTTTTACAGATTATTTCTATCACAAATACAAATAAAGTTATAAATTTTTTAAAGTGCGCACGGACTTTATGGACACCCTGTATAAATAAACCGATAATACATATGTTCATTTCCTCAGCTCAAGAACACATTAAAAATAATCCAAAATGTACATAGATAATAAAACTCTCTCGAAAACAAAGACGCAGAAATAAAGGGGCGTTTAACATTAGAATGTGAAGTTTTGATCGTGCGTATGAGTGATCTAAATATTGCACAGAACTCTAAAAAGATGATAGTTTAATAACCCTAAAGAAACTGTAACAGGCAATATATATATATTGATAATATTAATAATAATAGTGTACGTAAAAAAAAAAATTAACACTATTAACTTACTAGTAGTATAGCCCGGCGTTGCTCGGGTCTAATGAAAGCTTTAAAACTAATCCATGGTCCTGGAGCTCAGACTCTTTGGACATTGGCACGAAAGACTAAAAAGCAATAGTTGTTTCCAGTTAAAGCAAAACTGTAGACTGAAAGAAAAATGAATGGCTGTAAGTCAAATTTTTATTTCCTGGTATCGATATCAAATAAGTTTTTTTCGTCGTAAACTGAATTTTGAAGGCTAAATAAGTCCTCCAAGTAAATGGTATCATGGCTGAGGCTAAGAACTACAATTATACATACTTAGAGCCAAACCCGAAGCAAAAACTAAAATAAAAAGGCTAAAAATACAGACATACAGGCAGATAAACAGGCACACACACAAACATCTTTCCTGATATATATATATATATATATATATATATATATATATATATATATATATATATTATCGATTTTCTGCACTATTGTAAAAAATGCAACCTTGAAACTTCTGAATATCGTTTCTTGTGTCTTTGTCTATGAGTGTATCAAAGTTGATTAAAATCGGACCACTCTTTCTATAACCCGATTTTTTCGATTATCGATTTTCAATATTTATCCGGGGTACCTCGACACAAAACCTAGCTAAGAACATTAGCAGACGCTTTCGTACAACTGCGTAAATTTTCAAGAAAATCGGTTCCGCCGTTTCGGAGCCTATTAGTAACGGACACACACAGACACACACACACATACACACAGAAAGTTCCTTTTATAAATAAGTTTAGATTTTGGACACTATCTTCTTAAGAAAACAACTTTTTTTTTCGATAAATAATTAATTTTGACAAGAATTGTTTTAATTTTTAAAAGTTTTTTCAGAATAATTTATAAATTCTTAAATCTTTTAATATTCTGCATTAATTTGTAGCAGTCAAGTGATATTGTTATTAAATAAAGAGTCCGTTAATTGATATTAAATGGAAAAGCTTTCAATGACATCCAATATTTTAGAAAGTAATGCTGGATTTATTTCATGTATCCTGATACTAGTAATCTGCTAATGTCGCGTTTGAACATTTGTATTCATATGTCACAAGCAAACGAAATTTAATAGGCTGCATTTTGAACAATGATTTTTTTTTATAATCATATCGCCCCAAGCAAGGCATTTTACTGCCACTGTTGTGCAGGGGGTTACATAATAGGAAAGTTATGAGAAAGAGTGATAGGTTATAGGGGGTGTCAGGAAGTGGGTAAGAGAAGGATGACTGTGGCATTAAGTGAGGGATCAGTTTATATATTGATTGTAATGTAGAATTGATCCCCCAATTTATATATCCTCATTATAATAGTATAGAAATTTTTATTTTATTTTTTTATAATCATATCGTCCCAAGAAAGGCATTTTACTGCCACTATTTTGCAGGAGGTTACATAGGAGGAATGTTATGAAAAAGAGTGACAGGTTATAGGGAGTGTCAGCAAGTGGATAAGAGAAGGATGAATGTGACCATAAAGTGAGGGGTCAGTTTATATATTAATTGTAATGTAGAATTGATTTCCCACTTTATATCCACATAATAGTATGGATTTTTTTTATATAATCATATCGCCCCATGCCAGGCATTTTACTGCCACTGTTGTGCAGGGGGTTACATAATAGGAAAGTTATGAGAAAGAGTGATAGGTTATAGGGGGTGTCAGGAAGTGGGTAAGAGAAGGATGACTGTGGCCATAAAGGGAGAGAATGTAGAATTGATCCCCAAATTTATATCCACATTATATTAGAATAGAAATTTTATAATTATATCGCCCAAGCAATGCATTTTACTACCACTGTTTTGCAGGGGGTTACATAGAAGGAAAGTTATGAGAAAGAGAAACAGGTTATAGGAGGTGTCAGGAAGTGGGTAAAAGAAGGATTACTGTATCCATAAAGTGAGAGATCAGTTTATATAGTAATTGTAATGTAGAATTGATCCCCAAATTTATATCCACATTATATGAGTATGGAAATTCTATGATTATATCACCCCAAGCAAGGCATTTTACTGCCACTGTTTTGCAGGGGGCTACATAGGAGGACAGTTATGAGAAAGGGAGACAGGTTATAGGAGGTGTCAGGAAGTGGGTAAAAGAAGGATGTGAATATTGATGAGAGTGGTGTGGACGGAGAAAGGAGCATGAGAGAAAGGATGCAGGTTAATGAGATAGGAGATGACTATTGACTTTACATTTAAATTCTTGGTGATTGTAGCTGTCGGGAAGCAAGTAAACGGAAAGGAATTCCACAGTCGGGATGTGCGAGAAAAGAAGCTGGTGGAGTAGAAGTTGGTTTATATTTTATTGGCTTCATAGTAATCTTGTGGTTCGAGTAAATTCATACATAGGGGGCACCAGTGAGCTAAGTTCATCGGAGCAGAAGCCGTGAAAGTGTTTGTAAGAGGGTCATTTAATAAATATGGTGAAGTTTTCGGTATAAGGACTTCTAATACAGATAGAAGATTGCGTTTTTTTTTCAACGTAATCTCCCAGCATTGTCCCACACTTTCCCATCTGTGCACAAGCTTCCGTATTCCCTCAGCATAAAAACCTTTGGACTGATGTCTCAGCTAATCGCTCACAGCACTTTCAAACTTCGTGCCTCTCGTGAACAGTTTCAAGGGCCCAAACAGGTGAAAGTCTGAAGGGGCAAGGTCTGGGCTGTAAGGGGCATGAAGGAGCTGTTCCCAGCCTAGCTTGTTGATGGTCGGCACCGTTTGGGCTGCTGTGTGAGGCCTTGTGTTTTCTTGATGCAAGACTACTCCATGTGACTGATGACCCCTGCGTTTGTTCTGCTCAAAGTCCTTGCAATGTCATCCACTGTCACCCTTCTGTCAGACTGAATGATGTCATTGACTGATTCGATCACCTTAGGAGACCTCACTTCTGTAGACCTCCCAGACCTGTCTTCATCCTCAAAACTGCTCCGTCCTTCTTTCATCAATTTATCCCACTTGTAGACATTTGTTTGACTGAAACATGTGGCACCTCACACAGTTGACATTCTCCTATGAATTTCAACAGGTTTGCGCCCTTCAGCAATCAAAACTTGATAACTGACCGTTGTTTAATCCT
>JBBBDQ010002401.1:57500-140000 GCA_037127315.1 Ascarosepion bandense
TGCCTTCTTCCATTGAATGCCCATAGCCCAGAGGTAGAATCGCCGACTGACACCAATTCGGTCGGGTTTCACTCCTGGGTTAAAAAGCAATCGGAGTCTAGATGTACTGATGAGCTGTGATACAACGAAACAGATCTGTCTGCGGATGACAATATATATATATATATATATATATATATATATATATATATATATAATATAGAATTTATATATATATATATAATATAGAATTTATGTATATATATATATATATATATATATATATATATATATATACATAAATACTACACACACATGCACATATATATATATAAATATGTGTGTGTGTGTGTGTGTGTGTGTGTGTGTGTGTGTGTGTGTGTGTCCTCTCTGTTTGTTCGTTAGAAATACTCGGGTTATCCGGTGCATTCCCGGACAACGAATTATTGCCAAAGGTCTATTCAATGGTGCTTGGATTTGAGTTGATTTTTTTTTTTCATTCTCCCCCCCCCCCCGTTCCTTGCAACTGATGCCCAAATTTTACCAACAGAGACATTACAAACCCACCCTCATCCCGACCCTGACAACATTAACCCCACCCCTTGCTTTCGCTCATATCGAGGTCATTGCGTGCACTCTCGAGTTTTGCGCTTGCAAAATATACCCCGCACGCCCCCTCACTTATTTACAGCATTGGGTTTCTCTTTGAAATATATTTCTTTTCCATTTCTGAAGAATATTTCCATTTCCGAAATTTCTTTTTGTTCAGCCGAGCTCTTGTTGCTCTGAGTTTTGCATAACTCCATTTCTTGCTTGTTGTTCGTTAATTTTTCGTGTTTTTTTTAGTTCTTCCCGCCAAACAGGTAATTTTCAGTTTTTATTCATACTTTTCTTCTCATTTTAATGTCGAAATTATTTTTCACGCCATTATTTTTCTTTTTTTTTTCGGTCTTATCATAAATTTTCATTCATTTTTTTAATCAATGTTACTTATCTCATTTATTCTATTGTATCCGAAAATAAATTTTGATTCTTTTATTTTTGTTTTTGTTCTTTCTTTCTTTCTTTCTTTCTTTCTTTCCTTTTTCTCTGTCATTTCTTTTTCTCTTTCTTCCATCTTCCCAGGTGATACCTTTCTTTCTTTCTTTCTTTCTTCCCATTTGTTTATTTCATTCCACGTCTTTCTTTCATTCTTTCTTCTCTTTCTTTCTTTCGTTCTTTTTTCTTTCTTTCTCCCTGTCGTTTATTTTTCTCTTTTTTCCATCTTCCCAGGTCATGCCTTTCTTTCTTTCTTTCTTTCTTTCTTTCTTTCTTTCTTTCTTTCATCTTCCCAGGTCATACCTTTCTTTCTTTCTTTCTTTCTTCAATTTACCTTTCTTTGTTTTTTGCTTACTTTCTTTTTTTTCGCGAATATTTTTCATATTTCTGTTTTCTTACCTGTAATTTTCACCTGTAATTTTAATTCTTTTTTTAACAATTTTTTTCTTTCTACATTGTTTCAAATCAGAGATATTTTCTTTCTTTCTTTTTACATTTTCGCATTTTTTCATGTCATTGATATTTTTCTTATTTCTTTCTTAGCTCCTTTTTTCTTTCTCCCAATTTTCATTCTTTTTATTTTTGTTAGACTTCTTTCTTTCTTTCTTTCTTTCTTTCTTTCTTTCTTTCTTTCGTACATTATTTTCTCATTCTTCTTTTCTTCCTGCGCACCTACAATTTTACTTCCTTTTTTATAGATTTTCTTATTTTCTTCAATTTATCCGTCGTATCAGATATATTTTTCATTTCTTTCTTTTTGAATTAATTTATTTTTCATATCACTGGTGTTTTTTTTTTTTTTTTTTTTTTTACATTTCTTTCTTAGTTTCATTTTTCTTTCTTTCTCCCAGTTTACATTCATTTTAAACTAGCAGTACAGCCCGGCGTTGCTCGGGTGTACTGAAAGCTTTAAAACTAATCCATGGTCCTGGAGCTCAGACTCAGCCTAAAGAATATTTGAAGTAATAAATAAATTGCGACAATTTACCAATCGCATATAGTATATATATATATATATATATATATATATATATATATATATACTAGCAGTATAGCCCGGCGTTGCTCGGGTGTAATGAAAGCTTTAAAACTAATCCATGATCCTGGAACTCAGACTCTTTGGACGTTGGCACGAAAGACTAAAAAGCAATAGTTGTTTCCAGTTAAAGTGAAACCGTAGACTGAAAGAAAAATGAATGGTTGTAAGTCAAATTTTGATTTCCTGGTATCGATATCAAATCAGTTTTTTTCGTCGTAAACTGAATTTTGAAGGCTAAATAAATCTTGTGAGTAAATGGTATCATGGCTGAGACTAAGAATTACAATTATACCTACTTAGAGCCAAACTAGAACCAAGCAAAAACTAAAATAAAAGGACTGAAAAAAATACAGACATAGAGGCAGATAAACAGACACACACACAAACAACTTGCCTTATATATATATATATATATATATATATATATTATCGATCTTCTGCACTATTGTAAGAACTGCAACCTTGAAACTTCTGAATATCGTTTCTTATGTCTTTGTCTATGAGTGCATCAAATTTGATTAAAATCGGACCACTTCATCTATAACCCGATTTTTTCGATTATCGATTTTCGATATTTATCGGGGGTACCTCGACAGTCGCAGACGCTTATAGTATAACTGTTTAAATTTTCAAGAAAATCGGTTCTGCTGTTTCGGAGTCTATAGGTAACGGACACACACACACACACACATTTATTATATAAGTTTAGATAGATTTGTTAGTCTTTTTCTTTCTTTCTTCATTTATTTATTTATTTATTTATTTATTTTTCCCCATTTGTTTATTTCATTCCAAGTCTTTCTTTCATTCTTTCTTCTTTTTTTCTTTCATTCTTTTACTTTTTCATAATGCCTCTTCTTAATTTCATTCGTACGATCACCAGCAAAGGAATGGGGTAGGACTTGGGACCCTGCCCTTAAACAGATCCCAATGAGACTTGCTCCGTCAGGGAGGAAGCCCGCTCAACCCGACTAGGGTGAATGCGGCATACATACATACATACATACAGCAAAGGAATGCCGAGGCAGGTCAGTAAATCGGGCAGTGAGCGTTTGGAGTTACCAGTTGTTGCAATCTTGGATGTGTGAGTAGTTTATTAGTTCTGAATTTTGAATGTAACTGGAACCAATGTTTCAACGTGAAGCGGCCGCAAGACAAAGAAACGTGTTCCACCATAATGAGCCGACCGTTTTCATTCTTGTCGATAACATTATAAGGGTAAGCAATTATTGTAATTAGAATGCTTGGCTTCGAGATACAAGGCATTAATATTAATTAAATGAATATAATTCGTTCACATATGACTGTCTCTATTCTAAGTTTCACAGAATCGCATAGACTTTAGAGAGATGGAATTATTTACCATCAAGTCTTTGGAAATGTTAACGGAAGAGTTTCATGAGAGAACAACAGAATTTTATTATTATTATTCCCCTATATATATATATATATATATATATATATATAGTCATTCGCAGACAGATCTGTTTCGCAGTTCATCAGAACGGTTAGACATCCGATTGCTTTTAACGCAGGAGTGAAACCCGACCGAATTGGCGTCAGTCGGCGATTCTACCTCTGAGGCATGGGCACTCGGCAGAAGGAGGCAGTTTTTAGCGTATCATGTATCATACGCCAGTAACCAGAGTGCTCTAATTCATTACTTAATGAGCGATGCGTAGATGCTACAGTAGCTACTGTTTTTTCAAAGTCTACCATTCTTGCAGAGTGCTCAATTATAAATGGAACTGTGTGTGTGTGTGTGTGTGTGTGTGTGTGTGTGTGTGTGTGTGTGTGTGTGTGTGTGTGTGCCCGTTACCTAAAGACTCCGATACGGTTGAACCGATTTTCTTGAAAATTTTCACAGTTGTACTATAAGCGTCTGCGAGTGTTCTTAGCTAGGTTTTATGTCGAGATACCGCCGATAAATATCGAAAATCGATAAACGAAAAAATCAGATTATAGGAGTGGTCCGATTTTAATCAAATTTGATACACTCATAGACAAAGACATAAGAAACGATATTCAGAAGTTTCAAGGTTGCATTTTTTACAATAGTGCATAAAATCGATAATATATATATAAGGCAAGATGTTTTTGTGTGTGTCTGTTTATCTGCCTGTATGTCTGTATTTTTTCAGCCCTTTTATTTTAGTTTGTGCTTCGGGTTTGGCTCTAAGTAGGTATAATTGTAGTTCTTAGTCTCAGCCATGATACCATTTACTCAGAAGACTTATTTAGCCTTCAAAATTCAGTTTACGACGAAAAAAACTTATTTGATATCGATACCAGGAAATCAAAATTTGACTTACAACCTTTCAGTCTACGGTTTCGCTTTAATTGGAAACAACTATTGCTTTTTAGTCTTTCGTGCCAACATCCACAGAGTTTGAGCTCCAGGACCATGGATTAGTTTTAAAGCTGTCATTAGACCCGAGCAACGCCGGGCTATACTGCTAGTATATACATATATATATATATATGAATGAAAAAGTGGTTGGTTTCTTGATTAAATTTTGTTTTTCTATTGGGTTAGCAAAAACATCTGTTCTGTTTCCACCGTAAATTACGGCATAGAAGTCGGTCAAATGGTAAGTGAAGTTAAGCTTTTGTATGCGATAATTGGAAATGTACAATACCTGATAAAACCATGGGCGATCATGTCTCAAAAGAGACGTGACTGACTGGGCAGAAGACTTTTTCCTCAGTAGGTTGCAATTACATTCTGCAGTAGACTGGTTGACAACAAGGCCATAGAATCCAATCTGTTCTATAATAACTAGAGACCGAAGAAATTGAATATATTATAAAGTAGTAATTAGTGAGGGATCAGTTTATTACTTGATAACAATAGAAAACCGATCCCCCACTTTATGCCCAGTATAAGCCTTGCTCATGCCTCCAACTATTATATTCAGTCAGTTAAGTGCCATATATGATATACGGTTGGGTGATTATGTCTCGAAAGAGACATGACTGATTGGGCAGAAAATTTTCCCGCAGTAGGCTGCCATTACTTTCTGCAGTAGACTGGTTGCCAACCAAGGCTATAGAACCCAATCTATTATTTCCTATTTTCATCTGCTCCTTTTACCTTCATTCATTCAGTCAGTTAAATGCCATACGTGATACAAGCTTGGGCGATCATGTCTCGAAAGAGACCTGACTGACTGGGCAGAAGATTTTCTAGTAGTAGGTTACCATTACATTCTGTGGTAGACTGGTTGCCAACCAAACTTTTCTACTATTTAACCCATAGCTGGAGGGAGAAGATACGGAGTAATACCTTTTCCACGGGTATTTGCGCGTAAGTGAATGAAACAACTTCAACTTGAATTCGAACTCAGCTCTCTGATTTCTTGTTCCGAGCCGATATCCACTGCACCTCAACGGACAAACTATAGTATAAGGTAACCTGTGCCAATGCTACATAAGGTATCAACTGTTCTCTTTAGTTAAACGGAGCTTCGGTCAGTGTTAACACTTAGTGTATCACTAGTTAGACGCTATTTGTTCTATAGCTTTAATAGAATATTGAAGTTTTTGCTTAATTTTTTATATTAAGTTTTGTGTTTATTTTGTTCCCCAAACACAAGATTTAGCGGGATATACACATCTATCTAAACTTATTTATAAATGGAACATCGTCTGCGTGTGCGCGCGCGCGTGTGTGTGTGTGTCTGTGTGTGTCTGTGTGTGTATAGACTCCGAAATTTACACAGTTGTACTATAAGCGTCTGCGAGTGTTCTTAGCTAGGTTTTGTGTCGAGATACCCCCGATAAATATCGAAAATCAATTATCGAAAAAATCCGGTGGAGTGGTCCGATTTTAATCAAATTTGAAGGAGTGGTCCGATTTTAATCAAATTTGATACACTCATAGACAAAGACATAAGAAACGATATTCAGAAGTTTCAAGGTTGCAGTTCTTAAAATAGTGCAGAAAATCGATTATATATATATATAAAAGGCAAGTGTGTGTGTCTGTTTATCTGCCTGTATGTCTGTATTTATTTAAACGCTTTTATTTTAGTTTTTGCTTCGGGTTTCGCTTTAAGTAGGTATAATTGTAGTTCTTAGTCTCAGCCATGATACCATTTACTCAGAGGACTTATTTAGCCTTCAAAATTCAGTTTACTACGAACAAAACTTATTTGATATCGATACCAGGAAATCAAAATTTGATATACATCCATTCATTTTTCTTTCAGTCTACGGTTTTGCTTTAACTGGAAACAACTATTGCTTTCTAGTCTTTCGTGCTAACGTTCAAAGCGTCTGAGCTTCAGGTCCATGGATTAGTTTTACAACTTTCATTAGACCCGAGCAACGCCGGGCTATACTGATAGTTTGAAACAAATTGAATATATTAATTTGTAGCAGTCTTATTTAACTGGTTGACAACTTAGTGGTAAAGATCTGCATTTTAAAACCGTAATATAAATCGGCTCTTAATTTCGGCTTGAAACTATGATTTTTCTGTTTACGGCAAATTATTATTCTACATAATAATAAGCGAACGATGTTTTTCGCCAACATTTTCAAACGATGGTTGTATTTTTGGGTATATGTTGTTAACTGCACCCGGGATTAAGGCCTCTGATTAGAAGTTTGTGAGAAGAATGAAACCACCTCTTGTTCCCAGGTTCAACTTGACCTGGAGTGGTAGCACCTGTTAGGGTCCCAGCTATGGGCAAATAGTTAACCCCCAAACTGGGGTCAAACACATGAAAGTATAAAAATAGACTTTTACAGAAATATATACATGAAAATATTCTTTTATATGAAATTATACACTTTTGCAGGAAAAATATTACTAACAATACACTTTTGAAGAAAAAGTATTGCCATAACATATTGTTGAAGGAAAAAAAATTATTACCAGCAATACATTTTTTAATACAAAACGACAAGATATCTTGAGTTTTCTAAAATAAAAAAATAAGTTTCATCAAAATCTGACTAAATCCACCTTCTCACTACAACCGAACATTAATAAATACCATAAACCGTACCTTTTTTGGTATTAAATGACCCACAGAGGTGTTGATATGCCGTTAAACAAAACTCAAACTCAATCACGGTCTCACTAAAAGAGCAATCAGTGTTCATTTGTCATACAAAATTCGCTTAAAACCTGTAACCAAACATTAAAAAAATGCCTAAAAACCCTACCTTTCTGGCATTAAATAACCCACAGAGGTGTTGATATGTCGTAAAACAAACTCAAACTCAATCATGGTCTGCTAAAAAAGCAATCAGTGATCATTTGTCGTACAAAATCACTAATGTCCTATAACCGAACATTATAAAAATACCTTAAAACCCTACCTTTTGGGCATTAAATGACCCACAGAGGTGTTGATATGCCGTTAAACAAAACTCAAACTCAATCTCGGTCTCCCTAAAAGAGCAATCAGTGATCATTTGTCGCACAAAAAATCACTGAAGATTTAACCGAACATTTTAAAAATACCTTAAAACCCTACCTTTTTTGGCATTAAATGACCCACAGAGGTGTTGATATGCCGAAGTCTGAAGTTTTTTGTATTCTTTCTCTTGTTATTAGACTTTTTGGCATCATGCTACAATAGCATATCAGTTGCAAGTTTCGACCCCATTTCACTAGCGAATTGACGGCCTCCCTACCGAGAAGATCTTGTTGCTCATTTCGCTATCGAAAACTCTGGCGCCAGCAGATCGATGTAAAGCCTATTACAGACGTAAGAGTCTGGGACGAATTTATTTTCAGGCGATTTGCAGTTAAAGTTTCGATTTTTCCGCCGACAAATAACATATAAATTGGTCAAGCGATAGTTGAAACTGCGGAACACATTTTGCAAATGGACATTTCCCACCTTTTCTCGGTAGGAAATGTGCAGTTGGAAAGGCCAATTGATAGAAATAAATATTCTTTGCGTACGAGACGACGTCGTGCGGCGACATTTTAAGGGATATTCGTTTTCTGGAATTGCGTTGGAGTGATCATTTCTGCCATTAATGTTTTGTCTTCGACCAGATTTTTTTTCCTTTATAGCGTCTCATTCTTCTTTCGAGGAATTACTTTCCTGAAACTTTTGGTTTAGTCGCCGGGACTTTTACTCGTTTTTTTATATTATTCTTTTTTTCTTTTCTTTATTCATTGTTTCTTTCATTCGACCATTTTTTTTTTTCGTTCATATTTTTTTTATTTTATTTTATCATTCACTAGCAGTATAGCCCGGCGTTGCTCGGGTCTAATGAAAGCTTGACAACTAATCCATGGTCCTGGAGCTCAGAATCAGCCTAAAGAATATTTGAAATAATAAATAAATTGCGACGATTTAACAATCGCACCCATTAGATTTTATATATATATATATATATATAGTAGCAGTATAGCCCGGCGTTGCTCGGGTGTAATGAAAGCTTTAAAACTAATCCATGGTCCTGGAGCTCAGACTCTTTGGACGTTGGTACGAAAGAAGCAATAGTTGTTTCCAGTTAAAACGAAACCGTAGACTGAAAGAAAAATGAATGGATGTAAGTCAAATTTTGATTTCCTGGTATCGATATCAAATAAGTTTTTTTCGTCGTAAACTGAATTTTGAAGGCTAAATAAGTCCTCTGAGTAAATGGTATCATGGCTGAGACTAAGAACTACAATTATACCTACTTAGAGCCAAACCTGAAGCAAAAACTAAAATAAAATGGCTGAAAAAAATACACCCATACAGGCAGATAAACAGACACACACAAAAACATCTTGCCTTATATATATATATATATATATATATATATATATAATCGATTTTCTGCACCATTGTAAGAACTGCAACCTTGAAACTTCTGAATATCGTTTCTTATGTCTTTGTCTATGAGTGTATCAAATTTGATTAAAACCGGACCACTCCTTCTCCAACCCGATTTTTTTCGATTATTGATTTTCTAATTTTTTTTTCATCATATCGTCCAAAGGAAAGCATTTTACTGCATTTTACTAAGAGTGACAGGTTATAGGGGGGTGTCAGGAAGTGGGTAAGAGAAGGATTACTGTGGCCATAAAGTGAGGGATCAGTTCATATATTGATTTTAATGTAGAATTGATCCCCCACTTTATATATCCTCATTATAATAGTATAGAAATTTTTATTTTTATTTTTTTATAATCATATCGTCCCAAGAAAGGCATTTTACTGCCACTGTTGTGCAGGGGTTTACATAGGAGGAAAGTTATGAGAAAGAGTGACAGGTTATAGGAGATGTCAGGAAGTGGGTCAGAAAAGAATGACTGTGGCCATAAAATGAGGGATCATGAAAACTTATCGTACCCATCGAGAATAAAATTGGAGAAAATAAAACATATTGATGGCTGAATATCGGTTTTTGATCAGATTCGATAGAATATCCGGAGTATTGATTACCGATATCGGGGAAAATGAGTCGTCTGAGAAGATCTACTAATGTTTGAGACTAAAACAATAATTTTATGAATTCTGCAGCAAGAACCACGATAAAATGGCTGAAATTCTACTCTTGATTAGACCTGATCAGATATCGGGGTATCAATTTTCGATTTTGAGAAGAAATCGGGAAAAAAAGTAGCCCATGACCTGATCAGAAGCTTAAAAAATATTTGTGGGAAGTTTGGTAAGAATCGGATAAAAATTGGGGATTTGTGTAAAGGACATACAGACAGACACTCAAACATCTTGCCTTTTACATATATAGATTCTTTATTTCGTCCCTTCTTTGTGTAGTTTCGTATTTTTTCGTTCTTTTTTCTTTAATTATTTTTTTGAATATTTTTGTTTTTTCTCGCCATATTTAAATAATCTTCATTTCCCAGTTTTTTATACTGAGTTGATTTTTTTTGTATTTTTCTTCTTTGCTTCCATATTTTTTCTTTCCTGCTTTTTATATTTTCTCTTTTTTTATTTCTCTTTTTTTTCTTTGCTTATTTAGTTTTCGTTTTTTATTATTTTTCTGTCTTTTCTTTTTCGCTTCTTTCATTCATCATTTTTTTCTTTCATTCAATCTTTCTATCTTTTCGTTATTTGTAATTTTTTCATTTTTTTTTTTTTTGTATTTACGTGTCTCTTAATTTTGGTTATTTCATTGTTTCTTTCATTCTTTTTTCCATTCTATCATCACGCGTCTTTCATATCACCCCCCCCCCCATTATATATATATATATGTATATATATAATCGATTTTCTGCACTATTGTAAGAACTGCAATCTTGAAACTTCTGAATATCGTTTCTTATGTCTTTGTCTATGAGTGTATCAAATTTGATTAAAATCGGACCACTCCTTCTATAATCCGATTTTTTCGATTATCGATTTTCGATATTTATCTGGGGTACCTCGACACAAAACCTGGCTAAGAACACTCGCAGACGCTTATAGTACAACTGTGTAAATTTTCAAGAAAATCGGTTCAGCCGTATCGGAGTCTATAGGTAACGGGGACACACACACACGCACAAACACACACACACACACACACACACACACACAGACAAAGTTCTATTTATAAATAAGTTTAGATATATTATCGATTTTCTGCACTATTGTAAGAACTGCAACCTTGAAACTTCTGAATATCGTTTCTTATGTCTTTGTCTATGAGTGTATCAAATTTGATTAAAATCGGACCACTCCTATAACCCGATTTTTTTCGATTATTGATTTTCTAATTTTTTTTTCATCATATCGTCCAAAGGAAAGCATTTTACTGCATTTTACTAAGAGTGACAGGTTATAGGGGGTTGTCAGGAAGTGGGTAAGAGAAGGATTACTGAGGCCATAAAGTGAGGGATCAGTTTATATATTGATTGTAATGTAGAATTGATCCCCCACTTTATATATCCTCATTATAATAGTATAGAAATTTTTATTTTTATTTTTTTTATAATCATATCGTCCCAAGAAAGGCATTTTACTGCCACTGTTGTGCAGGGGTTTACATAGGAGGAAAGTTATGAGAAAGAGTGACAGGTTATAGGAGATGTCAGGAAGTGGGTCAGAAAAGGATGACTGTGGCCATAAAATGAGGGATCAGTTTATATATTAATCGTAATGTAGAATTGATCCCCCACTTTATATTTCCTCATTTTAATAGTATAGTAGTTTTATTTTTTTTAATAATCATATCGCCCCAAGCAAGGCATTTTACTGCCACTACTATGCAGGGGGTTACATAGAAGGAATGTTATGAAAAAGAGTGACAGGTTATAGGGGGTGTCAGGAAGTGGATAAGAGAAGGATGAAAAAAGAAAAAAAAGAGAGAAAAGGAAGAGAAAAAGAAAGAAAGCAAAAAAAAAGAAAGAAAGAAAAAAGAAAGAATTGTAGGATTTTTTTTATTGTCATTTCGCCCCAAGCAAGCCATTGTACTGCCACTGTTTTGCAGGGGTTTACATAGGAGGAAAGTTATGAGAAAAAGTGACAGGTTATAGGGGGTGTCGGGAAGTGGGTAAGAAAAGGATTAATGCGGCCATAAAGTGAGAGATCAGTTTATAGATTAATTGTAATGTAGAATTAATCCCCCACTTTGTATGCTCAATATATTAATATAGAAATTTTTATTTTTATTTTTTTTATTATCATATCGCCCCAAGCAAGGCATTTTACTGCCACTGTTTTGCAGGGGGTTACATAGGAGGAAAGTTATGAGAAAGAGTTACAGGTTATAGGGGGTGTCAGGAAGTGGGTAAGAGAAGGATGAGAATATTGATGAGAGTAGAGTGGACGGAGAAAGGAGCATGAGAGAGAGAGGATGCAGGTTAGTTAGATAGGAGATGACTATTGACTTGACATTTAAATTCTTGGAGATTGTAGCTGTCGGGAAAGCAAGTAAATGGAAGGGAATTTCACAGGTGGGAAGTGCGAGAAAAGAAGCTGATGGAGTAGAATTTGCGTTTACATTTTATTGGTTTCACAGTAAAAGGGGTTGGACCTATTTGCTAATCTTGTTGCTCGAGTAAATTCGTATATAAGGGGCACCAGTGATCTCAGTTCATCGGAGCAGATGCCGTGAAAGTATTTGTAGAAGAGGCACAGGAAATCCACATTGCACCAGTGAGAAAGTGACTATCGGAGCTGCCAAGTCGGGATATATCACTTTACAGATTATCTGTTGGATTTTGTCAATGACTCCTAGGCGAATATTAGGAACACCCGACCAGATATGCCAGCAGTATTCAAGGCACGGGCGGATGGTATAATACTCTATATATAGAGAGAGATGTGAAGGATCATAATGACCTACACTACCGGCCATAATTATTAGGCCACTCCAGCTTTATTAAAACAAATAATGTATTTCAAACTATTTTTAGTATTTATTGCCAAATGAAAATAGAGTGGTTCTCTTGTTATTATTACTTTGCAAAATTTTACAAGGCAAAGAAGCAAAGATGAACTCGTTCGAATCACCCTAAATTTTCTTCATTTTTTCATTGATGAAACTGCAATATTGTTAATTATTAAATATTTATAAATTCATTTGATGCACATGTTATTGTGCAGTATTAACAAAAGAACCATTCTATTTTCATTTACAATTATTCACTTGGCGATAAATACGAAAAAATAGTTCGAAATTCATCATTTTTTTAAAAAACACTGTGGTGGCCTAATTATGGCCAGTAGTATATATATATATAGCAAATCTGAATGGTGCGATGGGTAAATTGTTGCTATTTGCCTTGTAAAATTTTGCAATTTAATAACAATAAAAGAACCATTCTATTTTCATTTACAATTATTCATTTGGCAATAAATACTAAAAAGTAGGATGAAATACATCATTTTTTTTTAAATCACTGCAGTGGCCTAATAATTATGGCCGGTAGTGTATGTGCTGAGAGGTCACGGCCCATAGAAGAAGAAGAAGAAGAAGAAGAAGAAGAAGAAGAAGAAGAAAATGAGGCAGTTGAAATTTCTAGGGTCGTCACAGGCAGCCACAATCTCAACAGTGTAGGATGATACGATGTTGATAGCGGACACGGTAAAGAACATGCAGGACCTCCTACAGAAATAGCAAAAAAAAAAAAAAAAGAAATAGGCGAAAACAAAGGACTGAGCATAGACTTCAGGAAAACTGAATGTATGGTCATCAGTAAAGAGAAAATCCCAAAATTCCAACGACATGTCGGAGAAAATAAAATAAAATAAGTAAAGAAATTTAAATACCTGGGAAGCGTTCTGATAAAGGATAGAATATGTGACATGGAGATCCAAAGACAAGTTGGAATGATCAAAGATGTATTTCAAAAGCTATCTAGACTACTGAAAGAAAAACAAAGAAAAGTGTACTGGACTGTTATGTGATACCTGTCCTTTTGTATGGAAGTGAATGCAAGACGATCTCATCATGGATGAAGGAGAGGCTTGAAGCAAAAAAAAAAAACACAAAACAAAGAAAAGTATACGGGAGTGTTATGTGATATCTGACTTTCTGTATGGCAGTGAATGTTGGCCGATCTCCTCAAGGATGAAGGAGAGGCTTGAAGCAAGAGAACCAAAGAAAAGAGTACTGGACTGTTATGTGATATCTGTCCTTCTGTATGGAAGTGAATGTTGGACAATCTCATCAAGGATGAAGGAGAGGCTTGAAGCAAGAGAAACAAAGAAGAGAGTACTGGACTGTTACGTGATGTCTGTCCTTCTGTATGGCAGTGAATGTTGGCCGATCTCCTCAAGGATGAAGGAGAGGCTTGAAGCAAGAAAAACAAAGAAAAAAAGTACCGGACTGTTATGTGATACCTGTCTTTCTGTATGGCAGTGAATGTTGGCCGATCTCCTCAAGGATGAAGGAGAGGCTTGAAGCAAGAGAAACAAGCTTGAGGAGATCATCCAACATCGTCCAAGAGAGGCTTGAAGCAAGAAAAAAAGAAAAGAAAAGAGTACTGGACTGTTATGTGATATCTGTCATTCTGTATGGCAGTGAATGTTGGACGATCTCCTCAAGGATGAAGGAGAGGCTTGAAGCAAGAGAAAAGAAAAAGAAAAGAGTACTGGTCTGTTATGTGATGTTTGTCCTTCTGTATGGCAGTGAATGTTGGCCGATCTCCTCAAGGATGAAGAAGAGGCTTGAAGCAAGAAAAACAAAGAAAAGAGTACCGGACTGTTATGTCATATCTGTCCTTCTGTATGGCAGTGAATGTTGGACGATCTCATCAAAGATGAAGGAGTGGTTTGAGGCAGTAGAACTGTAGTTTTACAGAAGGATGCTGTTGATACTATCGACGAAGTATGTGTGCAACGATGAGGTATTGGAAAGTCTGCAAACGATAAGAAAACTCATACTTAACATCAGGAAGAGACATATGAGGTTCCTGGAACATGCACTGAGGAAGGATGGCTTAGAGAATTTAATATTCACAGGGCAGATAGAAAAAAAGAAATAGAGGAAAGTGATGCGAACCATACCTGATAGGCCTGAGCAAATGAATGGCGGAGCGGGGTTTGAGAGAGAATACCAGATGACCTCAGCAAGTCGGTTTTCCGAGCATTGCCTAAGAAGCCAGGAGCAAACGAGTGCGAACTCCACAGAACCATCAGTTAAATGAGCCATATAACAAAACTGATCGTCCGAATCCTGATGAATAGAACGAGAAGCAGAATCAGGCCAGAGATAGGACAAGAACAGTGCGGTTTCGTCAAAGAAACTGGAACAAGGAACGCCATATTTATGATTAGGATGCTCTCTGAACGGGCAATACAAATGAAGAAGGACTTGTAGCTATGTTTTATTGATTATGCAAAGGCGTTTGACAAAATACGCCACAAAGAATTGATGGCGATGCTTGGCAACCTCGACATTTGGGAAAGATCTAAGAGTAATCAAGAATCTCTACTGGCAGCAAACTGACTGCATACAGACAGAAGACGAGTTCAGCAGTTATACAAACATTGAAAGGGGCGTAAGACAAGGATGTGTCTTTTCACCGGATCTATGGTCATCAGCAAAAAGATCAGCCCAAACTTCCAAATACAGGTGGAGGGTACTAAAATCAAGCAGGTACAAAAATTTAAATACCTGGGAAGTATTCTAACAGAAAACGGAAAGTGTGACACAGAGATCCAAAGGCGAATTGGCATGGCCAAGGAAGCATTCCAGAAGTTGAATAAACAGGAAAATTTCGCTAGAAACAAAGAAGAGAGTACTGGATTGCAATGTGATGTCGGTTCTTCAATATGCACGTTGGACAATATCATTGAAGATGAAGGAAAAACTTGAAGCAGCTGAAATGTGGTCATACAGAAGCATACTGGGTATAAAGTGGGGGATCAATTCCATATTACAATCAATATATAAACTGAACCCTCACTTTGTGGTCACATCAGTTTCTATACATTTATATTCCTGACATCCAAAAGCACAAGGATGCATTCCAGGAACTGAGTAAAGTATTAAAAAACAGGACAATTTCGCTAGAAACAAAGAAGGGAGTACTGGATTGTTATGTGATGTCAGTTCTTCAATATGGCAGTGAATGCTGGACAATATCATCAAAGATGAAGGAAAAACTTGAAGCAGCTGAAATGTGGTTCTACAGAAGGATGCTGAGGATATCACTAATCGAGTATGTAAGCAATGATGAGGTGTTAAAAAGGATGGAGACGAAAAGGAAATTAATACAGAGCATCAGGAAGAGACAGCTAAAGTTCCTGGGACATGCAATGAAGAAAGAGGGCTTGGAGAACCTGATACTAACAGGCCAGATAGAGGGAAAAAGAAACGGGCCAAAGTAGTAGATAACATATTTGAAGAACCTGATCAGGTGGATGACGGAATGAGAGTTTCGTGGTGTAACAGGAGAAAACGTGCAAAGAGCCACCAGGGATAGGGAGATGCGGAAAGCCACCATCGTCTACGTCCTGAAAGGACAAGGCACATAAAAGAAGAAGAAGATTAAGTGGAAATATATTGAGAGCGAAAAGAGACAGAGTCAAGGGGAAGTCCATTATAAACTGAAGGGATAGGGAACATGAAATAGAAGAGATCTTGAAAAATTTGGCACTTGCACGATATGCCAAAAAGAAGAAGGACAGCGAATAACCTGTCCATCGAGTAAATAGTTGGCAAAAGAAATAGCAAAAGACAAAATTTACAAACGACAGAGAATAGTGAAAAAAAAAGAAGGTCATCGTGCCATGTCCTGAAGGGACATGGCACGATGATGGCGACATTAGTCATAATAATTGATTCCTATTTATCTTAATGAATAAATGTACAATCAACTTATTTTATTTTTTGCACATCTTCCAATGAAGAAAGGCTGCCTTTGTCAAATTTAGATTTCAAAATCACTCAGTAAATTTAAGTGCCATACGTGATAAACGCTTAGGCGATCATGCCTCTTTCGAGACATGACACACTGGGCTGAAGATTTTCCCGCAGTAGGTTGCCATTACTTTTTACAGTAGACTGGTTGCCAATCAAATCTATAAAACCCAATCTAGTATCTCCTATTTTCATCTGCTCCTCTTATGTTCATTCAGTCAGTCAATTAAGTGCCATACGTGATAAACGCTTGGGTGATCATGTCTGGAAAGAGACATGACTGAACAGGCAGAAGATTTTCCCGCAGTAGGCTGCCATTACCTTCTGCGGTAGACTGGTTGCCAACCAAGGCTATAGAACCCAATCTATTATTTCCTATTTTCATTTGCTCCTCTTACCTTCATTCATTCATTCATTCAGTTAAGTGCCATATGTGACACACGCTTGGGCGATCATGTCTCTTTCAAGACTGGGCTGAAGATTTTCCAGCAGTAGATTGCCATTACTTTCTGCAGTAGACTGGTTTCCAGCCAAGGCTATAGAACCCAATCTATTATTTCCTATTTTCATCTGCTTCTGTTACCTTCATTAATTCAGTCAGTTAAGTAACATACTTGATACACGCTTGGGCGATCATTCGTCGAAAGTGACATGACTGACTGGGCAGAACGTTTTCCCGCAGTAGGTTGCCATCATTTTCTGCCAATCAAGGCTATAGAATCAAATCTATCCTGCTATTTAACTTATAGCTTAGAGGTGAATAGATGGACTAATACCTTTCTCAGAAGTATTTGTGCATAGTTGAATGCAGCAAATTGAACTAGAATTCGAACTCGGCTCTCCGAGTTTTCGTTCCAAGCCGATATCCACTACACCACAACAAAGTTCACCGAACACATGGCCCAAGGCTCACTCAAGTTAGAGCCTTTCCTACCGAGTTGCGTTGGCTGTTTCTTTTCATTTAGCGACAAATCAATCACTCTATTTAGTATGCATTTTTTACAGATAAAATATGGTTTCAGTGATAAAAGTCTTGCTTTTTAATCCATAGCTGGGAGAAGAATAAGCGGATTCATACATTTCCCAGAGGTATATGCGCGTAGTTGAATTGGAACTCGACTCTTTGATTAAAAATACTGAACCATTATCTATTACACATTCAACATATCCAAGCTTACTGCACCTGGTATTCCCAAGCAGTCACCCATCTAGGTACTGACCAGGCTTAACATTACTTAACTCCAATTTCCAATTCCAAGCCATTATCCATTACATCACCTTCACATACAAGCTTACAGCACCTGTTATTCCCAAGCAGTCACCCATCTAGGTACTGACCAGGCTTAACATTACTTAACTCCAATTTCCAAGTCATTATCCATTACATCACCTACACATCCAAGCTTACAGCACCTGGTATTCCCAAGCAGTCACCCATCTAGGTACTGACCAGGCTTAACATTACTTAACTCCAATTTCCAAGTCATTATCCATTACATCACCTTCACATCCAAGCTTACAGCACCTGGTATTCCCAAGCAGTCACCCATCTAGGTACTGACCAGGCTTATCAGTACTTAACTCTAATTCCAAGCCATTATCCATTACATCACCTTCACATCCAAGCTTACAGCACCTGGTATTCCCAAGCAGTCACCCATCTAGGTACTGACCAGGCTTATCAGTACTTAACTCCAATTTCCAATTCCAAGCCATTATCCATTACATCGCCTACACATCCAAGTTTACAGCACCTGGTATTCCCAAGCAGTCACCCATCTAGGTACTGACCAGGCTTATCAGTACTTAACTCCAATTTCCAATTCCAAGCCATTATCCATTACATCGCCTACACATCCAAGTTTACAGCACCTGTTATTCCCAAGCAGTCACCCATCTAGGTACTGAATAGGCTCAACGTTGTTTCATTTCTGTGATTATACGAGAATCAGTGTTTCAACGTGATATGGAAAAGAGTAGGAGGAAGTTGCAAGAAGTGAGATTCGTATTCTTTTTCTACTTCTATGTGGAATAGAAATGGGAATTGACTTTGCATTTAAATTCTTGGAGGTTGTAGCCGTCAGGAAAGCAAGTATATGGAAGAGAGTTCCACAGGCGGGAAGCGCGTGAAAAAAAAAACTGCAGGAGTAGAACTGTCGCCTACATTTGATTGATCTAAATGTAAAAGAGTGAGACCTTGTTGCCAGTCTGCTTGTCAGAGTAAATTGTTGTGGTAGGGCGGGGACCAGTGACCCAAGTTCGTCAAAGCAGAAGCCATGAAAATATTTGTAGAATAGACAGAGAGAAGCCACATCCCACCAATGAGAAAGTGGCTGAAGTCGAGCAGCTGAAATTAAAGCCAAAATACGATGTTTAGAACGGCTCATGATTAAACATAATAGACATTTATTGTCTGTTACATTTAACAATATATATGTGTGTGTGGGGGTCTGTTGTGAAATAGTTTTCGCACTGAAAGTTATAATCGTGCTTTGTCGATTGCTAATCGACTTAACGCACCCAAAATGTTAGGAACTTGGTAATCTTCCACTGTAAGCTGACTCCTTAGGATTCGGCTAAATGCCTTAATCCAACTATGTCCAAACTGGAACTAACTAGTAGTTCTACTTAACTCCAATAGAACTCTGAAGAACTCTCTAGAACTTCTAAGAACTCCCAAGAACTTCCCAAGAACTTTTTGAGTTAACTTTCTTTTAACTCTTGTTAATAGAGGAGGGAGAGTTCATTATCTGAGGAATAAGTGTAATTTCACCAAAACAGTGCATATTGATGATCCTTGTGCCAGACATGGGACAGTAGGGATTCACCATTTAATCTATTTTACCAAAATCTCTTATTAAGTGTAGGTTCCGCTTGTGTGAATATTATTAGCACTAGGTGTGTTATATCAGCCAGGGAGTGATTAAAATTTTTGGCCTTTTTTTTTTTTTTTTTAAATCTGACCCGATAAGTGTGTTGGGAGTTTGGTCGGGCTGACAACACCCGCCCTCAGCCAAACGCTATACTAACGCGCATTCTAGAAGGAGCTCGGCAAGTCAGGCTGATTAGACTTCCCGAGGGCTACTCATCTCGGTTATTCCTGTATCAATTAGTGGAAGGGCGCTCGTAGTTTCGACCGTAATCAGGATCCCGTCTTTTGAGGAGCCAACGAGCCACTCTGTTTGGATAGAAATGTTATCCATCGACAAGAAATTAGAAACATTTTCTAAAGGGCGCCTTTCCATGCTAAGGGTCCAGCAAGGATCTAACAGGGTATTATTCGGTCGGGGTAGGAATCAAAACTCAAATTTGCACAATATACGTAAATCTGGAATACTGTAAGCGAACTTTCAATACGCACACATACAAATATACATGTACAGACGCATACACGTAAACACACTTTAAGCAGATACGTACAAACCCACATACTTGTGAATTAGACATACACACACACACATACACACACATACACACACACATATATATGTATATGTATGGTGGGCACTTCAGTGTTGTGCAATGTTTAGCAAACTGGTTTCGCTAAATTAGTTACAGCTGAGTAGTAAGTTCGAAGCCGGAGAGCCGAGTTCAAATTCCAGTTGAATTTTTTGCATTCATTCATGCGCAAATACTCTAGGGAAAGATATTAATTCGTCGCTTCTCTCTTCAGCTATGGGTTAAATAGCAGGACAGATTAAGTTCTATAGCCTTAGTTTGCAACGAATCGACCAGAAAGTAATGGCAACCACCAGCGGGAAAATTTTTCACCCAGTCAGTCATGTCTCTTTTGAGACATGATCGCCCAAGCGTGTATCACATATTGCCGTTCACTGTCTTATTGAGTAAGTTCGATTCTCACCATGTGGTCTACACTTTCAGCCTTATGCAACATCTAAGCTACGCTTAGAAAAGCACTATATATATATATATATATATATGAGTTGAATATAAGGATCGGAATCCGACAAGATGAATAGGATAAGTCAAGAACAAGTAGGAAAAAAGTGTCTTTAATCTAACATGTTTCACTTTAACAAGCTTCTTCAGAGATTCTTTAAAGATGAATGATTTAAAAAAGCGAGAGTATATATATATATATATATATATATATATATATATATATATATGAGTTGAATATATGGATCGGAATCCGACAAGATGAATAGAATACGTCAAGAACAAGTAGGAAAAAAAGTGTCTTTAATCTAACAAGTTTCAAGGCGTTCTTTTTAAATAAAATAAGAGAAAACATTTATGAATGCATGCGTTGAGAGAAATCAAATGATGGAACGATTTTCATTATAAATAACGTGAGAATCACGTATTAATCATAAACGAAATATATTTCCGTTTAAATTCTAGTTAAAATAATGTTAACAGTCCTTTTAATGAAATAATAAATAAACTACTAAATATTGTTAACAGTATCTTTCAATTAAATAAAAATTACTATATATCAAAATTATTATAAAAACATAATCATCATAAAAATATTTACGGTTAGAATCTTTCAATGAAAGAACAAATTACTAAATAAAATGTAAAATTAATAATAATAATAATAATAATAATAATAATAATATTAATAATAATATTATTAATAATAATATTAATGTAACCATTCTATGGGATTACACCATCTACACAGACAGAAAAATTGAAGCAAACAGGCCAGACATTATTGTTAAAAACCAGAAGGAGAAAACTTGTCTATTAATTGATATGGCTTGTCCAGCGGATTGTAACATAGCAATCAAGGAATTTGAAAAACTGTCAAAATATAAAGACCTGGAAATTGAAATAGAAAAAATGTGGAAATTGAAAACAAGAGTTGTGCCAGTGATAGTAGGTGCACTTGGAATGATAAAAAATGGAACAAAACAACACATTGAAAGAATCCCTGGAAACCCCAGCTTAAAAGATATACAAAAAATTGTCTTATTAAGTACAGCCCACACACTAAGGAAAACCTTATCTATGTAATGCTGGAGATGATAGGGAAGATAGAAAAACATGAAATGGAGCCATAACAACACGCCACTACCTGTCTTAGGTCTTCCCGCAGACTTGGTTGGTAGTGAGACCCAAGCAGAAATCGAAATATGATGAAAAATGACATATTAATAATAAATGACATAATAATAATAATAACATTAATAATAATAATAATAATAATAATAATAATAATAATAATAAAAGAATGATAATGAGCTGGAAGGTCTTCTGCAAACTGTAAAATGCTTCAGCGAAGACATTGGAATGAAATTTAATTTGAATAAATGTGCTAAAGCTACAGTTTTACGTGGATCAATACAAGAAACATCCTCAATTAGCCTAGACCCTGCTGTAACAATAAAAGAATTGAAACCAGAAGAAGCTTATAAATACCTAGGTGTAAATGAGAGCGAAAACATTCACCATAAAAAAATGAAAGAAATAGTGCGTAAAGAGTACTATAGAAGGCTACGAATGATATTAAAAACTGAATTAAATTCACAGAATAGAGTTATGGCCATTAATAGCCTTGCAATCCCAGTTGTCCAATATAGCTTCAACATCTTGAACTGGACTCTAAACGACATCAGGCGAATGGATGCTAAAACAAGAAAGCTTCTTTCTAAGCATAGGATGCATCACCCAAAGGCTGATGTAGACCGTCTATACATACCCGGTAAAGAAGGTGGAAGGGGTCTTATTCAGCTGGAATTGTCATACAAGGCAACAACTATTGGCTTACTAACATACATAGAAACAACAAAGGATTGGATGATACAATTAGTAAGGCAACATGAAGAAAGAAAGAAAAAATATTCAATAATAAAAGAAGGCAGTAAATACAAACAAGAATTACAGTTAGTAGATTCTGCAGAAAAGCAAAACAGTAGCCAAGAACCAACTATTGCGGCAAAAAATATGAAAATGAAAGCCAAAGATAAAGCTCTTGAAAAGATGAAACAGCGCTGGCAAGACAAACCTCTGCATGGCCAATATCCAGTACGTGCCAATAAATCCAATGTTGACAAAGTTAATACTCATCGATGGTTACGTGCATCTGGATTAAAGTCTGAAACTGAAGGATTTATTCTTGCAGCACAAGACCAAAGTCTTTTCACTAGAAACTTTCAGGCAAATATTATGCATAATAATATGGAACCAAAATGCAGGTTTTGTGATAAACACCAAGAAACAATAGACCACCTAATCTCAGGCTGTTCTGTGCTTGCCCCAAACGAATATAAAAATCGCCACGATAGAGTTGGGCAATATTTACATTGGGCAATGTGCAAACATTATGGAAAAGCTGTAAACAAACACTGGTATGAACATCATCCAGCACCGGTTACAGAAATAGAAGATGTAACCATTCTATGGGATTACACCATCTACACAGACAGAAAAATTGAAGCAAACAGGCCAGACATTATTGTTAAAAACCAGAAGGAGAAAACTTGTCTATTAATTGATATGGCTTGTCCAGCGGATTGTAACATAGCAACCAAGGAATTTGAAAAACTGTCAAAATATAAAGACCTGGAAATTGAAATAGAAAAAATGTGGAAATTGAAAACAAGAGTTGTACCAGTGATAGTAGGTGCACTTGGAATGATAAAAAATGGAACAAAACAACACATTGAAAGAATCCCTGGAAACCCCAGCTTAAGAGATATACTAAAAATTGTCTTATTAAGTACAGCCCACACACTAAGGAAAACTTTATCTATGTAATGCTGGGGATGATAGGGAAGATAGAAAAACATGAAATGGAGCCATAACAACACGCCACGACCTGCCTTAGGTCTCCCCGCAGACTTGGTTGGTAGTGAGACCAAAGCAGAAATCGAAATATGATGAAAAATGACATAATAATAATAATCTTGGGAAACTGCTCCAATTCAAAGAAAAAGCTTACTACTGCCGGGATAGATTATCGGGAGGCATTCGATAGTGTACCACATTTCTGGATCTTAAAGTACTTTAAATATGTTGTACAAGGTGTCACCCGTCATCATCAATTTCATCAAAGAATGTATATCGATATGGAAAACAACCCTTTACCTCAATCATATAAATAGAACCTATAAGTCTGATGAAATAAACATCAAAAAGAGGTATATTTCAAGGTGATTCTTTGTCTCCCTTACTATTCTGCATATCATTAACAGCACTAACCAGTCAACTTAACAAGACAGAATGTGGTTATAAAATAGGCCAAAAGAAAATAAGCCATCTATTTTAAATGGATGACTTAAAGTTATATGCTAAGAATGATAATGAGCTGGAAGGTCTTCTGCAAACTGTAAAATGCTTCAGTGGAGATATTGGTATGAAATTCAATTTGAATAAATGTGCTAAAGCTACAGTTTTACGAGGATCGCTATAACAAACATCCTCAATTAGCTTAGACCTTGCTGTAACAAGAAAAAATTTAAAGCAAGAAGAAGCTTATGAATACCTAGGTGCAAATGAAAGTGAAGAAATTCTCCATAAAAAAAGAAAGAAATAGTGGGTAATAAGTACTACAGAAGGCTACAACTGATATTAAAAACTGAATTGAATTCTCAGAACAGGACTATGGCCAATAATAGCCGTGCCATCCCAGTGGTCCAATATAATTTCAACATCTTGAACTGGACTCTAAAAGACATCAGACGAATGGATTCTAAAACCAGAAAGCTTCTTTCTAAGCATATGATGCATCATCCAAAGGCTGATGTAGACCGTCTATACATACCCCGTAAATAAGGTGGATGAGGTCTTATTCAGCTGGAATTGTCATACAATACGACAACTATTATCTTACTAACTCCCATAGAAACAACAAAGGATTGGATGATACAATTAGTAAGGCAACATGAAGAACGAAAGAAAAATATTCAATAATAAAAGAAGGCAGTAAATACAAACAAGATTTACATTTAGTAGATTCTGTAGAAAAGCAAAACAGAAGCCAAGAACGAACTATTGTGGCAAAAATATGAAAAAGAAAGTCAAGGATAAAGCTCTTGAACAGATGAAACAACGCTGGCAAGACAAACCTCTGCATGGCCAATGTCCAGAACGTGTCAATAAATCCAGTGTTGACAAAGTTAATACTCATCGATGGTTACGTGCATCTGGATTAAAGTCTGAGATTGAAGGCTTTATTCTTGCAGCGCAAGACCAAAGTCTTTTCACTAGGAACTTTCAGGCAAATATTATACATTATAATGTGGATCGAAAATGCAGGTTTTGTGATAAACACCAAGAAACAATAGACCATCTAATCTCAGGATGTCTGTACTTGCCCCAAATGAATATGAAAATCGTCACGATAGAGTTGGGAAATATTTACATTGGACAATGTGCAAACACTATGGAAAATATGCAAACAAACACTGGTATGAACATCACCCAGCACCGGTTACAGAAATAAAAGATGTCACCGTTCTATGGGATTACACCATCTACACAGACAGAAAAATTGAAGCAAATAGGCCGGACATTATTGTTAAAAAACAGAGAGAAAAAACATAGCCTACTAATTGATATGGCTTGTCCAGTGAATTGTAACATAGCAACCAAGGAATTCGAAAAACTGTCAAATTATAAAGACCTGGAAATTGTAATAGAAAAATGTGGAAATTGAGAACAAGAATAGTAGGTGCACTTGGAATGATAAAAAAATGGAATAAAACAACACATTGAAAGTATCCCTGTCAAGCCCAGCTTAAGAGATATGCAAAAAAATGTCTTGTAAAATTAAAACCACACACTAAGGAGAACTTTCTCTATGTAACGCTATGGATGATAGGGGAGATAGAAAAAACATGAAATGGAGCCATAACAACACGCCACGACCTACCTTAAGTCTTCCCGCAGACTTGGTAGCAGAAATCGAAATATGATAAAAAAAATGACACAATAATAATAATAAATAGAAAGAAAGGATGATAATAATAAAGAACTCTAAATTATATATATATATATATATATATATATATATATATATATATATATATCAGTAATTAAGATAACTATTACATTGTTAAGAATATAATGAACTATCTATGAATTATTTAATAATATCTACGGGCATTTTGGATTCATTAATTATTATTTTTTCCTAATTGTCCTTTAATTATTCTCTTCACACAGACACTCACACAGACACACACAAACACATATATATATGTATATATATGAATTATTTGTTTGAAAATTATTTTCAGTCAAAACTTGTATTTGAGTAGATATGCTGTTTTTTTATCAAACAGTATATGTATATATTTATTTCTACCGGCCTGATTATTTACGATAAAATTTGTTACGAAAATCTGTGTCATTCGTCATGATTCGAACCTGCGACCTCTACAACATTGAGGAAGCCACTAATTGATCTGGTGCGTCTTAGACCACTCTAACTCTGTCTGTTTACATTTGTTGACATTACGATACATTTCAGAGCAGAGATCGTTATTTGCGTAGAATCGAAAATTGTGTTATATAGGCTTGATTTGACATCGTTTAGACTGTGGTATAATTCATTGTCGACTGGTCTAAGACGCACCAGATCAATTGGTTGTTTCCCCTATGTTGATAGGAGTAGTAGGTTCGAATCCTGCCAAATGACGCACATTTTTGTACAAAAATTTCTCGTAAATAATCAGGCCGGTAGAAATAAACATATAAATATACTGTTTAATGAAAAACAGAATATCTACTCAAATACAAACATTGATTAAAAATAATGTTCAAACAAATAATTTCAATATGTCCGTTGTTAAAACAATTTCGTTAATGTTCGGGATTTTCCCTAATATTGTATGTTTACATTTGTTGACATTACGATGCATTTCAGAGCAGAGATGATTATTTGCATAGAATCGAAAATTGTCCTATATAGGCTTGATTTGACTTCATTTGGACTGTGGTATCATTAACGATCGAGTGGTCTAAGATGAATGATCATTTTTTTGCGAACTGAGTTCACCTTTATTATAGAGACAATTCATAAATTTACATGAATGCGTGTGTGGATCAAGAAACCGGAAGTTAGCTTGTCAAAGAATGGAAAGAGAAAAGCATAGCGAACAGAAAGAAAGAAAGAAAGAAAGAAAGAAAGAAAGAAAGGCAGGGTAAAAGAAATGAAAGGGAAAGAAAGAAAGAAAGAAAGAAAGAAAGAAAGAAATGTGGGTTAGGAAAAGAAAGAAAGAAAGAAAGAAAGAAAGAAAGAAAGAAAGGCATGTGGGTAAGGAAAAGAAAGAAAGAAAGAAAGAAAGAAAGAAAGGCATGTGGGTAAGGAAAAGAAAGAAAGAAAGAAAGAAGGAAGAAAGGAAGGAAGGAATAAAGAAAGAAAAAAGCAAGAAGAATATGAGAAAGTGAAGAAGAAAAGAGGAGAAAAAAAAGGAATGTTGAATCAGCAGACGGGAGGAAACGCGGTAATGTGGGAGGGGATTCGCTACTGACGGCGATCTTTAATGATTCGGTTATTCAAAAATTTAATTGAGTGTAAAAAATAGAGAGAAAGAAAAACAAAGCCAAAAAAGGAAAAGAAAGGAAGAAGAAAGAAAAAAAGGAGAAGAAAAGAGAAAAGGAAAAGAGAGAAAGAGGAGGGGAAAATGTATATTAGATTTGAAGACAGAAAGATTAGCAAACCAGCTGGTGGGGAAAGATGGATAGATAGATTGAAAAATATAAAATTGAAAGATAGCAAGCTTTGCTAGGCTGGTAGATTTTCGGCAGTGTTTTAAAAATCGTTTCCGAATAAAATAGGACCCGACTATAGATGAGATAATTATAATAAAAATATTATAATTATAATATATATAACATATATAATAATAATAATAATAATAATAATAATAATAATAATATATATATATATATATATATATATATATATATATATATATATATATATATATATATTTAAATTATATTCCATAGTGTTTGCACATTGTCCAATGTAAATATTGCCCCACTCTATCGTGACGGTTTTTATATTCATTTGGGACAACTACAGAACAACCTGAGATTAGATGGTCTATTGTTTCTTGGTGGTTATCACAAAACCTGCATTTTTGATGCACATTATTATGTATAATAATGAACCAGTGGTTCAATAGAGTTTCAACATCTTGAACTGGACTCTAAACGATATCAGGCAAATGGAGTCTGAAACAAGAAAGCTTCTTTCTAAGCATAAGATGCATCATCCAAAGGCTGATGTAGACCATCTATACATAACTCGCAAAGAAGGTGGAAGAGGTCTTATTCAGCTAGAACAAACTATTGGCTTACTAACATACATAGAAACAACAAAGGACTGGATGATTCAAACAACATGAAAACAGAAAGGAAACATATTCAATAATGAAAGAAGGCAGTAAATACAAACAAGATTTACATTTAGTAGATTCTGTAGAAAAGCAAAACAGAAGCCAAGAACCAACTATTGCAGCAAAAAATATGAAAAAGAATGCCAAAGATAAAGCTCTTGAACAGATGACACAACTCTGGCAAGATAAACCTCCGCATGGCCAATATCCAGAACGTGCCAATAAATCCAATGTTGATAAAATTAATACTCATCGATGGTTACGTGCATCTGGATTAAAGTCTGAGACTGAAGGTTTTATTCATGCAGCGCAAGACCAAAGTCTTTTCACTAGAAACTTTCAGGCAAATATTATAGATAATAATGTTGATCCAAAATGCAGGTTTTGTGATAAATACCAAGAAACAATAGACCATCTAATCTCAGGTTGTTTTGTACTTGCCCCAAATGAATATAAAAACCGTCACGATAGAGTGGGCAATATTTACATTGGACAATGTGCAAACACTATGGAAAAATGTAAGCAAACACTGGTATGAACATCACCCAGCACTGCTTACAGAAATAGAAGATGTCACCATTCTATGGGATTACACTATCTAAACAAACAGAAAAATTGAAGCAAACAGGCCGGACATTATTATTAAAAACAAAAGAAAAACAAAATTTATTAATTAATATGGCTTATCCAGTGATTTGTAGCATAGCAACCAAAGAATTCGAAAAACTGTCTAAATATAAAGACCTGGAAATTGAAATAGGAAAAATGTGTAAATTGAAAGCAAGAGTTGTGCCAATGATAGTAGGTGCACTTGGAATGATCAAAATGAAACAAAACAACACATTGAAAGAATCCCTGGAAAGCCAGGCTTAAGAAATATACAAAAAACTATCTTGTTAAGTACAGTCCACTCACAAGAAAAACTTTGTCTATGTAACGCTAGGGATGTTAGGGGAGATTAAAAAAAATGAAATGGAGCCGTAACAACATATCACGATCTGCCTTAGGTTTTCTCGTAGACTTGGTAGGTAGTGTGGCCATAGCAGAAATCGAAATATGATGAAAAATGACACAATAATAATAATAATAATAATAATAATAATGGCTTGTCCAGCGGATTGTAACATAGCAATCAAGGAATTTGAAAAACTGTCAAAATATAAAGACTTGGAAATTGAAATAGGAAAAATGTGGAAATTGAAAACAAGAGTTGTGCCAGTGATAGTAGGTGCACTTGGAATGATAAAAAATGGAACAAAACAACACATTGAAAGAATCCCTGGAAACCCCAGCTTAAGAGATATACAAAAAATTGTCTTATTAAGTACAGCCCACACACTAAGGAAAACTTTATCTATGTAATGCTGGGGATGATAGGGAAGATAGAAAAACATGAAATGGAGCCATAACAACACGCCACTACCTGCCTTAGGTCTCCCCGCAGACTTGGTTGGTAGTGAGACCAAAGCAGAAATCGAAATATGATGAAAAATGACATAATAATAATAATAATAATAAACCATTCCATACAAATATTTTTCCGGGAAAATATTTATACCGAATGGAATGAATATATTTTGGTCTGATGAAATATATATATATATATATATATATATATATATATATATATAATATTTCTTTCCTGTCCTTTGGATTCCTTTTTAACTTCTACCTTAATGTAAGATTGTAGCCGTAGAGCGCTGGTTAATTTTATTAGATTCGGCCCCGTGTCATACTTAACCGAACACCCTACAGACCCTTTGCATGTTGGCACGAAAGACTAGAAAGCAATAGTTATTTCTAGTTAAAGCGAAAAAGAAAAATGAATGGATGTAAGTCAAATTTTGATTTCCTGGTATCGATATCAAATAAGTTTTTTTTGTCATAAACTAAATTTTGAAGTCTAAATAAGTCTACGCTTATAGTACAACTGTGTAAATTTTCAAGAAAATCAGTTCGGCCATTTCAGAGTCTGTAGGTAACGGACACACACACACACACACAGACACACAGTTCCATTTATAAATAAATATATATATATATATATATATATATATATATATATATATATTTTCGTTAAAATGAAAATATTCCATTGTCTTTTTATTTTTATCTTCACCTTAGATTTATCCAGAATTATCGTCATTAGAAAGTTTTCATCAGAAGGTTCGTTGTCGGTTGAAATTTGTGAATTAGTGTAGAATAGTGGAATAGTGTAAGAATAAAATATACATTTTTCTTGTTAAAATAAAAAAAATTTATTAAAAGGAAAGAATAACACAAGTTGTAGAAGTTAATGTTCAATTAAAAACATTATTAAGAAGTTAAGGGTAAAGTTCATGTTCAATGATAAAATTATGGGTATCAATGTTCGCAGTAGTAATTTTTTGAAAGTCTATATGCGTACGTGCGTATGTATGTGTTTGTTTCTTCCGTATGAATGTCTTTGTATGGAGAAGAAGAAGTCAAAGAAATCAGCACACGAGAAGGAAAGAGAAAGAAGACAGACGTCCTGGGTTACTTGAAGCTTCACAAGTTACAATAAACTTTTCGTCCATGCTGCTTCCATGTGTGTCTGTCTTGACGCTGACCGGAGCTTTTTATCATAACTTTAAATTTTAGCACTGGATCGCTAAGTCCTCAAGTCTTCCAAGTCGTTCCCATTATTCAAAATTCAATTTAAAACCTACCTACGAAATATGATTTAGACTTTTTCTTTAAGCACATGTTCAATCTTTTTCTATTTGTGAAAAACCAGCATTTCACACGTCATTGTGAATTTTTTAAAAGTGAAGAAGAAGGTTGATTTCAATTCTTAATTTCTTATCTCACTACAAAATAATCAATAGCACGTAAATCAATATATATGTCGCCGTTATTTTAGACGGCTCATTGATATAAATATTTTGCCGTCATTTTTGACGGCGCGGGGTCATTCGTATGATATATCGATTTTAGATTGTCAAAGAGAAAGCAAATGGAAAGAAATTTTGAGGGTGTTTCTTATATGTTTTCTCATCGTGCTCCTGAAAGTCTAAACGTCTACCAATATACAATGAATTATTATTATTGTTATAATCAATATTATTTATTATTATATATCAACTAGCAGTATAGCCCGCCGTTGCTCGGGTGTGATGAAAGCTTTAAAACTAATCCATGGTCCTGGAGACGCTTTGAACGTTGGCACAAAAGACTAAAAAGCAATAGTTGTTTCCAGTTAAAACGAAACCGTAGACCGAAAGAAAAATGAATGGATGTAAGTCAAATTTTGATTTCCTGGTATCGATATCAAATAAGTTTTTTTCGTCGTAAACTGAATTTTGAAGGCTAAATAAGTCCTCTGAGTAAATGGTATCATGGCTGAGACTTAGAACTACAATTATACTTACTTAGAGCCAAACTCGAAGCAAAAACTAACATAAAAGGGCTGAAAAAATACAAACATACAGTCAGATAAACAGACACACACACAAAGATCTTGCCTTTTATATATATATATTATCGATTTTCTGCACTATTGTAAGAACTGCAACCTTGAAACTTCTGAATATCGTTTCTTATGTCTTTGTCTATGAGTATATCAAATTTGATTAAAATCGGACAACTCCTTCTATAACCCGATTTTTTCGATTATCGATTTTCGATATTTATCGGGGGTACCTCGACACAAAACCTAGCTAAGAACACTCGCAGACGCTTATAGTACAACTGTGTAAATGTTTAAGAACATCAGTTCAGCCGTTTCGGAGTTTATAGGTAACACACACACACACACACACACACACACACACACACACACACACACACACACACACGTGTGAGCTTATTTTGTGTACGCTTATATCTATTCTCCTGTTTTGTGTTCGTATATATATATATATATATATTTTTTTTTTTTCCTTTAAGAATTTTTTGTGTTTATGTGTGATTTCGTGTATGTTCTTTACTTTTTATAGGTAACGGACAGACACACACACAGACACACACACACACACACACACACACACACAGACAAAGTTCCATGGATAAATAAGTTTAGATATTATTATTATTGTTACAATCAATATTATTTTCGTTGTATTCGTAAATCTCGAATTAGTTTCATCAGCTTATTACATCCAAACACACCCCCTAACCCCATGCACCATCGACAAAACCTTGCAGTCGACGAGGGTGTAGTTGCTGCTTTTCTGACTTGTCTGTTTTACAGGTAAGAGTGTTAACTCTATGCAAGCCAGTTTATCATCCGGGTGGGGTAGACTAGGACCCAATCTCGTCTGCTATTTAATTCAATAGAAAGAAGAGATGGATGCGTACCTTTCCCGGGGGTATTTGTGCGTAAGTTAATGCAACGAATTCAACTGAAACTCGAACTCGGCTCTCCGATGTCTCATTCCGAGCCCATATCCACTGCACCAAAATTTTTTTAGTAAAGAAAAATGGTAAGGATCGAACTCTCGTCTCCCTTTCATATACATTATATACGTGCATATATAATTTAATGCGATTTCACATTATTTTCTACCCTACAACCTCTTTCCCACAGACGAAACTTCGCAAGCCACTCTTTATTCTAATGAACAATACAAAGAAAACTCGCAAACATATCAGTCAGTCAGTTAAGTGCCATACGTGATACACGCGTTGGGCGATCATGTCTCGAAAGAGACATGACTGACTGGGCAGGAGATTATCCCGCATTAGGTTGCCATTGCTTTCTGCGGTAGACTGGTTGCCGACCAAGGCTTTAGAACCCAATCTGTCCTGTTATTTGACTCATAGCTAAAAAGGGAAGATATGTATTATATTATTATGTAGTAATAAGTGGGGGATCAGTTTATTACTCCATAACAATATAAAACAGATCCCCCACTTTATGCCCAGTAGAAGCCTGAATCATATGTTCAACTATTATATTCAGTCAGTTAAGTGCCATACGTGATACACGCCTGGGCGATCATGTCTTGAAAGAGACATGACTGACTGGGTAGAAGATTATCCCGCAGTAGGTTGCTATTGCTTTCTGCGGTAGAGTGGTTTCCAGCCAAGGCTATAGAACCCAATCTGTCCTATTATTTAACCCATAATTGGAGGGAAGAGACGAATTAGTACCTTTCCCAAGGGTATTAATCCGTAGGGTGACCTAAAATTTTTTGAATTGTGTATTTGCAAATATGAGCAATTGGCATCACTTCGAAACAGTAGCCTCACGAAGTAAACACTCTGCCATTTCAGTAAGCATGGATCAGTAGAACGGGCAACAATGACTATGAATTTCTAAGCAAGTTATGGATGTCAGATGAGGCCCATTTTCATCTCACAGGTTACGTGAATAAGCAGAACTACCGTTACTGGGCAGACACAAATCCTAATAAAGCTAATGAGCTCTCTTTGCACGCTTATAAGATGACAGTATGGTGTGCTATTTCAGTAAATAGGATCATCTGAACTTATTTTTTTTAAAAAGAACAGGGGATCTCAGTCACAGTCTCGACAGCAGATTTCAAAAAAATCATTCATACAGGAGGACGTCATCTACAGGACGTAATCTTAAAAAAAAAATGAAAATATCATCATTGTTTTTATAAATGGCATGTTTTAAGGTCTCAATTACTTTGAATAAAATATTTTTCTTCCATCATTCTTGGTTTCATTGGATTTTTTTTTAATCATTTCACCCCAAGCAAGGCATTCCACTGCCACTATTGCGCATGGGGCTACATAGGGGAAGGTAAAAAGAAGTAGTGGTTAGACATAGGGAATGTCAGGAGGAAGGTGACAGATGAGTAAGGATACCGAGGATGAGGGTTGGGCAGATGGGAAGAGTGTTTGATAGAATGGGAGCAGGTTAGTGCGTTAGGAGGTGTCTAGTGACCTTACATTTAAACTCCTGGAGATTGTAGCCGTCGGGGAAGCAATCGTGTGGAAGGGAATTCCACAGTCGGGAAGTGCGAGGAAAGAAACTGTTGGAGTAGAAGTTGCGGTTGCATTTTATCGGTTTCACTGTAAAAGGGTGGGATCTAGTTGCTAATCTAGTGTCTCGTGCAAATTCGTATTTAGGGGGCACCAGTGATTTAAGTTCATCGGAGCAGAAGCCGTGAAAGTATTTATAGAAGAGACACAGGGAAGCCAAGTCGCGCCGGTGGGAGAGAGACTGCAGGCGGTCTGCCAAGTCGGTATCTATCACATTACAGACCCTCCTCTGAACCTTATCGAGAAGCCCGAGGAGAATAGCAGGGGCACCCGACCAGATATGGCAGCAGTATTCAATGCACGGGCGGATGGTAGATTTATATATGTGCAGTATAGATTTAGACGGAAAAAACTTCCGGGCCCTACACAGAGAACCGACTTTCATAGCAGCGGATTTAGCAATGGATTCGATATAGTCATACCATTTGAGGTCCGCTGAAAGTGTGAGACCAAGGAGGCGTAGTGTTTTACTTTCTGGGAGGCAAGCCTGGTCCATGCTTATGGGAGGTAGGTGAGATTGTCGATGATGGTTAATTGAGAGTAGCTTCGTTTTAGAAGCATTAAAATTTACTAGCCATTTCTTACCCCAGTCCACTACGGATTGGAGGTCTTTTTCAATCTCGACTGCGAGGATTGTTCAAAAGTTCCTGGTTTTTGGGGTCACCCTGCATTTTCATGGAAAATATTTTAACAAGAAACAATTGTTTGTGATACCATGACGCGCCATCAGCGTCGAAACATCCTCATTCCTCCTATATTTCATTAGTAAGAAGGAAGCTCCTTCCTCACAACTTCTCCCCAAGAGCCACTGCTTTGTGGAACTTACTCCCATCTGGATTCTTTATCGGTCATCAGTTATCCATCACACCCCGATGGTGCATAGGGCAGAAACTTTTTGTTGCTGCTTCTGTAACAAAGTGTTTATTACGGGGCAGGGTTGTTAGCTCTGCACCCAACCCCCAAACCTGGAGACCATTCTGGTATTCCCAAATAGTCACCCATCAAGTACTGACCAGGCTCGATGTTGCTTAACTTCGGTGATCGAACAGGAACCGGTGTATTCAACACAATATAGCCGTAGACTCGTTATCGGTCACTACAATCTAAACCTTTTCAAGTCCAGCATTAACCGTTATGCATCATACAGGTCCCCATAATCTGCACATACATCCCCCTCCTCTTGCAAAAACCTCATTCAGTAGATATCTATCCTGAGAATCTCTTGGGCCTTATATCGAGTGAGCATTTAGTAAAAATTAATCGGAATCAGCGTGGTGACTTCAAAATCTAGGTTAGTCTGTCGTTTTCACTTTCTCGCAAATGTTTTTTATGGAAGGTATGAACCCATTGCATCACTCTCTAGCTCTTGGTTTAAACATCAGTGCAGACTGGGCTTTCTGGCCTTGAATGGAAAACAAGTCAAAGAGAAAGGAAACTGAGCAGAGAACGGGGAACCACGCCACAATCTTTTCCAAGAGCGTCACAGTGAAGAAAAGGAAGTTGTGAAGAGCAATGGCCGCCTACGTTCATTTTCTTTTCCTCGTTATAGCTAATGGTTAACAAACGTCTAACAAATCATCACTTCAGTGCCCCATTTTTGTGCATACAGCTTTTCTCTTCTCACAGACAATTGCGGACATATGCCAGACTGAATTACGGTTACACTAGTGCTTGCCTGACTATTTGAAGTGGCGTATCGGTAGTCGAGGGAAGATTTGTCATTTAACCTAGGGGTTTTGGGGTTGGGGGTTGTTGCACTCCGACCCTGATGTATTCTCCTTCGATAAAACGATATATTTTGGGGGTGGATATGGCGTGAAACGTCGTAATATCAGGCATCCGTTTTTGTTTTAATATTTAATAACGTACTAGAGTGTCTTTGTGTGTTAGCTGCAATCCTTTCTAACTAAGCGGCATGACTCGTGGTTTGGATCGAGCTTCAGTTTCAAGGATTACAGGTCGCTTTTTAAACTTTTGATAAAGGTGGGCATTTACCCACTTCTTACAATGGTTCCCAACCCCGGGGTAAATTACCCCAGTGGGGTAATGAGCCCATATTTTGAGGGTAATAGATGTTTGGTTTGGGAAGTTGCAATCAGCTTATAATTTCATACTGTGCCAAATTGTTAACGAGACAGCATTTCAAGGAAGAATTCCCCCTACCCCAATCTCTCTTAAAGTATCTTTCTTTCAAACCTTGTGAAAAAAAAAAAATCAAAATTTCTCCACTTTTTAGACACCAGATCATAGAACTGTGATCATAGTCAAATTTTGGTAATTGTTGTCACTAATATAGTTTCCTATATTACGGGTATTTGTTCATTGGGGTAATGGATAATAGTGAAATTGTATTTTGGGGTAATCGCAGCAAAAAGGTTGGGAACCTATGGTAGACAATCTCCTCACAGATGAAGAAGAGACTTGAAGCAACAGAAACAAAGAAAATAGTACTGAACTGTTATGTAATATCAGTCCTCCTATATGGCAGGGAATGCTGGACAATCTCCTCACAGATGAAGAAGAGACTTGAAGCAACAGAAACAAAGACAAGAGTACTGGACTCTTATGTAATATCAACCCTCCTGTGTGTCAATGACATGGTTCCCAACCCCGGGATAAATTACCCCAGTGGGGTAATGAGCCCATATTTTGAGGGTAATAGATGTTTGGTTTGGGAAGAGGCAATCAGCTTATAATTTCACACTGTGCCAAATTATTAATGAGACAGCATTTCAAGGAAGAATTCCCCGTACCCCAATCTCTCTTAAAGTATCTTTCTTTCAAACCTTGTGGAAAAAAAATCAAAATTTCTCCACTTTTTAGACACCAGATCATGGAACTGTGACCATAGTCAAATTTTGGCTCGGTTACGGCTATTATTACGGCTCTGATTATTATAGATTGGTACTTTTGTATTGAATAATTTCCATTAACTTTGTCTGCTTTTGATGTATGAAATATAATTATTCTTTTCCTATATTACGGGTGTTTGTTCATTGGGGGTAATGGATAATAGTGAAATTGTATTTTGGGGTAATCGCAGCAAAAAGGTTGGGAACCTATGAACAAATAAAAGAAAAAACCCTCAATCAAAACGGATGAAAGAAAAAAGACTTTGTTCTTGTATCTGTTAGCAATTGTTAGTCTTCAATATTATGCCGAAGGTGAGAAAAGGACATCCGGTTCTTATTGCTTCAAGAGAAAATGAGGTTGTCGGGTTTTATGATTTATTGAGACGGCACTAAGAAAGAAAGAAAGAAAGAAAGAAAGAAAGAAAGAAAGAAAATTCAAATAAGAATCCAGGGGAAAGAAAGAAAGAAAGAAAGAAAGAAAGAAAATTCAAATAAGGATTCAAAAGAAAAGAAAGAAAGAAAGAAAGAAAGAAAGAAAGAAAATTCAAATAAGAATTCAGGGGAAAGAAAGAAAGAAAGAAAGAAAGAAAGAAAGAAAATTCAAATAAGGAATCAAAAGAAAG
Organism: Ascarosepion bandense; assembly: GCA_037127315.1. Classification (NCBI taxonomy): domain Eukaryota; kingdom Metazoa; phylum Mollusca; class Cephalopoda; order Sepiida; family Sepiidae; genus Ascarosepion; species Ascarosepion bandense. The sequence continues at coordinate 94,603 of JBBBDQ010002401.1, forward strand.
AAAGAAAGAAAGAAAGAAAGAAAGAAAGAAAATTCAAATAAGGATTCAAAAGAAAGAAAGAAAGAAAGAAAATTCAAATAAGGATTCAAAAGAAAGAAAGAAAGAAAGAAAGAAAATTTCAAATAAGAATTCAGGGGAAAGAAAGAAAGAAAGAAAGAAAATTCAAATAAGGAGTCAAAGAAAGAAAGAAAGAAAGAAAGAAAGAAAGAAAGAAAGAAAGAAAGAAAGAAAATTCAAATAAGGATTCAAAAGAAAGAAAGAAAGAAAGAAAGAAAGAAAGAAAATTCAAATAAGAATTCAGGGGAAAGAAAGAAAGAAAGAAAGAAAGAAAATTCAAATAAGAATTCAGGTGAAAGAAAGAAAGAAAGAAAGAAAGAAAGAAAGAAAGAAAGAAAATTCAAATAAGGATTCAAAAGAAAGAAAGAAAGAAAGAAAGAAAGAAAGAAAATTTCAAATAAGAATTCAGGGGAAAGAAAGAAAGAAAGAAAGAAAGAAAGAAAATTCAAATAAGGATTCAAAAGAAAGAAAGAAAGAAAGAAAGAAAGAAAGAAAATTCAAATAAGAATTCAGGGGAAAGAAAGAAAGGAAAGAAAGAAAGAAAGAAAGAAAGAAAGAAAATTCAAATAAGGATTCAAAAGAAAGAAAGAAAGAAAGAAAGAAAGAAAGAAAGAAAATCCAAATAAGAATTCAAAGAAAGAAAGAAAGAAAGAAAGAAAGAAAGAAAGAAAGAAAGAAAATTCAAATAAGGATTCAAAAGAAAGAAAGAAAGAAAGAAAGAAAGAAAGAAAGAAAGAAAGAAAGAAAATTCAAATAAGAATCCAGGGGAAAGAAAGAAAGAAAGAAAGAAAGAAAGAAAGAAAGAAAGAAAGAAAATTCAAATAAGGATTCAAAAGAAAGAAAGAAAGAAAGAAAGAAAGAAAGAAAGAAAGAAAGAAAATTCAAATAAGAATTCAGGGGAAAGGGGAAAGAAAGAAAGAAAGAAAGAAAGAAAGAAAGAAAGAAAGAACGACAATTCAAATAAGGATTCAGGAGAAAGAAAGAAAGAAAATTCAAATAAGAATTCAGGGGAAAGAAAGAAAGAAAGAAATGTTTCCATGGTAACTTACAAAAAAAAAATTCTGTTTGTCGTTCAGTGCAAATAAGCGCGGATGATTTACACCTGCGTTTTGCGAGTGCATAAAACTTTATGTTGTTACGAGAATGTCTGCATATCTCGTCATGTCTTGCACAAGAAGATATTTTGGCAGACCTGAAGGAGATTACCACCACCTCTAAATTTGTTGTTTTTCATTTTTTTCTTAAATTTTTTCAGTGCAATCTTATCGATTACACCGTAAACTTTCTGATTGACAAAAAAAAAAAAAAATTGGAGAAATTTCTATATTTAAACAATTTTATGGGGGCTCAGTTTCTCATACAACGTTATAGTAAATCGATCCTCCATTTTGGAACCACAGAAAACCGACCTTTTCAGCAGCGGTTTTAGGGTTTTAGCTATGGTCTTTATATCGTCATTCCACTTGAGGTCTTTTGTGAAAGTTAAGCCGAGGAGACGCAGTGTTTTGCTTTCAGGGAGACTAGTCTGCTCCATGCTCATGGGGGCGGTAGGAGCAATTGTCTGTGATGGTTATTAGATGGCAGCTTGTTTTGGAAGCATTAAAATTCACGACCCATTTCTTACCCCAGTCCTTTTCAAGCTCTTCAGCAAGGTTTGCTTTGTCAAAAATCTGCCCATGCATTGAATACTGCTGCAATATCTGGTCGGGTGCTCCTGCTATCCACCTAGGGGTCCTTGACAAAATCTAACGGAGAATCTGCAATGTGATCGATTCCGACTTGGCAGCTCAGGTACAGTCACTTTCTCCCCAGCGCAATGTGGCTTCCCTGTGTCTCTTCTACAAATACTTTCACTGCTTTTGCTCCAATGAACTTAGTTCACTAGTGCTCCTTATATATAAATTTACTCGTGCCACAAGATTAGCAACTAGGTCCCACTCTTTTACTGTGAAACCGATAAATTGTAAACGCAAATTCTACTCCACCAGCTTCTTCTCTCGCACTTCCGGTCTGTGGAATTTCCTTCCGTTTACTTGCTTTCCCGACAGCTATAATCTCCAAGAATTTAAATGTAAAGTCAATAGTCATCTTTTATCTCACTAACCTGCATCCTCTCTCTTGTGCTCCTTTCTTCGTCCACTCCCCTCTCATCAGTATTCTCATTCTTCTCTTACCCACTTCCTGACACCCCCACCTGTCACTCCTTCTCATAATTTCCCTGCGTAACCTTCTGCAAAACAGTCGCAATAAAAATTGGATTATAAAAATTGCATACTAATATTATGTGGATATAAAGTAGGAGATCAATTCTACACTACAATTAGTATATAAACTAAACCCACACTTTATGGCCACATTCTTCCTCCTCTTACCCACTTCCTGACACCTCCTATAACCTATCACTCTTTCTCATAACATTCCTCCTATGTAACCCCCTGCACAACAGTGGTAGTAAAATGCCTTGCTTGGGGCGATCGGATTACAAAAAAAAATAAATGAAAATCACAAAGACATGTCAGTCAATACGTGTGCAGGTTTTTTGGCTTTAGTAAGGAAAAGAAAGCTTAGATAATAATCAGAAGAAAAAAATGAAAGAAAGAAAGAAAGAAAGAAAGAAAAAGATTGGCCCCATTCTTATAACGTCTGCTTCAGTGAAATAGCGTTTCTTGTCCATTTCGAATCTGCTCATTTGTACCCTCTTACTTCTTTGAATTAATGACAAAATAAAGTACGCACACTGCATCACACACACACACACACACATAGATACATATATATATATATATATATATATATATATATATATACACTACCGGCCATAATCATGAGGCAACCGAAGTTTTTTAAAAGAAATGATGTATTCCATACTACTTTAGTATTTATTGCCAAGTGAATAATTGTAAATGAAAATAAAATGGTTATTTTATTATCATTAAATTGCAAAATTTTATAAGGCAAATAGCGATAATTTACCCATCGCACCCTTCAGATTTGCTATATATATATATATATGTATATATACTACGGGCCATAATTATTAGACCATCCCAGTGTTTTAAAAAATGGCGTATTTCATACTATTTGTTAGTATTTATTGCCAAGTAAATGAAAATAGAATGGTTCTTTTGTTAATATTGCACAATAACATGTGCATCAAATGAATTTATAAATATTTAATAATTACCTATATTTAATAATTACCTATATTTAATAATTACCTATATTTAATAATTACCTATATTGCAGTTTCATCAATGAAAGAATGATGAAAATTTAGGGTTGATAGTAAATAAAATTATCGAGTTTAGGAGATTTAAGAAGGATTTTTGAAAAATTATTCTAACCAAGAAAGGAGATATTTCACTGAAGCAGACGTGATAAAAATGGGAACTATCTTTTCTTTCTTTCTTTCTTCCTTCTTTTCTTCTTTCTTTCTTTCTTTCTTTCTTTCTTTCTGGCAACCAGTCTACCGCACAAAGTAATGGCAACCTACTGCTAAGTAATCTTCTGTCCAGTCAGTCATGGCTCTTACGAGACATGATCGCCCAAGCGTGTATCACTTAACTGACGGACTGAATATAATAGTTGGAGACATGATTAAAGCTTATACTGGGCCTAAAGTGGGGGTCGGTTTTCTATTGTTATGAAGTAATAAACTGATCCCCCACTATTTACTACTTAATAATATAATACATTTCTTCCCCTTCCAGCTATGAGTCAAATAACAGGACAGATTGGGTTCTATAGCTTAGGTTGACAACCAGTCTACCGCAGAAAGTAATGGCAACCATTTAATCTTCTGCCCGGTCAGTCATGTCTTTTACGAGACATGATCGCCCAAGCGTGTATCACGAATGGCACTGAACTGACTGACCAACCGTGAACGTTTTAAAGGTGCCAAATGATGGACAGCGCTTCTACGATTCACCTTTGGCTTCTCTACAAAATTCAAAGAACGATCTGTGATCTAATCGATCCTAACTTTAGCAGCTCGTCTTCAGTCACTTTCTCACCGACGGGATGTAAATTGGGGTCCCATCTATACGAATTTACCCGAGCTACTAGATTGGTAACTAGGTCCCACTCTTTTACGGTCAAATATAACCACAAATTCTATTCAAACAGTTTCTTTTTATGATGGCGACCTACTTACAGGTGGGGATGTGCGTTGTGGCGCAGTGGATATCTACTCGGAACGAGAAATCGGAGAGCCGAGTTCGAATTCCAGTTGAATTCCTTGCATTCACTTACGCACAAATACCCTTGGGAAAGGTATTAATCCGTCTCTTCCTTCCAGTTATGGGTTAAATAGCAGGACAGATTGGGTTCTATAGCCTTGGTTGGCAACCAGTCTACCGCAGAAAGCAATGGCAACCTACTGCGGGATAATCTTCTGCCCAGTCAGTCATGTCTCTTGCGAGACATGATCGCCCAAGCGTGTATCACGTATGGCACTTAACTGACTGAATATAATAGTTGAACATATGATTCAGGCTTCTACTGGGCATAAAGTGGGGGATCTGTTTTATATTGTTCTGAAGTAATAAGCTGATCCCCCACTTATTACTACATAATAATATAATATATATCTTCCCTTTCTAGCTATGAGTCAAATAACAGGACAGATTGGGTTCTAAAGCCTTGGTCGGTAACCAGTTTACCGCAGAAAGCAATGGCAACCTACTGCGGGATAATCTTCTGCCCAGTCAGTCATGTCTCGAAAGAGACATGATCGCCCAAGCGTGTTTCATGTATGGTACTTAACTGACTGACTTACAGGTGGACTAGTCCACACCTTTCTAATATGGCTACCAACTCTGAGTAGGAAGTCACTGAGTAGTAGCCAGAAAGTGAGTGAATGAGTGAGTCAGGACGCCTGCGAGATAAAGTACTCTCCACTTCACGGTTACCTTCGTACTACGTTTCCGAGAATATACTATTCAATTTTATATCCGAGCCCGTGTTATCTTTCTATCGATCTTTGGGTATAACACTTTTCTCGCACTTACCACCTGTGGAACTTGCTTCTCTGATAGCTACAATCCCAAAGAGTTGAAATGCAATGTCTATCGGCATCTTTTAACGCTTTGATTACAATCTTTCTCTTGTTATTTTTTTGACACCCACCTTTATCGTGTGCTTTTGGCTCTACTCTCTCGTAATGTCCTTAGCACCACTATTTCCATCTTTATTACCCCTGTTGTGCAGGGGGTTACATAGGAGGAAAGTTATGAGAAAGAGTAACAGGTTATAGGGGGTGTCAGGAAGTGAGTAAGCAAAGGATGAGAATACTGATGAGAGAACGGTGAACGGAGAAAGGAGCATGAGAAGAGGATGCAGGTTAGTGAGATGGGAGATGGCTATTGACTTTACATTTAAATTCTTGGAGATTGTAGCTGACGGGCTATCTATCTATCTATCTATCTATCTATCTATCTATCTATCTATCTATCTATCCATCTATCTATCTATCTATCTATCTCAGTCTGTTCATATCTATCTATCTATCTATCTATCTATCTATCTATTTTTTATATAATCATATCACCCCGAGCAAGGTATTTTACTGTCACTGTTTTGCAGGGGGTTACATAGGAGGAAAGTTATGAGAAAGAGTGACAGGTTATAGAGAGTGTCAGGAAGTGGGTAAGAGAAGGATGAGAATACTGATGAGAGTGGAGTGGACGGAGAAAGGAGCATGAGAGAAAGTTATGAGAAAGAGTGACAGGTTATAGGGGGTGTCAGGAAGTGAGTAAGCAAAGGATGAGAATACTGATGAGAGAACGGTGAACGGAGAAAGGAGCATGAGAAGAGGATGCAGGTTAGTGAGATGGGAGATGGCTATTGACTTTACATTTAAATTCTTGGAGATTGTAGCTGACGGGCTATCTATCTATCTATCTATCTATCTATCTATCTATCTATCTATCTATCTATCTATCTCAGTCTGTTCATATCTATCTATCTATCTATCTATCTATCTATCTATCTATTTTTTATATAATCATATCACCCCGAGCAAGGTATTTTACTGTCACTGTTTTGCAGGTGGTTACATAGGAGGAAAGTTATGAGAAAGAGTGACAGGTTATAGAGGGTGTCAGGAAGTGGGTAGGAGAAGGATGAGAATACTGATGAGAGAGGGGTGGACGGAGAAAGGAGCATGAGAGAGATGATGCAGGTTAGTGAGATAAAAGATAACTATTGACTTGATATTTAAATTCTTGTAGATTGTAGCTGTCGGGAAAGCAAGTAAATGGAAGGGAATTCCACAGGAAGTGCGAGAAAAGAAGCTTTTGGAGTAGAATTTGCGTTTACAATTTATTGGTTTCACAGTAAAAGGGTGGGACCTAATTGCTAATCTTGCCGCTGGAGGAAATTTATATATAGGAAACACAAGTTCATCGGAGCAGAAGCCGTGAAATATCAGTAGAAGAGAAACAGGGAAGCCACATTGCGCTGGTGAGAAAGTGACGGTATCCTAGCTGCCAAGTCGGGATCTGGCACATTACAGATTCTCCGTTGGATTTTGTCAAGGACACCTAGGCGGATTGCAGGAGCACCAGATTTGGCAGCAGTATTCAATGCGCGGTGTATTGAGTGTATTGAAAATTCAATTCCTGTATAAAGGAATTTAATTTTCCTATACTCTTAAATAGGTGGACATTATTGAAGTAGAATAGTAGTTTGGAATAAAGAGATTCTGCTTACTAACAGTTCACTAGCAACGTATTTACTTGACGTTGTGTGCGAGTCTCGTACCTGTTGCTCTACTATTTTTTTTTTAAATTTTTTTTTTTATAAGCGTTTCACCCCGAGCAAGGCATGTCACTGCCACTACTGCGCAGGGGGCTACGTAGAGTGGAGAAAGGCTGATTAAATATAGGAAATAACAGAGGGTGGGTGATAGGCGGGTGAGGATACCGAGAATGAGGGTTGGGTAGATGAGAGTGTTGTGAGAATAGTTGGGAGTTAGTGTGATAGGAGGTGTCTATTGACCCTACATTTAAACACCTGGAGATTGTAACTGTCGGGAAAGCAGACTTGTGGAAGGGAGTTCCACAGGCGGGAAGCGCGAGAAAAGAAGCTGTTGGAGTAGAATTTACGGTTACATCTTATTTGTTTAACTGTAAAAGGGTGGGACCTAGTTGCTAATCTAGTATCTCGTGTAAATTCGTGCTTAGGCGGCACCAGTGATCTAAGTTCATCGGAGCAGAAGCCATGAAAGTACTTGTAGAAGAGGCACAGGGAAGCTACATCACGCCGGTGTGAGAGCGGCTGCAGCCGGTCTGCCAAGTCAGTATCAACCACGTTACAGATCCTCCTTTGTATTTTGTCAAGAAGCCCAAGGAGAGCAGCAGGGGCACCCGACCAGATATGGTAGCAATATTCAATACACGGGCGGATGGTAGATTTGTATATGTGCAGAATAGTTTCAGGTGGGAAAAATTTCCGGGCCCTGCACAGGGAGCCGACTTTCATAGCAGCAGATTTGGCAATGGATTCAATATAGTCATTCCATTTGAGGTCCGCCGAGAGTGTAAGGCCAAGGAGGCGTAGTATTTTACTCTCTGGGAGGCTAGCCTGTCCCATGCTAATGGGAGGTAGATGCGATTGTCTATGGTGGTTAGTTGATAACAGCTTTGTTTCCCAATCTCCGTTTTAGTTATTCAAGCAGTAACCTTTTAGGGTAACAACAAATACATTGAATTGGCTAGAGGTAACTGTAAGTCGTATTTTGGCTTTAATTTCAGTTGAAAATAAAGACAAAAATTCTCCAATATTTGGATAATTTTTCATTAATTTGGTTCTACGCCACACTTAATAAAATCACGTTTAAATCTGGTCATAACTCATTACATTGCCTTTGAATAAATGGTTCTGTTGTCATTTCGCGCCATCACGCGGTGTGACGTCATAGAACCGCATTGCAAATTTGCGAACTGCGTTTGTTATTTTTGCTAACTATTGCCGTTGCTTAGTGGAGTTTCATGTCAACAAAAGATAAAATCGTCGCTGATGGTAGATGTTTCTATGTTACCGTCCTTATAACCTCTCTGAAGATGGCTCATGTGAGCCGAAGGTTTAGAACTAAGTTAATAAAAAATTATCCAAATGTTGGAGAATTTTTGTCTTTATTTTCAACTGAAACTAAAGCCAAAATACGACGTTTAGAACTGCTCATGATTAAACATAATAGACATTTATTGTCCCTTATATTTAACAGTATATGTTTTGAATATATATATATATATATATATATATATATATATATATATATATATATATATATATATATATATATATATATATATATATATATATATATATATATATATATATATATATATATATATATATATATATATATATATATATATATATATATATATATATATATATATATATATATATATATATATATATATATATATATATATATATATATATATATATATATATATATATATATATATATATATATATATATATATATATATATATATATATATATATATATATAATATATATATATATATATATATATTCTAATATATATATATATATATATATATATATATATATATATATATATATATATATATATATATATATATATATATATATATATATATATATATATATATATATATATATATATATATATATATATATATATATATATATATATATATATATATATATATATATATATATATATATATATATATATATATATATATATATATATATATATATATATATATATATATATATATATATTCTAGAGAGAGAGAGAGAGAGAGAGAGAGAGAGAGAGAGAGAGAGAGAGAGAGAGAGAGAGAGAGAGAGAGAGAGAGAGAGAGAGAGAGAGAGAGAGAGAGAGAGAGAGAGAGAGAGAGAGAGAGAGAGAGAGAGAGAGAGAGAGAGAGAGAGAGAGAGAGAGAGAGAGAGAGAGAGAGAGAGAGAGAGAGAGAGAGAGAGAGAGAGAGAGAGAGAGAGAGAGAGAGAGAGAGAGAGAGAGAGAGAGAGAGAGAGAGAGAGAGAGAGAGAGAGAGAGAATATATATATATATATATATATATATATATATATATATATATATATATATATATATATATATATATATATATATATATATATATATATATATATATATATATATATATATATATATATATATATATATATATATATATATATATATATATATATATATATATATATATATATATATATATATATATATATATATATATATATATATATTCTAATATATATATATATATATATATATATATATATATATATATATATATATATATATATATATATATATATATATATATATATATATATATATATATCTCTAATATATATATATATATATATATATATATATATATATATATATATATATATATATATATATATATATATATTCTAATATATATATATATATATATATATATATATATATATATATATATATATATATTATATATTCCGTATGCTTATTATTATCACATGAAACACTGAGTAGCCTATTTTTGTATGACAGAATTAATAATATTATTTCATTATAACATCATTTTAAGTTGTGGATTTCATTGTTATTATTCATATCTTAAACTTCCTGAGGCGTAGACGGAACAATTTCAAAGCAGTTTATCTACGAAACTCTGGAGTCGTAGGGATGAATATAACATAAATAAGCTAAGTGACAAAGTACAGACACGCGCACGTTCATATATATATATATATATATATATATATATATATATATTAACATGCCCTGTGGACATAGAAGAATCCAAAGGAATATCCTTTACATATAATGGTAGGATAACTCTCTACGAGAGCTCTAAACATATATGCATATAAATACATATAGAGCAAATATAAGAAAAATTTAGACAGAAGCGTTATTTCATGGTAATTCGGAAGTATAGGCCTATTTAGGGCGAGCCATCTTCAGCTTCCGTCTTTATTCAACAAAGGACGAATTACCATGAAATAACGCGTCTGTCTTAATTTTTCTTATATATATATATATATGGAATTATTATTTTAACTATATTTCTAATAAATTACTACTAGTTTTTGTATTGTAATTTATATTAGGATGTATGATTTATGATTTATTTTTCACCTTAAATATACCTCATATATTATAACTTAAGACTAAATCCCATGTCGCGTTTCTAAGAATGACTATTAGTGTAATAGACGTCGGTTTCGATCTAGGACGTTTATTTTTAATTATTTTCAATTCTGTTCTATCTTGCTCTCTTTCTTTTTCTTTCTCTCTTTCTTTTTCTTTCTCCTTTTTTTCTAAATTTAATTATAATTTTCATTTTTTAACTGAATATTTTACAATTAATATGAATTTTTAAAATAATAATAAGAGTAGTTATTTTTTCAAATTCTATTAAAATTATGATGTGTAATTTATTTTTGTCCCCTAAATATATCCCATTATATTTTGAATTAATTTCAAAGTTAAATTGTCTACGCCATGTTTTTTTAAGAGAGCAGATGCTATTTCGATACCTGGAGTTAACATTTATTTCTCTGGATACTGTTTATTTTCTTTTTATTGTATCTCTTTGTCCTTTCTTTTCCTCTTTCCTTTTTTTCTCTTCTTTCTTTCTCTTCATTTTTCTGTTTTCTTTCTTTTTTTCTCTTCTTTCCATTAATCAGTCGTCTACTTTTTCTTTATCTTTGCTTTTTTCTATTATTTGATAATAATGTCTATTCTAAATATGGACATGTGAGCGTCTATGTAAAATAATTTGCGGGGATATTTTGAGGTTCAACTGTTGTACCATTTGGGTCTGACGAGCCGCAATATTCGGTGAAATATGTATTACCCATTGTAATAAATCTAAAATCTTTTCTAAAATATATATATATATATATATATACAACTGTGTGTGTATGTGTGTATGTGTGAGGTAAATTGTTTCACTTTGAAACACTTTCAAGGTATTAGATTAGGATCTTGTCTTTGATAAATTTTGAAACGTTAACAGCTCATTAATATTCATGATGTCAGTTTTTTTTAAAAGTACTCTGTTCTCCATATTCACGCCATTCCCTATGGAACTAATAAAACGTGCGCATGCATTGAAACATAATAGACCTCTTTCATTCTCTCCCTCTCGCCATTCTCACACACACACACACACACACACACTCTCTCTCTCTCTTTCTCTCTCTCTCTCTCTCTCTCTCTCTCTCTCTCTCTCTCTATCTTCCTTTATGCTTTTATTTCTTTATATTTTTACTTTTTTCACATTTTTTCTTTCTTTTTCTGATCGTATTGCTTTTTCTTCATTTTTAAAAGAAAGCAAAAAAAAAAGAAAGAAAAAAGTGTTTCTTCATTTTTAAAAGACACTTTTTTCTTTCTTTTTTTTGCTCATTCATTTATTTATTTATTGTCTCTTTGTTATTGCTTTTCGTTATTCCCTCTTTCTTTCTTTGTTCACGTTAAATCATGCTATTCCAATTCAACCTTTCTTTCTTTCTTCTACATGATTACGTTACTCATTCATTCATTTATTCTTTCATTCTTTCTTTCTTTCTTATTTATTTATTTCTTGTTGCTTTAGATATTCATTCGTTACATCTTTGTTTCTTCATTCATTCTTCTTTCGAGTTTAGTTGCATTTTTCTTTCTTTCTTTTATCGTTATAAATTTATTACTTTTTTTCTTTCTGTCGTTCGTTCTTTCTTTCTTTCTTTCTTTCTTTCTTTCTTTCTTTTGTCTTTTGGCTCTTTTGGCCATTAATCGATTTCTCTTTCCTTCCTTCCGTCCTTCATTCTTCGCCTTGACTTGTATTTTTTCTTTCTTTTTTTTTGGTGTATCGATTCCTTCCTACTCTCTTTCTTTCTTTCTTTCTTTTTTTCTTACTTCTGTCTTGTCATTCCTTCAATAATTCTTTCTTTCTCTTGTTCTTCCTTTCTATATCTCTTCGACTTGTTTTAATTCTTTCTTTCTTTTTTTCTTTTTTTTTTTTTTCGTCTTCTGGCTGTTTCGGCCATTAATCGATTTTTCATTCATTCATTCATTCATTTATTCATTCATTCTTCTTTCTTCTTTACTTGCATTTCTTTCTTTGTTTCTTTCTTTGTTTCTTTCTTTCTTACCTCTGTCTTGTCATTCCTTCATTAATTTTTCTTTCTCTTTTTCTTCCTTTCTATATTTCTTCGAGTTGTTTTAGTTCTTTCTTTCTTTCTTTCTTCCTTTCTTCTTCTGACTGTTTTGGCCATTAATCGATTTTTCCTTCATTCATTCACTCATTTATTCATTCATTCTTCTTTCTTGTTTACTTGCATTTCTTTCTTTCTTTCTTTCTTTATTTATTTTGTCTTCTGGCTGCTCTGGTCATTAATCGATTTTTCCTTCCTTCCTTCCTTCCTTCCTTCCTTTACTCATTCATTCATTCGTCATCCTTTCTCCTTTTTCTTTCTTTCTTTTTTGATTATTGATCCTTTATTTCATTCTTTCTTCTGTTTTTTCTCATTCGTTCATTAATTCTTACTTTTTTCTTTTTTCCTCATTTCTGTTTTTTTTTCGAGTCGTTTTGATTATTCCATCATTCATTCTTTCTTTCCTTCATTCTTTCTTTTTTTATTTCGTTGTTTTGATTATTCATTCATTACTTCTTCTTTTCGTCATTTCTTTTTAATTAATTTTTTTTTTACGTTTAGTTCCATTTTTTTGTTTTCTTATTTCTTTGAAAGTTTTTTTCCTCACTCATTCTTCATTTCTCTTTTAATTGCATTTTTCTTTCTTCCTTTTTTCTTCTTTTCTTTCTTCCGTTTTTTTTTTTTCGTTGTTCTGTATTATTATTTGAACTTTATTGGATATCCCTCTTCTTTTCATTTATGGTCCGGTAGCAAGGCTTCTGATGGGGAGGTTGTGAGGAGAATGGAACCACCTCTTAATTGCTGTTGTTCCCAGGTCCACCCTGACCCGGAGTGGTAGCACCTGTTAGTGTCCCAGCTATGGGTAAATACTTATCCCCCAAAACTGGGGTCAAAACACTATGAAAGTATAAAAATACACTTTTAAAGAAATATATAGATAAAAATAGACTTTTGTAGAAAAATATACATTTTTGAAGGAAAGATTATTTCCATAACACATTTTTGAAGGAAAAAATTATTCTCAGCAAAACATTTTTAAATACAAAACTAGAAGACATTTTCAGTTTTCTAAAATAAAAAAATAAATACAAAAAATTTCATTCAAATCTGACTAAATCAACCTTTTCACTATAGCTGAACAATAAAAAAAGAAAAACTTAAAATCCCACCTTTTTGGCATTAAATAACCCACAGAGGTGTTGATATGCCATTAAACAAAACACAAACTCAATTCATTTATGGCTTTATTCTTTTGATTCTTTCTCCATCATGTGTTTTTTTTTATTTTTTTATTTTTTTATTTTTTACTTATTTTCATGCTTTTCTACAGAAACACTTTTGGTACATTTCCTGCTTTTCAGTTGGTTTTCTGTATTTAAGGTTTTCTTCTTTTTTTTTTGTTGCATCCCCTCCCCGTCCTTTATTTTCTTTTGAGTTCGACTTCTTTTCTCACCTTTCTATACATACTTTCTCTCTATTTCGAACCCCTCTTCCACCCCCCAATCTCTCTCTGCCTCTCTCTTCCATTTATCTGAGATTTTATTACAAATCCCCAGTCAACTCACATCTCACATGATTTTTTTCTATCATTTTTTTAAAATTCTTTCATCCTTTTCACCATTTTTTCACTAATCATTGCAAAACCATTTCATATCGCCCGCGCTTTTTTCCCGCGCATTTTTTCCCGCGTCTTTATCCCCCGCCATTGAATATGCGATGCACAAAGTCATAGGCCACAGGGCGCCTTTGGATTCTTGCTGGAACAATCTAAATTCATAGTTTTTTTGCTCGGTGAATATTAAGAGCAGTCGCGATTTCACACGTCGGGAAAAGATAGCGTAGCTCTGTGCAATATTGTGATTATAAGACAGTTATCAGTTGATCAAAACACATGCTGTGAATTAAAACGAAACAATAAAAAAAATGAAAGGAGATTGAATCACAAGACTAAGGTCTTTGATGCTTAAGTTGCCGTTTTTATCGTTAACAGAAAAAATATGGCTCAACAGATTATCGCATTTGACAACTTCTACATCCCGCAATCTTTCATGATATATATCATGGTTCTCCTCAGCTTCTTATCTCGTCTGTCTCTTAGCAGTTTTTCTCATTTTGTTAAGGAACCCGTCCACATTTCCGACCCCACTATTCACACAACACGTCAGGTAAGTGACTTAATTCCTTCCCTAGGAAGGTTGGGTCACTGTATTGGGCCAGGAGGTTTTTTTCCGCCTGAATCCATCTTGCACATATACAAATCAACCATCCGCCCGTGCATGGAATACTGCTGTCATATATAGACAGGCGCCCCCGCTGTTCATCTCAGTGTTTTCGACAGGCTCCAAATGAAAACCTGTAATGTGATAGGTACCGACTTGGCGGCTCGACTCCAGCCACGTTCTCACCGGCGGGATGTGGCTTCCCTCTGTCTGTTCTATAAATACGAGGGTCATTCAATAAATAAGGTGAATTTTTCGGTATAAGGACTTCTACGAGGTTCATTCAATAAATAAGGTGAATTTTTCGGTATAATGACTTCTACGAGGGTCATTCAATAAATAAGGTAAATTTTTCGGTATAAGGACTTCTAATACAGATAGAAGCTTTCTTTTTTTTTTCAACGTAGTCTCCCAGTAGTGTCACACACTTTTGCCATCTCTGCATAAGCTTCCGTATTCTCTTACCGTAAAAATCTTTGATGACTCAGCCAATCTCCCACAGCACTCTTGACTTCATCGTCACTTTCAAACTTCGTGCCTCTCGTGAACGCTTTCAAGGGACCAAACAGGTAAAAATCTGAAGGGCCAAGGTCTGGGCTGTAAGGGGGATGTGGGAGCAGTTCCCAGCCCAGCTCGTCGATGGTCTGCAACGTTTGGGCTGCTGTGTGAGGCCTTGCGATGTTTTGATGAGTAGGCAAGGTCATCATGGACAATTTTGTGTGCTGTCCCAACAGATAGGCTCAAATCCTTGCAATGTCATCCACTGTCACCATTCTGTCAGACTGAATGAGGACATTGACTGATTCGATCACCTAAGGAGACCTCACTTCTGTAGGCTTTCCAGGCCTGTCTTCATCCTCAACACTGCTCCGTCCTTCTTTAAACAATTTAGCCTACTTGTAGACATGTTTTTGTCTGAAACATGTGGCACCATACACAGTTGAAATTCTCCTATGAATTTCAACTAGTTTGCACCCTTCAGCAACCAAAAAATTGATAAGTGACCTTTGTTCAATCATGGAACATGATTCTTGGTCGGTCACCTTTCTTAATCTCCAAAACTCTCAAAGTTTTTTTTAATATGCAAGAAAAAATTAAATCCCTCTGAAAAAGAAGTAAAGGAAATTTTTTAAAAAATTAGCTTCTATCTGAATTAGAAGTCCTTATAGCGAAACATTCACCTTATTTATTGAATGACCCTCGTATTTTCATGGCTTCTGCTCCGACAAACTTAAGTCACTGGTGCCCCTGCCACAGAAGTGCAACTAGACTGGCAACTGGGTCTCACCCATTCACAATTAGATCAACCAAATGCAGCTGACAATTCTCCCTCAACAGCTTCTTTTCTCGCCCTTCCCGCCTGTGGAACACATTCCCATATTCTTGCTTTCTTGACGGCTACAACCGCCAGAAATTTAAATGCAAAGTCAATTCCCATCTCTTATCCACTTGACTCCAGTTCTTTTTACATCACCCCATGTATCTTGTTCTTTTCCTTCTTCACAATGACGACTTAATTAATAAGGATTGTTTATACTTTTACGGGCATTTATCAATTTTAATATCTATTCTCTCTTATAACGATTTTAATGATGTCTCTCGAGTTTCAATATTAGATTGAGCCATAAATATTTTCTGTTCCTGTATTCCAAATTCATTCATCAACTAAATTATTTCTTCATCATTATTTGTTTGAAAAGACTTATTGAAAACTAGCAGTATAGCCCGGCGTTGCTCGGGTGTAATAAAAACTAATCCATGGTCCTGGAGCTCAGACTCAGTCTAAAGAATATTTGTGTGAAGTTTGGTGAGAATCGGATAAAAATTGTGGATTTGTATAAAGGACATACAGACAGATAAACAGACACACACACAAACATCTTGCCTTATATATATATATATATATATATATATATATATATATATATATATGTGTGTGTGTTATTAATTTTCTGCACTATTGTAAGAACTGCAACCTTGAAACTTCTGAATATCGTTTCTGATATCTTTGTCTACGAGTGTATCAAATTTTATTAAAATCGGACCACTCCTTCTATAACCCGATTTTTTCGATTATCGATTTTCGATATTTATCGGGGGTACCTCGACACAAAACCTAGCTAAGAACACTCGCAGACGCTTACTGTGTAAATTTTCAAGAAATTCGGTTCAGCCGTTTCGAAATCTATAGGTAACGGACACAGACACACACACACACATACACACATAGAGACAAAGTTTCATTTATGAATAAGTTTAGATTATCAAGCATCTCTGAAATTGATTTGTTTGCTCAGAAGTATATTAACAACTTATGTGTCATTTAATGCCGAGATTTAATTTTCTTTGGCGGTCTAAAGCAATAAAGATGTTACATATATTATAATTATGTTATTCTGCTTTCACAGTTGACTACATGGTATATTATGCTTAACTTTAATGCATATACCTGTTTGTGTGGATATAATTATTTGAGGAGGTGATATATGTTACTTTATGTTGTAGTTTTGTTAAAATTAAATTTCAGAATACAATTCTTCTTCTTCTTTTTTAGGTCATGCTCTTTAGGGACGTAGGCGATCATCGCCCTCGACCACTTCCTATCCCCTGTTGCTCCTAATATATTTTGTCGTGTTATTTCTGCTAAACCGAGAACTGTCATTCATTCATTCATGTCACGCCCTTTTCACCCCTGGTCTCTCTTTCAGTTTATCCATCCTGTGAGTATTAGATTCGCCAAGCCCTTCTTCCTCATTACCTCTCGCAGAAACTTCAGATGTATTTGCCTGATATAAGGTATAAGTTTCATTTTCTTTTACATCCGCTCCAAAAACTCGTTGTTTCTCACATGTTCGGTCCATGGTATCTTCAGTATCCTTCTGTAGAACCACAGAAGAAAAGATACAGGAGGAATGATATCATGTAACAGTCCAGTACTCTTTTCTTTGTTTCTCTTGCTTCCAATGTCTCCTTCATCTTTGAGGAGATTGTCCAGCATTCACTGTCATATAGGAGGACTGATATTACATAACAGTTCAGTACTCGTTTCTTTGTTTCTATTGCTTCAAGCCTCTTCTTCATCTGTGAGGAGATTGTCCAGCATTCACTGCCATATTGGAGGACTGATATTACATAACAGTTCAGTATTCTTTTCTTTGTTTCTGTTGCTTCCAGTCTCTTCTTCATTTGTGAGGAGATTGTCCAGCATTCACTGCCATATTGGAGGACTGATATTACATAACAGTTCAGTATTCTTTTCTTTGTTTCTCTTGCTTCAAGTCTCTTCTTCATTTGTGAGGAGATTGTCCAGTATTCACTGCCATATAGGAGGACTGATATTACATAACAGTTCAGTACTCTTTTCTTTGTTTCTTTTGCTTCGAGTCTCTCCTTCATCTTTGAAGTGATTGTCCAGCATTTACTACCATATAAAAGGGCTGATATTACATAACAGTCCAGTACACCTTTCTTTGCTCCCAGCGAAATTTTCCTGTCTCTTAATACTCTGCTTAGCTTTTGGAATTCGACCTTGGCCATGCTTCGGATTTCAGTGTCGCATTTTCTATTTCTGTTAGAACACTTCTGAGCTATTTAAATTTTTCTACCTGCTTGATTTTACTATTCCTGATCTGCAGTTAGCTTTTCGGGCTCCAGTTTTTGTTGGTGACCAATGCATTCAGTTGTCGTGTTGTTCATGCTTTGACATTTCTTTCCCCTTTCCTTATGATATTATATGACCTAATGTCATGAAAGTGTTCACATATTTTGGTTGGTTGATTTTGTTTATCGGCATATCAAAACCTCTATGTGCTATTTAATATGTAAATTGAAATATGCTGTACACAATTATAAATTCTTCAACTAAATATATTATTGAACTACTGATAAAGAATTAATATGTATTATTAAGAATAAAAAAGTTTATAATTGTAATGTTATACTTACTCTCTATTTTCATACTCTTTTTTTCATACTCTCTACTTTTCATACATTTTTTCATACTCTTTTTTTATATGTTCTTTCCTCTTAGTTTTTTTTTACTCACTTTTTTCATACTTTCATTTTTTTCATACTCTCTTTTGTCATGATCTGTTTTTTCATACTCTCTTTTTTATACTGCCTTTTTTTATACTTACATTTTTTTGTACTCTCTTTTTTCAAACTCTCTTATTTTCATACTCACTTTCTTCATACTCTCTTTTTCCATACTTTCTTTTTTCTTACATTCTGTTTTCATACTCACTTTTTCATACTCTTTTTTTTTTCATATTTTCTTTTTTTCAAAATCTGTGTTTTCATACTCCTTTTTTTCTTACTCTCCTTTTTTATACGTTCTTTTTTCATACTCTCTTTTTCTCATCCTCCTTTTTTTCATACTCTCTTTTCCATACTCTTTTTTACATACTTTCTTTTTTCATACACTTTTGTTATACGTTCTTTCCTCTAAATTTTTTAACTCTCTTTTTTCATACTTTCATTTTTCATACTCCCTTTTTCAAACTCTCTTTTTTATACTCTTTTTATTCATACTCTCTTTTTTCATAATTTCTTTTTTAATACTTTCTCTTTTTCAAACTCTCCTTTTTCATACTCCTTTTTTCCTACTCTCCTTTTTTATACTTTCTTTTTTCATAGTATCTTTTTCTCATACTCCTTTTTTCATACTCTTTTTTTTCATACTCTCTTTTCCATACACTTTTTTCATACTCTCTTTTTTCATACTCTCTTTTTTCATACTTTCTTTTTTCATACACTTTTTTATACGTTCTTTCTTTCGTTAAATTTTTTTAACTCTCATTTTTCATACTTTCATTTTTTTATACTCACTTTTCCATACTCTTTTTATCAAACTGTCTTTTTTATACTCTCTTTCTTCATACTCTCTTTTTTCATACTCCTTTTTCCTACTCTCCTTTTTATACTTTCTTTTTTCATACTATCTTTTTCTCATACTCCTTTTTTATACTCTCTTTTCTATACTCTTTTTTCATACTCTCTTTTTTCATACTTTCTTTTTTTCATACTCCTTTTTTATACGTTCTTTCCTCTAAATTTTGCTAACTCTTTCATTTTTTTCATGCTCTCTTTTCCATACTCTTTTTTTCATACGCATTTTTTTTTCATAATTTCTTTTTTGTACTCTTTTTTTTTTCAAACTCTCTTTTTATACTCTCTTTCTTCGTTTTAAATACTTTCTTTTTTCGAACTCTCTTTTTTTCTTACTTTCTATTTTTCATACACACTTTTTTCAAAATCTCTTTTTTCATATTCCTTTGTTTCCTACTCTTCTTTTTCATACTCTCTTTTTCTCATACTCCCTTTGTTCATACTCTATTTTTCATACTCTCTGTTTTATACTCACTTTTTTCACTTTTGTCTTGTAGTTTCCTTTCTGTGTCTGCTATCAGCAGTGTATCATCTGCGTACCTTAGGTTGTTTAAATTGTGGCCTCCAATTACGAATCCAGGCATAACTTCTAGGGTCCTCAAAATATTCTCGCTGTACAAGTTGAACAGATCCGGTGAAAAGACACATCCCTGTCTTACACTTCGAAAAAATTTTGTAGCCGTAGTGATTTTATTGCAGTCTTACCGCGGCCGCGACTGTTGAAAGCTTTCACCGCTAGAATGTCTAAACAAAGTTACAACAATTTTCTTTTATATCAAATTCATTTCAACATATATATATATATATATATATATATATATATATATATATATATATATATACTAGCAGAATCGCCCGGCGTTTGTCGGGTGTAATGAAAAATTTAAAACTAATCCATGGTCCTGGAGCTCAGACTCTTTGGACGTTGGCACGAAAGACTAAAAAGCAATAGTTGTTTCCAGTTAAAGCGAAACCGTAGACTGAAAGAAAAATGAATGGATGTAAGTCAAATTTTGATTTCCTGGTATCGATATCAAATACGTTTTTTTCGTCGTCAACTGAATTTTGAAGGCTAAATAAGTTCTCTGAGTAAATGGTATCATAGCTGAGACTATGAACTACAATTATACCTACTTAGAGCCAAACCCGAAGCAAAAACTAAAAAAGGGGTGAAAAAAATACAGTCATACAGGCAGATAAACAGACACACACACAAATATCTTGCTTTATATATATATATATATATATATATACTCAATTTTTGCACTATTGTAAGAACTGCAACCTTGAAACTGCTAAATATCGTTTCTCATGTCTTTGTTTATGAGTGTATCAAATTTGATTAAAATCGGACCACTCCTTCTATAACCCGATTTTTTCGATTATCGATTCTCGAGATTTATCAGGGTTACCTCGACACAAAACCTAGCTAAGAACACTCGCAGACGCTTATAGTACAACTGTGTAAATTTTCAAGAAAATCGGTTGAGCCGTTTCGGAGTCTATAGGTAACAGACACACACACACATGCACACACAGACATTCATAAATAAGTTTATATATATATATATATATATATATATATATATATATATATATATAGATAGATAGATAGATGTTTTACATTCAGAATTTTGTTAGGCTATATGTTTGAGGAATGTGCGTTTTGATGCAGTCGTTATCAGCTCGGAACGAGAAATCAGGGAGCCATGTTTGAATTCCAGTTGAATTCATTGTATTCACTTACGAATAAATACCCTTGGGAAGAGTATTAATCAGTCTTTTCCCTCCAATTATGGGTTAAAAACAGGACAGATTGGGTTCTATAGACTTGGTTGGCAACCAATCTACCGCAGAACGTAATGGCAACCTACTGTAGGATAATCTTCTGCCCAGTCAGTCATATCACTTTCGAGACATGATCGCCCAAGTGTGTATCACGTATGGCACTTAACTGACTGACTGAATATAATAGTTGGAGACATGACTAAGCGTTCTAATGGGCATAAAGTGGGGGATTCTTTTTTTCTTGTTATGAAGTAATAAACTGATCCCCAACTAGTTACTACTTAATAAAATAATACATCTCTTCCCCTTCTAGCTGTGAATCAAATAACAGGACAGATTGTGTTCTATAGCCTTGACAGGCAACTAGACAACCGCAGAAAGCAATGGTAACCTACTGCGGGATAATTTTCTGCCCAGTCAGTTATGTCTCTTTCGAGACATGATCGCCCAAGCGTGTATCACGTATGGCACTTAACTGACTGACTTAATATAATAGTTGAACATATGATTCAAGCTTCTACTGGGCATAAATTGGGGGATCTGTTGTATATTGTTATGAAGTAATAAACTGATCCCCCACTTATTACTACATAATAATATAATACATATCTTCCCTTTCTAGCTACGAGTCAAATAACAGCCCAGATTGGGTTCTAAAGCCTTGGTCGGCAACCAGTCTACCACAGAAAGTAATGACAACCTACTGCGGGATAATCTTCTGCCCAGTCAGTCATGTCTCATTCGAGACATGATCGCCCAAGCGTATATCATGTATGGCATGTAACTGACTGACTGATATGTTTGAGGGTTTTCTTTGCTATTGTTCTGTGTTATATTTAAAAAGTTTACTCTTGATTTCACTTAAGAACCCATTGAGTTTGTAGCAAGTGCTGTAACCTGAATATTGAACAGTTCACAGATGTACACCAATTAGACAATTTATTAGGCATCATTTTTTTAGAAAGCGCTTAGACGTTCACTGATAGGCATGGTTTTAGCGGTATTCGGGAAATATTTTTTCGATGTCTTTATCCATGCTTTTATTAGCAAGGTTTCCCCACGTTTTTGCCCACCCTCGATTAGACGCTTGCTTTTCACTACTCTCTAAAAGGGCTCTATGCTTGATAATTTGGCCTTGGGCCAAACACGTCAGCAGTCCCCACAATTTAAATATCAGAAGGTTAGAATGCGAAAGGATAAAATACCTCCTGTGTACATCAAAGCAAAAATTTATTTGCAGAATAATAAAAATGCAGGAAAGAAAATATAAGTGATTTTGTTAACTGAACACTGTAATATATGTGTGTGAAGAAAAATGTTCATTGGGAAAATGCATGCTGTTTTGTAGTTTAAATTGTTCGTAGTAGTAATGTAGCTATTTGAAATGTCCTCAGAAGTTTAGAGTTTATGGTTGTGTAGTAACGGACTGTAAAGGCTTTGTTCCTTCCTCTTTTTAGTAGTTCACAACAGGTTGAGAGAAAGAGAAGGCAAAACAAATAAAGGAGTGGTACTTAACACGTGTGTCTATTTGGTTGTGTGTTGTCCCCTTTAGCGGCGTGGTGTGAAAATGAAGAAAAGGACGTTGGGAGAAGAGGTTGAATGAAACCGTGACGTATCCTGCGTCCGGGTCGGCTTCTAGAATTTTCTTTGGTTACATTGCCACGAGGTCGTCAGCTATGTCGACTGCCTTTGACAGGTTAGCGTCGTGGTTTTTATAGTCAAGCTTCTCATGATGCCGGCTCCAGCGAAGCTTTTCACAGCTAGGTGTGGAAATACATCAGATATAAATTTGTTGTTTTTAATCCAATCAGCATTCAGAATTAGCTTTTCACACTGAGTTGTTAATTTTCTTTATTGTGGTTTTTCCAAAGTCATTTGAATCTTTTTTTTCGAATGTGCAATATTACTTTGGGTTTTTCGCAAATGTTGTTGTCGTTTGAAACCGATTTTGCCGGTGTGCAATTTATTTTTGTGTGTTTTAGTTGGTTGATGGATTATATAGCATTTGTATCCTATGGTGGCGAGTTCAACTTAGAAAAACTCAGTGCCGAGTTCCATAAACGAATCTGCCGTTATCTTTGATTTGAGACACCAAGCGTTTTGCATGCTGGAATTTGACCAAAGCACTGTCGTCTTGAACTGAGACACCTAGTGCGCGACAATATATGTATACTCAAGTATAATACCAGTTTTTAGGATCTGATTTCACCCAGAAATATAGAGGTCATACTCTACAGAGGTAATGACCTTTTCTCGTCACATAACACATGAACAACATTTCGGATTGTTTCTTTTGACACATGGTGTTCTTTTGTAATCGACTCTGTAGTTTCTGGAATTACTACTATTGGTCTGGTCCTGGGTATGACGGTAAACTGCATCCGGCAGCAAGGACTCTGATTGGGAGGTTGTGAGAAGTATGGAACCACCTCCTAATTGCTGTTGTTTCCAGGTTTACCCTGACCCGGAGAGGTAGAACCTGTAAGGGTCTCAGCTATGGATAAATAATTTAGCCACAAACTGGGGTAAATAACTATGAAAATATAAAAATTACTTTTATAGAAGTATATAGATATACTGAAGAAAAAATATTACCAGCAATACATTTTTGAAGGAAAAAAAATACCATAACACGTTTTTGAAAGGAAAAAAATTACTAGCAATATATTTTTGAATACAAAATTAGAAGATATCTTCAGTTTTCTAAAAATAAAAAACAAAAAATTTTTCATCACAATCTGACTAAATCAACCTTCTCGCTATAATCAAACATTTAAAAAAAATATTTAAAATCCCACCTTTGTTGGCATTAAATAACCCACAGAGGTGTAGATATGCCGTCAAATAAAACTCAAATTCTGATTCATTTGCACAAAATAGACGTTTATAGAAAGATATAAATAATAAACTTTTATAGAAAAAAGATACATTTTTGAAGGGAAAATATTACCAACAATGCATTTTCGAAAGAAAAAATTGTTCTCATCAAAACATTTTTATACAAAACTAGAAGACATTTTAATTTTCTAAAATAAGAAAGAATAAAAACAAAAACATTTTCATCAAAATCTGACTAAATCAATCTTCTTATTATAACCGAACATTTAAAAAATACCTATTTGCCATTAAATAACCCACAGATGTGTTGATATGCCGTTAAACAAAACTCAAACCCAATCTCGGTCTCCCTAAAAGAGCAATCAGTGATCATTTGTCGTACAAAAAGTCACTAAAGTCCTATAACCGAACATTAAAAAATACCTTAAAAGCCACCTTTTTGGCATTAAATAACCCACAGAGGTGTTGATATACCGTTAAACTAAACTGAAAAGAAAACTAATACTTAACATCAGGAAAAGACAGCTAAAGTTTCTGGGACATGTAATAAGGAACAAGGGCTTGGAGAATCTAATCCATGGTCCTGGAGCTCAGACTCTTTGGACGTTGGCACGAAAGACTAAAAAGCAATAGTTGTTTCCAATTAAAGCGAAACCGTAGACTGAAAGAAAAATGAATGGATGTTTAGTCACATTTTCATTTCCTGGTATCGATATCAAATAAGTTTTTTTCGTCGTAAACTGAATTTTGAAGGCTAAATAAGTCCTCTGAGTAAATACTATCATGGCTGAGACTAAGAACTACAATTATACCTACTTAGAGCCAAACCCGAAGCAAAAACTAAAATAAAAGAGCTGAAAAGGATATCGGGGTATCGGTTTCCAATATCGGAGTCAAATAAGTCATCCAAGGATAAAATACCCTAAGTCCATGAAAACTTATCGTACCCATCGTGAGTAAAATTGGAGAAAATGAGTCATGAAAATGAGTCGGTTTTTGATCAGATTCGATAGAATATCGGTGGTATCGGGTATTTGTGTGAAGTTTGATGAGAATCGGATAAAAATTGTGGATTTGTTTTATACATACAGACAGAAACACACATACAAATCAAAGATAGTGGCAGTAGCGGCAGATACGTTTATGGAACGCTGCAATGAGTTTTTCTGAGTTATAAACGCCACCACATTTATCGGATCTCGGTGGCATAGGGCACTTTTAGAGTGCATTATATTATTATGTAGTAATAAGTGGGTGTTCACTTTCTTACTTCATAACAATATAAAACTGATCCCCCACTTTATTCCCAATAGAAGCCTGAATGATATGTTCAACTATTATATTCAGTCAGTCAGTTAAGTGCCATACGTGATACACTCTTTGGGCGATCATGTCTCGAAAGAGGCATGGCTGACTGGGCAGAAGATTATCCTGCAGTAGGTTGCCACTGCTTTCTGGTAGACTGGTTGCCGACCAAGGCTATAGGACCCAATCTGTCCTGTTATTTGACTCATAGATAGAAAGGGATGATATGTATTATATTGTTATGTAGTAATAAGTGGGGTGTTCAGTTTATTACTTCATAACAATATAAAACAGATCCCCCACTTTATGCCCTGTAGAAGCCTGAATGATATGTTCAACTATTATATTCAGTCAGTCAGTTAAGTGCCATACGTGATACACGCTTGGGCGATCATGTCTCGAAAGAGACAAGACTGACTGGGCAGAAGATTATCCCGCAGTAGGTTGCCATTGCTTTCTGGTAGACTGGTTGCCGACCAAGGCTATAGGACCCAATCTGTCCTGCTATTTAACCCATAACTGGAAGGAAGAGACGGATTAATACCTTTCCCAAGGTAAGTAAATACTATGATATTCAACTGGAATTCGAACTCGGTTCCCCGGCTTCTCGAGCCGATATCCACTGTACCACAACGCACAACCTCATGCGTACTTGATTAATTTACCAGCAAATAGATATTCTTCGAACTAACCTGCTCATTGTAACGGGTTGCCTTCTCACGTCCTGTCAGTAGCAAATGCTTTATGGCTGTCGCAGTGTAAGCATTCCATGCGGATCAGTGAATATTTTTTCGCATTTATCCAGTAGGTATCAACTATAGGCAGCTTAGCGATCTGCTCGTCTCGCATGTCTCCGTTCAAGCCGCCATCAATAACATCAGGTTAATTTGGTGTCATGTTGCTTACTGAAGGCCGACCCATCGTTATAAAGTCAACGCTTGATATATTCAAACGTAAAAATCGACCAGTGACATTTATAACTTTACAGAAGGTTTCTATAAATAAGGGGGATATCAATCAGTCAGTTAAGTGCCATACGTGATACACGCTTAGGCGATCATGTCTCGAAAGAGACATGACTGACTGGGCAGAAGATTATCTCGCAGTAGGTTGCCATTGCTTTCTGCGGTAGACTGGTTGCCGACCAAGGCTATAGAACCCAATCTGTCCTGCTATTTAACCCATAACTGGAAGGAAGAGACGGATTAATACCTTTCCCAAGGGCATTTGCACGTAAGTGAATACAATGGATTATAACTGGAATTCGAACTCGGCTCCCCGGCTTCTCGTTCCGAGCCGATATCCACTGTACCACTATCAATACTTTTCAATAAAACAGACACACACACGCATATATATATATATATATATATATATATATATATATATATATATATATATATATATATATATATATATATATATATATATATATATATATATGCCCATTATGTTGCTGGCTTCTTCCTTAGGTGATTTTTTAGAAATGAGAATTATCTAGTTGAAAAGCCAGTTTAATTGTGTTGGATTTGTTTTTTTTTGGGAGGGGGTGTTAGAGGGGGGGTCTGCATATTGAGTTCTGTTGACCTTTTCAAGGTCTTTGGGATAAGTGTTTGTTTGTGGCTGAGTTCAGGATAGGTTAATCTATTAATCTAGTGAGGGCTGCGGCTGCTGGCGCCTTTCCTGTTGTTATTTGGTTTAGTGGTTGGTAGGTGTTGTTTTGTTTTGGGGTTGGTTTTTTCTTAATTTGATTTATGTTATTTTGTATTGGGGTGCGTGCTTTTTTTTGTTTTTTTATTTTTAATAAAATATATTTTTTTTACAAAATATATCTTTCATAAAAAATATTGTATAATATTCTATACTATTTAAACTATTTTATAATATTATAAAACATAATATTTTACAATATTTAAGAAATATATTTCTTTTATAAAATCTATCCCTTATAAAACATATTTTATAAATATAAAATATATTTTTTATTTATTTATCTTTTTCATTAGGAAAAACTACTAGAAAGTTGTAAGTTTAAAAATGTATTTTTTGACAGTATTTATTTATTTCTATTATTATATATATATATATATATATATATATATATATATATATATATATATGTGATATTTCAAACGAGCCTCGAATCAAATAATTGCATCTTTGGATGTCCAAAACTTATTCACTAATATTCCCGTCCATAAAACAATTGATATCATTATCCGTGATGTATATAATCATGCTACTCTCCCATCAATCAATATTAAACCTACTATATTAAAAAAAACTATTATTAGCATGCACTACACAAGTACCCTTTCACGATCCCTTAGGCAATATTTATACGCAAATAGATGGTATTGCGATGGGATCTCCTTTAGGTCCCTTCTTTTCTAATTATTATATGGCAAATCTAGAAAATAAAATTATATGGCAAATCTAGAAAATAAAATAATTAATGACAACAATAAACCCTCTATATATGTAAGATATATAGATGACATCTTTGTTTTAGCTAAGAATATCGATCAAATTACATATCTAAAAAACAAATTTGAAAGTCACTCCGTCCTCAAATTTACATTAGAACTTAATATTAATAACAAAATCCCATTCCTTGATGTATTCATTGATTCTAGCACACATAAATTTACTACTTCTCTATATAGGAAACCAACTAGCATAAATTCGTGTCTTCTTAATTATAACAGTGAATGCCCCCAACGATATAAGTTAGCTGTTATAAAAAAAACTTACTTCAACGCAGACAAATGATATCTTCTTCAAAATCTATATTTTATAAAGAATTACACAACATTAAGCAAACACTAGTCAACAATGGATTTCCTAACTCCGTTATTGATCAGCAAATTAAAATGTATCTCAACAAACTTAACAATAGCTCTAACAATAATGATAATATTAATAATAATGGTTTACATCAAAATAAACATAACACTATTAACTTATACTATTGCAACCAAATACATAACAATTATAAACAAGATGAAAAAACTCTCAAAAACATAATACGTAGAAATGCTAGACCAGTGGATAGTAATAATCAAATTAAACTCATTATATATTATAAAAAATTCAAAACAATTGACCTCATAGTCTCTAA
Organism: Ascarosepion bandense; assembly: GCA_037127315.1. Taxonomy (NCBI): domain Eukaryota; kingdom Metazoa; phylum Mollusca; class Cephalopoda; order Sepiida; family Sepiidae; genus Ascarosepion; species Ascarosepion bandense. The sequence goes on from JBBBDQ010002401.1 coordinate 122,974, forward strand.
TAACCCTACAAGCACTAAACTAAATTCTCTACGAAAACCCAATGTAGTGTACCAATTTACATGCCCATTCAGAGATTGCATCTCTGATACTAATCAAAAACCTAGTACATATATTGGTTTTACTACAACCACGCTCTCCCGTAGACTTACATGTCATCTTTCTGATCAGAGTATTATTAAACAACATTTCTCTGAAAAACATAAACATGTAGGTAATATCAGACAGATTTTGGTCAACAATACGGTGATCCTTAATCATACACACAGTAAGAGGAACCTGCAGTCAGGGATCAGTTTATGTATTGATTATAATAGAGAATCAATCTCCCGAATGTATATTATATAGCAACAACAGTCCATGATGGTCACAAAGTCAGGGATCAGTTTCTGTATTGATTATAATAGAGAATCAATCTCCCGAATGTGTATTATATAGCAACAACCGTCCATGATGGTCACAAAGTCAGGGATCAGTTTATGTATTGATTATAATAGAGAATCAATCTCCCTAATGTACATTATATAGCAACAACAGTCCATGATGGTCAGAAAGTCAGGGATCAGTTTATGTATTGATCATAATAAAGAATCTATCTCCCGAATGTATATTATATAGCAACAACAGTCCATGATGGTCACAAAGTCAGGGATTGAAGGTAATGTTTACAACGTTCCTGGATATAGAGTATCCTCTTGGCATCTGTTGACCATGTCCGTCATAGTATATGAATATAGAGTATCCTCGCCGCACGTAATCTGTTCAATGAAACAACGTCAAAGACCATCACTCTCGAATCGGACACTCTCCAGAATCGGATTTACAGACTCCAAGAAAGAAAGAAAGAAAAAGAAAGAAAGAAAAAAAAGAAAGAAAGAAAGTGTGAATCTTTAAAAAGAAAGAATGAAACAAAAACTAAAAAAGGTTTAATGTAATCACTAAAAGAAAGAAAGAAAGAAAGAAAGAAAGAAAGAAAAAAAAGAAAAAAGAAAAGAAAGAAAGAAAGAAAGAAAGAAAGAAGTGGAAATATTTAAAAAGATAAAATGAAACAAAAAACTAAAAAAGGTTTAATGTAATCACTAAAAGAAAGAAAGAAAGAAAGAAAAGAAAGGAAGAAAGAAAGAAAGGAAAAAGAAAGAAAGAAAGAAAAAAGAAAATAATGCAGAAAAAATCTCGTAAAAAATTAAAACACGAACATGTAAAGCGAATAAATAAATAATGTTACATTTTGGCAAATGCTTCAGACCCGCATGCCAAAATAACATTGCTAAACTTGGCGATTCTGCTGGACAATTCAGACATTGCCAAAGTCCGTCTTTGTACGCATTGCATTCTGGGTAAAGGAAGAAACCAAAACTTAAAACCTCTAGAACATGGGCTAAGACTCACTTGGCAAAAAGAACAATTGATTCTATTTGCCTGTTGTGAACCTAAGAATATAACGAAAATACAGAGCATTATTATTATTATTATTATTATTATTATTATTATTATTATTATTATTGTCGCACTGCCTACCAAGTCTGCGGAAAGACCTAAGGCAGGTCCTAATGTGTTGTTATGGCTCCATTTCATGTTTTTTCTATCTCCCCTAACATCCCTAGCGTTACATAGACAAAGTTATCCTTAGTGTGTGGGCTTTACTTAACAAAACAATTTTTTGTATATCTCTTAAGCTGGGGTTTCCAGGGATTCTTTCAATGTGTTGTTTTGTTCCATTTTTTATCATTCCAAGTGCACCTACTACCACTGGCACAACTCTTGTTTTCAATTTCCACATTTTTTCTCTTTCACTTTCTAGGTTTTTATATTTTGACAGTTTTTCAAATTCCCTGGTTGCTATGTTACAATCTGCTGGACAAGCCATATCAATTAATAGGCAAGTTTTTTTCTTTCTGGTTTTTAACAATAATGTCCGGCTTATTTGCTTCAATTTTTCTGTCTGTGTAGATAGTGTAATCCCATAGAATGGTTACATCTTCTATTTCTGTAACCGATGCTGGGTGATGTTCATACCAGTGTTTGTTTACATATTTTCCATAATGTTTACACATTGTCCAATGTAAATATTGCCCCACTCTATCTTGACGATTTTTATATTCATTTGGGGCAAGTACAGAACATCCTGAGATTAGATGTTGTATAGTTTCTTCGTATTTATCACAAAACCTGCATTTTGTATTCACATTATTATTATTATTATTATTATTATTATTATTATTATTATTATTAGTGAAGGAGGGAGTTGTGCTGCAGTGGAGAGACGATTTCGAATTCTACTTGAATGCGTTGCATTCACTTTCGCTCAAAGACCCCTGGGAAAGGTAGTAATCCATACCTTCTCCCTTCAGCTATGAGTTAAATAGCAGAACAGATTAGGTTCTATAATCTTGTTTAGCAACCAGTTTACCGCTGACGGTAATGACAACCTACTACGGAAAAAATATGCCCAGTCAGTCATGTCTCTTTCGAGACATGATCGCCCAAGAATATATCACGGATGACACTGAAGTGGGGAGCCGCACACGAAGTTACATTGGGGTATACATATACAAAATTCTGTATCCCCATCATGGCACCGACTCTGATAATGATATATTAAACAGATTCGAGAGGAACAGATTGGCCCGAAATTATGTCAGCGATTATTTTTCAGTTGTAATTCTTTTTTTTAAATCATTTCACCCCAAGCAAAGTGGTACCGCGACTGATGTGCAAGGGGCTACATAAGAGAGTTAAAGTTTTAGACAGGGGAGAGTAAAGACAAAGATGAACCAGCTGCAGAGGACGAAAGACAAAGGGCAAGAGAAGGATGTGAACACAGGAGTGAAGACAGTTGCGAAGGTAGAGAGAAAGGAAAAAGGACAAGATACACGGGGTGATGTAGAGAGGGCTAGAGTTACATGAGAGAGTTGAAGTATTAGGCAGGAGGAGGGTGAAGAGAAAGACGAACCAGCTACAGTGGGTGAAAGAGAAAGGGCAAGAGAAGGATGTGAACACAGGAGTGAAGACAGTTGTGAAGGTAGAGAGAAAGGAAAAGAACAAGATACACGGGGTGATGTAGAGAGGGCTAGAGTTACATGAGAGAGTTGAAGTATTAGGCAGGAGGAGGGTGAAGACAAAGACAAACCAGCTACAGGGGGTGAAAGAGGAAGGGCAAGAGAAAGATGGGAAGACACTTGCGAAGTTAGAGAGAAACTGTCATCACACCTGTGTTCCCATCCTTCTCTTGCCCTTTCTCTGAATTTAAATGCAATGTCAATACCCATCTGTTATGCACTTCACTTCAGTCCTTCCCTTGTCCTTTCTACATCACCTCATGTATCTTGTTCTTTTCCTTTCTCTCTACCTTTGCAACTGTCTTCACACCTGTGTTCCCATCCTTCTCTTGCCCTTTCTCTGAATTTAAATGCAATGTCAATACCCATCTGTTATGCACTTGACTTCAGTCCTTCCCTTGTCCTTTCTACATCACCTCATGTATCTTGTCCTTTTTCCTTTCTCTCTACCTTCGCAACTGTCTTCACACCTGTGTTCCCATCCTTCTCTTGCCCTTTCTCTGAATTTAAATGCAATGTCAATACCCATCTGTTATGCACTTGACTTCAGTCCTTCCCTTGTCCTTTCTACATCACCTCATGTATCTTGTCCTTTTTCCTTTCTCTCTACCTTCGCAACTGTCTTCACACCTGTGTTCCCATCCTTCTCTTGCCCTTTCTCTGAATTTAAATGCAATGTCAATACCCATCTGTTATCCACTTCACTTCAGTCCTTCCCTTGTCCTTTCTACATCACCTCATGTATCTTGTTCTTTTCCTTTCTCTCTACCTTTGCGACTGTCTTCACACCTGTGTTCCCATCCTTCTCTTGCCCTTTCTCTGAATTTAAATGCAATGTCAATACCCATCTGTTATCCACTTGACTTCAGTCCTTCCCTTGTCCTTTCTACATCACCCCATATATCTTGTCCTTTTTCCTTTCTCTGTACCTTTACAACTGTCATCACACCTGCATTCCCATCCTTCTCTTGCCCTTTCTCTGACACCCCCAGTAACTGCTTCGTCTTTCTCTTTCCTCTCTTCCTATCTAAACTTTTACTGCGCATCAGTGGCTGTACCGCCTTGCTTGGGGTGAAACGATTAAATAAAATTTAGGCCTTCGTGTTGATTCTGAGCTTTTCACAAATAAATTCTAATGTTATTGTCTGATCAGAATGTAGCATTGTTTAACGAAGTGTGGTTTGAAAACTGAATGCATGGTCATCAGCAAAAAGATCAACCCAAAATGCCAAATACAGGCGGGAGGATACTTGAACAATGCAAATCCAAAAATTTAAATCCCTGTTTTCTAACAGGAGATTAAAAATGCGACACAGAGATCCGAAGGCGAATTGGCTTGGCAAAAGACCCGTTCCAGAAGCTGAGTAAAGTATTAAGACATAGGAAAATTTCGCTAGAAACAAAGAAGTGAGTGCTAGATTGCTATGTAATGTCAGTTCTTCAATACGGCAGTGAATGCCGGACAATATCATCAAAGATGAGGAAAAACTTGAAGCAGCTGAAATGTGGCTCTACAGAAGGATGCTGCGGATATCATGGATCGAGCATGTGAGCAATGATGAGGTTTTGGAAAGGGTAGAAACGAAAAGGAAATTAATACTGAGCATCAGAAAGAGACAACTGAAGTTCTTGGGACATGCAATGAGGAGGCAGGGCTTGGAGAACCTGATACTGACATGGCAGATAGAGGGAAAAAGAGACAGAAGAAGGCAGTGGATAACATACTTGAAGGACCTGAGCAGATGGATGGCAGAACGGGGGTTGCGTGGTTTGACAGGAAAAAGCGTGCTAAGAGCCACCAGGGATAGGGAGACGTGGAAGGCCATGATCGCCTACGTCCTGAAAGGGCAGGGCACATAGAAGAAGAATATATATGCCAACTGTATATAAGAAATTGTAATATGGGTATAAAATGGAGAATCAATTCTATATTATAATCAATAAATAAACTGATCCCTCATTTTGTGTCCATGCTAGTTTCTATACATTTACATTCTAGATTTATGGGCTTGAGCTAGTGGATGACAGAACGGGGGTTGCATGGTCTAGCAGGAGAAGGCGTGCTAAGAGCCACCAGGGATAGGGAGATGTGAAAAGCCATGATCGCCTACGTCCTGTAAAGGACAGGGCAAAGAAGAAGAGGTTTATAGAAGAATGAATGACCGCTTGGATCTGTTTTCGCCGGTTGCTCTACGCTGAAACCGGAACACTGCTTCACTCGGGACTCCATTCCTTGCTCACCGTAAAAAATAACACTTTCTCTCGAACACCGCTGTAGCTTTCACGAGTCTCAAACTCAGCACTCTGAAACCAAAATTTGGCTCTTTTTATGCGTCTTCGGTCTCGGGCAAGAAACCGAGACCTCTCGCTTGTGATAGCCTCGCTTTTGCCGACGACGCATGCAACGTTTCATTTCAAGACCGCCTTGCCGAAGTTCGCCTTCCTGTTCCATGATGTCTACAAACGCATGTGCAGACAAACTGCCTTCTCTTGCTTCGGATAGATAAGTTTCCGCGATACAGAACGATCAGAGTGCTATACCTTCGTAATCACCATTAGACTCATCCAACTCTTTCTGAATCCTTTGAACTGTAAGAAGATTGACACCCAACCACTTTAAAATGTTTGTATTGGAGGTTCCAGCGCGAATGCTAAGCAGTACAGTCAGGGCCATGCTTAGGGACCCCGCAGACACCGCAATTGCTGGGTTTTGGGCCGCCAGTTCACCGGGGGACGCAAGGCCCCGGGAAGCCGCAAGGTTCCTTGGCTCCGCGGATCAATTGTAACAGAAACAAATTAATAAAACAATTATTAGGAGTAACTGGAAAATTATTATCGTACTTGTATCTTGAAATAGACCCGTCTCTCTCTCTCTCTCTCTCTCTCTCTCTCTCTCTCTCTCTCTCTCTGCCAATTCGGTCGGGTTTCGATCCTGGGTCAAAAGCAATCGGATATCTAACCGCACTGATGAGCTGTGATACAGCTAAACAGATCTGTCTGCGGATGACTATATATATATATATATATATATATATATATAATCTTTGATAGAATCCTTCCAGGCCCCGAAGAGGCCGCAAATCATTTGTAATTAAAAAAAAAAAAACTTCATAGAGAAATAGATTATAGATATCTGTTTCAACATACATAAAATGTATCTAAAAGTCGTGAAAACGTTCGTAATGTCTAGCTTCAAAGCGCCAATTCCGCGATTTCTTCCGTTTTTTCGTGATCAGGAAATATCTGCATTCCGAGAGTCTGTTATTTTGTTTAAAGTACCATTTATTGTGGGTTCAGTATGTTCGGTGGTGGGCGTGGGGCGCAAGTTGCATTCTGCGATTAGTGGGTCCGCAGGGCGCATGCTGCAGGGGTGGGGCGATGTTGCTAAGCCCGGCACTAAGTACAGCGTGCCGTCTTCCATATTTCTTGAGACCGTTTCTCGCTTACGGTGCCCAACTGACCCCTCTACACAAACCAGTTGACAAAATAAAAAACCAACAACGCGAAGAGGGTGTATAAAATGGCGACAATTTACCCATCACAGACTCTAAATATTTACATATGGATAATAAATTTTTCGGTATTTTCTCTCTCTTTCTCTCCTCTTACTTTCTCTCACACACAGAGATTCGTATATATAAATGTATATGATCACAACTGTCGTCCCTGGTTGTTTTTTTTTGGGGGGGGGAGGCGGGGAGGGAGGTGTTTGAAGTTTTAATTGAATATCTCAGTGTTTACTCAAAAACAAAAAGACTGAAATGTGTCCATTCCATCAATTTTGATTATTTAGTTTGAGATTCCAATATTTTCTTTATGACAACAACATATGACATCAAAGAATGATCTCGAAGGTTGTATTAAAAAGACACGGGTAAGGTTTCTTCTTCTTCTTCTTCTTCTTCTTCTTCTTCTCATAATCTTCTTCATCTTCTTGTTTTTCTTTCTTTTTCTTCTTCCTCTTTTGCTAATTCTTATTCTTCTTTCTCTTTTCTTATCCTTTCACCTCTTCTTCTTCTTCTTCTTCTACTAATTTGTTCTTTTTTTTCTTTCACTCATTTTTTCTTCTACTATATTTCCTTTTTTTTCTTCTTTTTCTTCTACTAATTTTTCTTCTTTTCTTGTTTTTCTTCTTCCGATCATTTTTCGTCCTCATCATCATCTTCTTCTTCATCTTCTTCCTCTTCCACTCATTTTTCTTCTTCCACTTCTACTCATTTACCTTCTTTTCTTCTTCTTCTTCTCATTTTTCCTCATCTTCTTCTTTTTCTTCCATTCATTCTTTTTCTTCTTCCACTCAACCTTCGTCTTCTTCTTTTTCTTCTTCTTCTTTTTCCATTCATTCATTTATTTATTCATTCTTCTTCTTCCACTCATTTTTCATCTTCTTTTACCAAATTTTCTTCTTTTACTAGTTTTTTCTTCTTTTTCTTCTTTTTTTCTTTCAATCAGTTTTCTTCTTCTTCTTCTTCTTCTTCTTCTTCTTCTAGTTTTTCTTCTTCTTCCTTGTCTTCCACTCACTTTTCTTCTCTAGTCATTTTTCTTCTTCTTCATCATTTCGTCATTTTCGTTTTTTTCTCATTCTTCACATTTTACTTCTACATATTTTCTTATGTGTGTGTGTGTGTGTGTGTGTGTGTGTGTATGTATACACACGCATGTATTCATCACTTTATGAAGTAGATAGATAGATAGATAGATAGATAGATAGATAGATAGATAGATAGATAGATTGGAACAGGTTTAAATAGATGGATAAGAACAAATACATGATATATATATATATATATATTCTAAACATATAGTGTTAAATATAAGAGACAATGAATGTTCATTATGCTTAATCATAAGCCGTTCTAAACATCGTATTTTGGCTTTAATTTCAGGTGAAAATAAAGACAAAAATTCTCCAACATTTGCATAATTTTTCATTAAGTTGGTTCTAAGCTTTCGGCTCACATGAGCCATCTTCAGAGAGGTTACAAGGACGTTAACATAAAAACATCCACCATCAGCGACGATTTTATCTTGTGTTGACATAAAACTTTGCTAAGCAACGATAACAGTTACCAAAAATAGCAAACGCAGTTCGGAAATTTCTAATGCGGTTCTATGACTTCACACCACGTGAGAACTCGAAATAATAACAGAACCATATATTTAAATGTAATGTAATGTGTTTTGACCAGATTTAAACGTGATTTAAGAACACTCGCAGACGCTTATTGTACAACCGTTTCGGTGTCTATAGGTAACGGATACACACACACACACACAGACACACTGACAAAGTACCATTTATAAATAAGTTTTGACAATGTTTATTCCTCCCCACCTCTAAAAAATTTGTCACTTTTTCTCATGTCCAGTGGGTACATTCTATTCAGAATTGAATTTCTTCAATGTAAGTCATATGTTGTATTTCTCTATGACTATTTTTCTTTGCTCAATTGAACGTTCTGCTATTTAGTTTATCTTTAACTTGTCAGAAATTTCTGTTGCAGGTAGTTTGGACTTTAATTCCATTTTTTTTCCTTTATCACCCGGATGAAAACCCCTCTCTGCTCGTGGGTCACTCTTTTAGTTAGGATAATGGTGTAGTAAGATATCTGATACACCAGCTCAGTCCGATTATAGGCCTTTGCTACAAATAAAATGTTTATTCCTTCCCACCCCTAAAGATTCCAGTGGGTAGATTCTATTCAGAGCCACCCCACTCTCATCAGTATTCTCTTCCTTCTCCTACTCTCTTCCTGACACCCTCTGCAACCTCTCACTCTTCATAACATTCCTCCTCGTCCACCCCACTCGCATCAGTAATCTCTTCCTTCTCCTACTCTCTTCCTGACACCCCCTGCAACTTCTTACTCCTTCTCATAACATTCCTCCTATGTAAGCCCCTGCACAAGAGTGGCAGTAAAATGCCTTGCTTGAGGCGACACGATTATAAAATATACATATATGTGTGTATGTAACGGGGATTTTTTGAACACTAGCACTCTGGAGGAGGGGTAGACTTTGAAAAACAGTAGCCACTCTAGCGTGAACGCATCGCTCATTCATTAAAAATGAATTGGAGCACTCTGGCTGCGGGGCGCGTAATATGATATGCGCTAAAAAGACTGCCTTCTTCCACCGAACGCCCCGTGACCCAGGGGTAGAGTCGACGACCTACGCCAATTCGGTCGGGTTTCGAGCCTGGGTTAGGGAGTAATCTGAGTCTAACCGTACTGATGAGCTGTGATACAGCGAAACAGATCTGTCTCCGGATGGCAATATATATATATATATATATATATATATATATATATTTGAGCGTTCAAAAAAAATCCCAGATATAATCGCTTGAAGACACCACACGGTAGAAACGTAGGTAGTATCATAACTAGATTACAAATGAAGAATATATATATATATATTTCTCATCCACATACAAGCCGTTATCACTGTATCACAGCTCATCAGTGTGGTTAGACACATCCACTTGCTTCTGGCCGGGATCGAGACTCGACCAATTTGGTGTCAGTCGGAGTCGCTTACTCCCTAAGCCATAAGCGCATGGAATCGGATAAGGGAAATTTTAACGTGCTATATATAAGCGGTGTATACACACGCCAGTCAACGAAAGAAATCAATTCATTGCTAAGGAGTAACGCGTAGATAGATAGATAGATAGATAGATAGATAGATAGATAGATAGATAATGAAGAGACTGAGATAGATAGATAGATAGATAGATAGATATGAACAGGCTGAAATGGATGAGAACAAATAGATGAGTTATATATATCTACACTACCGAACATAATTATTAGGCAACCCCAGTTTTTTTTTGTTTTGTTTTTTAAAGAAATGATGTTTTTCATACTATTTTTCGTATTTATTGCCAAATGAAAATAGAATGATTTTTTTTGTTATTATTAATTTGCAATATTTTACAAGGCACTGAAGCAAAGATGAACTCAACTGAATCACCCTAAATTTTCTTCATTCTTTCATTGATGAAACTGCAATATAGGCAATTATTAAATATTTATAATTTCATTTGATGCACATGTTATTGTGCAGTATTAACAAAAGAGCCATTCTATTTTCATTTACAATTATTCACTTGGCAACAAATACTAACAAATAGTATGAAATACGCCATTTTTTAAAACACTGGGGTGGCCTTATAATATTATATATTATATTATGGACGGTAGTATATATATATATATATATATATATATATATATATATATACAGAAAAATAGATAGATAGATAGATAGATAGATAGATAGATAGATAGATGTGAAAAGTATTTAGATAGATAGATAGATAGATAGATAGATAGATAGATAGATAGATAGATAGATAGATGTGAAAAGTATTGAGATATATATATATATATATATAAGACTTTGTAAGTCTTATAACAGCAATAAATAGATGAGAATTTACTCTCAAGTTTCACCCTCTATTTTACCTGCCATTTTCAAATATATAATTTAAATAATGTCTTCTTGGGCAACACATTTTCTTTTATATCCGTGTCTATTGAATAAAACAATAAATGACGCTTATTTTTCTTGCTGTCTAATTAAACGTTTCATATTTCACAGAAACTTAGAAATGAATTGTTCGAATTTGTATAGGGGGAAAGGTCGAGGCACTCTTTCAGTCAGAAATGTCAATCCAACAAAAAAAAAAAATGAATTTTACAGAAATATATTTGTCAAAGCCCTTAACCATAATTCTTTGTCTGTTTGCTATAATGACATGATTTACAAACACGCAATTACACATACTCACGCATATGTATACATATATATATATAAAGCAATCGGAGTCTAACCGTACTGATGAGCTGTGATACAGCGAAAAAAATCTGTCTGCGGATGACAATATTTACGCTGTCACACCCTGATTGAGCACTGCGGAAGAATAGTAGACTTTGATAAACAGGAGCTACGCTGGCGTGTACGCATCGCTCATTAAGTGAAATGAATTAGACCGCTCTAGCTATAGGGCGCGTATAATGATATGCGCTAAAATGTCTGTCTTCTCCCACCGACCGCTCATAGCCCAGGGGTAGAGTCGCCGACTGACGCCAATTCAGTCGGGTTTCAATCCTGTGTCAAAAAGCAATCGGTTATATTCCGATTGCTACACAATCCAGGTTAGAAACCCGACCGATTTGGCGTCAGTCGGCGACTCTACCACTATGCCACGGGGCGTTCGGTGGAAGAAGGTAGTCTTTTTAGCGCATATCATATTACGCGCCCAATAGCTAGAGTGCTCCAATTCATTTTTACTGAATGAGCAATGCGTACACGCTAGAGTGGCCACTGTTTTTCAAAGTCTACCTTTCTTCCAGAGTGCTCAATCAGGGTGTGAGAGCGTAATTATTGTCATATATAAAATAGTAGCTACTCTAGCATCTACGCATCGTTCATTCAGTAATGAATTAGAACTCTCTAACTACTGGTGTATGCATAAATGGTATATCACACGCCAAATGTTTGCCCCCTTCTACCGAGCGCCCATAGCTAGGTAGAATCGCCGACTGATGCTAATTCGGTCGGGTTTAAAATCTGGGTAAAAGCAATCATATGTCTAAACGTACTGATGGGCTGTGATACAGCGAAACACATCTGTGTGCGGATGACTATATATATATATATATATATATATACTAGCAGTATAGCCTGGCGTTGGTCGGGTGTAATGAAAGCTTTAAAACTAATCCATGGTCCTGGAACTCAGACTCTTTGGACGTTGGCACGAAAGACTAAAAAGCAATAGTTGTTTCCAGTAAAAGCGAAACCGTAGACTGAAAGAAAAATGAACGGATGTAAGTCAAATTTTGATTTCCTGGTATCGATATCAAATAAGTTTTTTCGTCGTAAACTGAATTTTGAAGGCTAAATAAGTCCTCTGAGTAAAAGATATCATGGCTGAGACTAAGAATTACAATTATACCTACTTAGAGCCAAACCCGAAGCAAAAACTAAAATAAAAGGGCTGAAAAAAATACAGACATACAGACAGATAAACAGAGCCACACACAAAAACATCTTGCCTTTTATATATATATTATCGATTTTCTGCACTATTGTAAGAACTGCAACCTTGAAACTTCTGAGTATCGTTTCTTATGTCTTTGTCTATGAGTGTATCAAATTTGATTAAAGTCGGACCAGTCCTTCTATAACCCGATTATTTTGATTATCGATTTTCGATATTTATCAAGTGTACCTTGACGCAAAACCTAGCTAAGAACACTTGCAGACGCTTATAGTACAACTGTGCAAGAAAATCGGTTGAGCCGTTTCGGAGTCTATAGGTAACGCATAGACACACACACAGACACACACATACACACTGAGACAAAATTCCATTTATAAATAAGTTTAGATATCTTTCGGCCATGATTGAAATATTGATACCACATATAGTCAGATGTTGCTTCGTGGAAAAAATAGCCCAGAAACATGTGCCCGTTCTCCAAAACTTGGATTCAAAAAATATTGACTGATGTGCGTTGTGGTGCAATGGATTTCGGCTCGGAACGAGAAATCTGGGAGCCGAGTTCGAATTCCAGTTGAATTCCTTGCAATCACTTACGGGCAAATATCCTTGAGAAAGGTATTAATCCGTCTCTTCCCTCCAGTTACGGGTTAAATAACAAGAAAGATTGGGTTATATAACTTTGGCTGGCAACCAAGCTACCGCAGGATGCAATTATTGCCTACTTCGGGATAATCTTCTGCCCAGTCAGTCATGTCTGCTTCGAGACATGCTAGTCCAATCGTGTATCACGTATGGCACTTAACTGACTGACTTAATATAATAGTTGGAGACATGATTAAAGCTTCTATTCGGCATAAAGTGGGGGATCGTTTTTCTATTGTTATGAAGTAATAAACTGATCACCCACTTATTACTACATAATAATATAATACATTTCTTCCCCCTCCTGCTATGAGTCAAATAACAGGACAGATTGGGTTCTATAGTCTTGGATGGTAACCAGTCTATCGCAGAAAGCAATGGCAACCTACTGCGGGATAATCTGCCCAGCCAGTCATGTCTCTTTCGAGACATGATCGCCCAAAGCGTGTATCACGTACAGCACTTAACTGACTGACTGAATATATTTGAAATAATGATTAAGGCTTCTACTGGTCATAAAGTGGGAGATCGGTTTTCTATTGTCATGAAGTAATAAACTGATCCCCCACTAATTATTCCTTAATAGCATAATCCATCTCTTCCCCCGCTACCTATGGGTTAAATAACAGGACAGATTGGATTCTATAGCCTACGGTCGACAACCAGTCTACCGCAAAAAGCAATAGCAGCCTACTGCGGGATAATCTTCTGCTGAGCCAGTCATGTCTGTTTAGAGACATGATCCCCCAAAGCGTATATCACGTATGGCACTTAATTGACTGACTGAATATAATAATTGAAATAATGATTAAGGCTTCTACTGGTCATAAAGAGGGGGGTCGGTTTTCTATTGTTATGAGGTAATAAACTGATCCCCCACTAATTACTCCTTAATAGCATAATCCATCTCTTCCCCCGCTACCTATGGGTTAAATAACAGGACAGATTGGATTCTATAGCCTACGGTCGACAACCAGTCTACCGCAAAAAGCAATAGCAGCCTACTGCGGGATAATCTTCTGCTGAGCCAGTCATGTCTGTTTAGAGACATGATCCCCCAAAGCGTATATCACGTATGGCACTTAATTGACTGACTGAATATAATAATTGAAATAATGATTAAGGCTTCTACTGGTCACAAAGAGGGGGGTCGGTTTTCTATTGTTATGAGGTAATAAACTGATCCCCCACTAATTACTACTTAATAATATAATACATCTCTTTTTTTCTCTAGCCATGAGTCAAATAACAGGACAGATTGGGTTCTATAGCCTTGATCAGCAACTAGTCTACCGCAAAAAGCAATGGCAACTTACTGCGGGACAATAATCTTCTGCCCAGTCAGTCATGTCTCTTTCGAGACATGATCGCCCAAGCGTGTATCACGTATGGCACTTAACTGACTGACTAAATATAACAGAAACATGATTAAGGCTTCTTCTGGGCATAAAGTGGGTGATCGGTTTTCTATTGTCATGAAGTAATAATCTGATCCCCCAATAATTACTACTTATTAATAGAATAATATAATTCACCAGTCTACCGCAAAAAGCAATGGCAACCTACTGCGGGATAATCTTCTGCCCAGTCAGTCATGTCTCTTTCGAGACATGATCGCCCAAAGCCGTTTGGTATTTGACTCACTGAAACTCTGTGGATTATGTTTCTTGATTATGTTGTGTGTGTGTGTGTGTGTGTGTGTGTGTGTGTGTGTGTGTGTGATTATCGGTTTCAAAATCGGTAAAAGATTAAACGATTCATCCAATCAACCAATTCAGATGCAGACAATTCATTCATAACACTCCATCCAATATGAAGCGCTTAATTAGACACCACGAAAAATTAATCAAGAAAAACGACCTCATTATTTGTTTCATTCAATAACACCTGTATAAAATATTCAGAGTAAATATACATTATTTAATTTTTATACAGAGATCATTATGAATATATGAATATTCATAAAAAACACATGAATATATGAATATATTATATTTGAAACTTAAGTGTAAGACAGAGATGTGTCTTCTTTCCGGATTTATTTAGCCTATACAGCGAGGCAATACTGAAAGAAATAGAAGTCCTGTAAGGACTCGTCATTGACGCCAACAATTTTAAGAATATAAAATGCTCAGATGACATAGTGCTGATAGTAGACACGGAAAGGAATTTACAAGATCTCCTATATCACTAATATCCCCCTAAATACGAATTTGCACGAGATACTAGATTAGCAACTAGATCCCACCCTTTTACAGTGAAACCGATAAAATGCAACCGCAACTTCTACTCCAACAGTTTCTTTCCTCGCACTTCCCGACTGTGGAGTTCTCTTCCACACGATTGCTTCCCCGACGGATACAATCTCCAGGAGTTTAAATGTAAGGTCAATAGACACCTCCTAACACACTAACCTGCTCCCATTCTATCAAACACTCTTCCCATCTGCCCAACCCTCATCCTCGCTATCCTTACTCATCTGTCATCTTCCTCCTGACATTCCCTATGTCTAACCACTCCTTCTCTTTACCTTCCCCTATGTAGCCCCATGCGCAATAGTGGCAGTGGAATGCCTTGCTTGGGGTGAGATGATTAAAAAAAAAAAGAATGTAGACAAGGAAGGCAAGAACACTAAACATTAAACGCATAACTACAAGAAAACTGAATGTTTGGTCAGCAGCAAAAAGAGGAACCAATAATGTCAATTAGAGGCCAGGAAAAAACATACACAGAAATTTAAATAACCGGGAAGTGTTCTAAGAGAGTTCAGAAAGTGCGACACTGAGATCTGGAGGCGCAAATAACATTAATACGTCTCTTCCCTATATATTATGTGTTAAATAACAAGACAGATTAGGTTCTATAGCCTTGGCTGGCAAAGAGTCTACCACAGAAAGCAATGGCAACTTACTGCGGGTAATATTCTGACAAGTCAGTCATGTCTCGAAAGAGACATGATCGTCCAAAGCGTGTATCACGTATGGCACTTAACTGACTGACTGAATATAATAGTTGGAGACATAATTGAGGCTTCTGCTGGGCATAAAATGGGGGATCGGTTTCTATTATTATGAAGTAATAAAGTGATCCCCCACTAATTACTACATAATAATATAATGAATTTCTTCTTTCTCTAGCTATGAGTCAAATAATAGGACAGATTGGGTTCTACAGCCTTGGCTGGCAACTAGTCAACCGCAGAATGCAATGGCAACCTACTGCGGGATAATCATCTGCCCAATCAATCATGTCTCGAAAGAGCCATGATCGCCCAAGCGTGTATCACGTATGGCACTTAACTGACTGACTGATTCGCGATAAAACAAACAAAAAAAACTACGGTGCCTTCCTTAATGATTAGACAACTGGAAAATATGGGTAAAAAATATTTAACCACAAAATGTCCGTATTATCCAATGAAACATATTAGAATAAAAATATACAGCCTTAACACACGCACACACACACACATATATATATATGAAATGATTTATTTGAACATTATTTTTGATCGATATTCGTATTTAAGTAGATATTCTGTTTTATAATCAAACAGTATTATATATTTATTTCTACCGGCCTGATTATTTACGATAATCATCATGTTACGGAAATTAACGAAGATTAACGAAACTTGGTTATAAACAACCGACAATTTGAAATGATTTGTTTGAACACTATTTTTGATCGATAATCGTACTTAAGTAGATATTCTGTTTATAATCGAACAGTATTATATATTTATTTCTACCAGCCTGATTACGATAGATTTTTGTTAGAAAATGCGTGTCATTCGGCAGGATTCGAACCTGCGACTCCTCTCCACATAGGGGAAGCCACTAATTGATCTACCGCGTCTTAGACCCTTTGACCACGAATGATAAACAGTCTAAACGACGTCAAATCAAGCCTCTATAACACAATTTTCGATTCATCGTAATAACCATATCTGCTGTGAAATGTATCGTAATGTGAACAAATGTAAACATTTTACGGAAATTAGTTTGTTTCTGACCATTTGGTTCATCATCGTTATATATATATATATATATATATATATATATATATATCTAGAGAGAGAGAGAGAGAGAGTATATCGAGGCAGCAAACAATTTTCTAAACATATAGTGTTAAATATAAGAGGCAATGAATGTCTGTTCTGTTTAATCATGAGCCATTCTAAGCATCGTATTTTGGCTTTAATTTCAGGTGAAAATAAAGCCAAAAATTCTCCAATATTTCGATTTTTTTTTTTATTATGTTGGTTCTAAGCTTTGGGCTTACATGAGCCTACCTCAGAGATGCTTAGCAA
>JBBBDQ010002401.1:142500-200000 GCA_037127315.1 Ascarosepion bandense
AATTACAAAATTGAAGAAATGTTTATGGAAAAAGAAAATGAAGAAGTAGAATGAGCCGAAGTAAATTGACAATTTGAGAAAATGTTCATAGAAGAAGAAGAAGAAGAAGAAGAAGTAGAAGAAGAAGAAGAAGTGTAAATCGAATGGTATATGAAATGAGAAAATTCTAAAAGAAAAAGGGAAGAAGAAGGAATGGAAGAAGGAAAGATGAATGAAATGAAATGAAAGAAGTAAAAGAAGAAGAAACGAAATGAGTAAAACTTGTTAAAAATAGAGAAGAAAAGGAAGGAAAGAGAAAAAAGAAAAACGGAAAATAACAAATATTCGAAATGGTTTAGGTTAAATAAAGAGGACGAAAAAGAGGAAGCTGAAGAAGAAGAAGAAGAGGAGAAAGACATAAATGAAGAACTAAAACAGGAAGAAAAGGAAAAAAGGTTTAATAAGCAAAATAAGATTAACAAAAAATGACAGAGAAGAAAAACATGAAGAGCAAGAGGAAGTAAACTAATAATAGAATATTTTGCTGAAGAAAAAATTAGAGAATGATTTGGCAAAGAATGTGAAGAAGAATTTAAAGAAGAAGAACAATTTGAAGAAGAAAAAGAAGAAAAATTTTAAGGATTTCAAAAAGAAGAAGATAGAAGAATTTGAAGATAAGTTTGAAGAAGAAGAATTTGAAGAAAAATTCGAAAAAGAAGAAGAAGAAGAATTCGGAGAAGAATTTTTAAGAAGAATTTGAACAAAAAGAAGATGAAGAATTTGAAGAATAATAATAAGAATTTGAAGAAGAATTTGAAGATGAAAAATTTGAAGAAGAAGAATTTGAAGAAGAAGAATTTGAAGAAGAATTTGAAGAATTTGAAGAAGAAAAATTTGAAAAAGAAGAAGAATTTTGTTAGGGCGCTCTCCACCTTTTAAGTATAATGAACTGTTCCAGGCACTATAAATGGTGGTAGTGTCGGGAGTTCGACGGATTTACGAGTCAGTGGTGTATTTCCGGTTGTAAACCGGAAATGATAATTGCACTCTACGATGTACAGAGACGTACACATTAATACCTTGTTTTCCTGTATTGTACTAACCATTTTTGTAAATACCATTTCTTCCTTAATAAATTTTATTATTATATTTCTGTTGTTCATTGTTATTACCTGCACAACTCAAAAAATTTGAAGAAGATGAAGCATTTAAAGAAGTAGTAGAAACGAAGAAAAGAGTGCTAGACTGCTACGTGATGTCAGTTCTTCAATACGGCTGTGAATGCTGGACAATATCATCGAAAATGAGGACAAAACTGGAAGCGGCCGAAATGTGGTTCTACAGAAGGATGCTACGGATATCGTGGACTGAGCATACAAGCAACGACGAGGTGTTAGAAAGAATGGCAACAAAAAGGAAAATGATGCTGAGCATCAGGAAGAGACAACTGAAGTTCCTGGGACATGCAATGAGGAAGGAGAGCCTGGAGAACCTGATACTGACTGGTCAGATAGAAGGAAGGAGAGACAGAGGAAGGCAGCGGATAACATATTTGCAGGGTCTGATCAGGTGGATGACGGAACGGGGTTGTCAGGAGCAACAGGAACAAACATATTAAGAGCCACAAGGGATGGGGAGACGTGGAGATCTATGATCGCCTACGTCCTGAAGGGACAGGGCACATAGAAGAAGTAGAAAAGAAATGGACTACAGAAGTCATTATTAAAATGGTATGAAGGATATAATGTGGATATAAAATGGGGGATCAATTCTATATTATAATCAATATATAAACTGATCCCTCATTTTGTGGCATGTTAGTTTCTATACTTTTATATTCTAGATTTATGGACTTGAGCTAGTGGATGGCAGAACGGGGGTTGCCAGGAGCAACAGGAGCAAACATACTAAGAGCCACAAGGGATGGGGAGACGTGGAGATCTATGATCGCCTACGTCCTGAAGGGACAGGGCACATAGAAGAAGAAGAAGAAGAAGAAGAAGAAGAAGAAGAAGAAGAAGAATTTGAAAATATACAAAAGTCTTTGACGTGAAGCCGTGTTGGAATTAATATATCCGTGTAAGACTATTTTGACTGAGTGGAGCTTAGAGCTATTATGACTACTGACGCGGTATTCTCTGTGTAACTTCGGTATCTCTCGGTAACTGACGGACGTCTACAGTACTCGTACTGTGCTATGGCAGAAGTGTATGTATACTCAATTTGAGTCCATTATCATAGAAAATAGGGAGGTCCTACAACAATAAATGATGAGAAAAGGTTAAAATTAATCCTTTTATTTCCCATTCTAATCAGATTTTCTTCATTTGCTGTGTCTCTTCAGGACTTCAGGTGATAATGGACCTCCACTTGCCCCTGTCGACGGTGGCTCTTAATATTTTTTCCTTTTGGTATCTCTCCCAAACCCCGCACCGCCATTCATTTACTCAAGCCTATGAAATATGTCCCGCGCTGCTTTCCCCTGTCTCACTTTCCCTTTATCCGTCCTGTGAGTATTAGATTCTCCAGACCCTCCTTCCTCGTTACGTGTACCACAAACTTCGGCTGTCTTTTCCTGGTGTTAAGTATTGAGTTTTCTTCTCGTTTGCATCCTCTCGAATTTCTCATCGTTGCTTACGTGCCCGGTCCATAGTATCCTCAGTATCCTTCTGTAGCACCACATTTCTGCGGCCTGAAGTTTCTCCTTCATCGTTGAAGTGATCGTCCTACATTCGCTTATATGCAGAAGGACAGACATTGCATAGCAGACCAGAGCTCGTTTTTGTTCCCAGTGAGATTTTCCTGTCTCCCGGTACTCTTCTTGGCTTTTGAAATGCGTCCTTGACCATGCCAATGTTTTTTCGGATTTCGGTATCACACATTCTGTCCTCTGTCAGAACGATTTATATTTCTTTACTTGAGAGAGTAAAAAGGGAGCAGCGACTGCGTAAAGCTAGAGAAATATGGGCGAACCTAAAGAAAACTACCACCACGTTTAATTTCATTGTTTTTCTTCCTTTTTTTATAACTCTTTTCAGAGCAGTTTATAGGTACAGTGGATATCGGCTCGAAACGAGAAGCCGGGGAGCCGAGTTCGAATTCCAGCTGAATCCATTGCATTCACTTACGCGCAAATACCCTTGGGAAAGGTATTAATCCGTCTCTTCCTTCCAGTTATGGGTTAAATAAAAGGAAAGTTTGGGTTCTATAGCCTTGGTCGGCAACCAGTCTACCGCAGAAAGCAATGGCAACCTACTGCGGGATAATCTTCTGCCCAGTCAGTCATGTCTCTTTCGAGACATGATCGACCAAGCGTGTATCACGTATGGCACTTAACTGACTGACTAAATAATTGAAGACATGATTAAGGCTTCTACTGGGCATAAAGTGGTGGATCGATTTTCTATTGTTATAAAGTAATAAACTGGACCCCCATTTATTACTACTTAATAATATAATACATTTCTTCACTCTCTAGCTATGAGACAAATAACAGGACAGATTGGGTTCTATAGCCTTGGTCGGCAACCAGTCTACTGCAGAAAGCAATGGCAACCTACTGCGGGATAATCTTCTGCCCAGTCAGTCATGTCTCTTTCGAAACATGATCGCCCAAGCGTGTATCACGTATGACACTTAACTGACTGACTGACCTATCGATTACCCCCTTAGCTTTACGATTGACAAAACATTTTTTTTTTAAATTTCAATATTTGAACATTTTCTGGAGGTGGATCAGTTTCTCATACAACGTTATAGTAAATCGCTGGTACGACATTACCACCACCTGTAAATTTGTTCGTTATCAAATGTTTTGGACTTTTTTCAATGCAGTATTATCTTTTACACCTTTCAATATTTAAACAATTTTAGGAGAGGGGGGTAGTTTCTCATACAACCTTTATTTGTTTGAACATTATTTTTAGTCGATAATTAATGTGATTTCAGGCATTACTGTAAATCAGTTGGCAAATGTTTTACGTGAATTGCAAAATCGTATTGCCCTTTGTATTGCTAATGATGGAGGACATTTTTTTTTTTAATCGTGTCACCCCAAGCAAGGCATTCCACTGCCACTATAGCGCAGGGAGTTACATAGAGCGAATGGGTATAGGAAATGTCAGAAGGAGGGTGATAGACGACTTAGGATGTACATAGGGAGAGAGTTGGAGAGAGTGGGTGTGAGTTAGTGTGTTAGGAGGTGTCTATTGACCCTACATTTAAACTCCTGGAGGTTGTGGCTGTCGGGGAAGCAAGCATGCGGTAGGGAATTCCACAGGCGGGAAGTGCGAGAAAAGAAGCTGTTGGAGTAGAAATTGCGGTTACATTTCATCGATTTCACTGTAAAAGGGTGGGACCTCGTTGCCAATCTAGTATCTCGTGCAAATTCACATCTAGGAGGCACCAGTGATTTAAGTTCGTCAGAGCAGAAGCCATGAAAGTATTTATAAACAAGGCATAGATGTGGAAACTTAAATAAAATTTCAATAAAACCTTGAAAAATATAGATTTACTTCTTTGAAATTATTTGCTTGAACATTATTTTTAATCAATACTCGTATTTAAGTAGATATTCTGTTTATAATCAAACAGTATTATATATTTATTTCTACCGGCCTGATTATTTACGACAATCATCATGTTACGGAAATTAACGAAGATTAACGAAACTTGGTTATAAACAACCGACAATTTGAAATGATTTGTTTGAACATTATTTTTGATCGATATTCGTATTTAATTAGATATTCTGTTTATAATCGAACAGTATTATATATTTATTTCTACCGGCCTGATTATTTACGATAATTTTTTTTTACGAAAATGTGTCATTTTTTGGGACAAGTTGTTGCTCTTGTTTTTGTCTTTTTCAAGTTTTCTTTAGTTCATACGATGTCATCTTCCTCGGAAACTCCAAGAATGGCTTTATTCAAAAAATTCGCAAAGGATTCAGTAGTTGAATATGCGCAAGCAAAAATGTTAATTGCACAGGATCGATTTATTATAAGGTTGTATGAAAAACTGAGACCCCCGCCAACTAAAATTGCTTAAATGTTCAAATTTTTACAAATGTTTTTGTCAGTCGGATAGTTTAGGGTTTAATTGATAAGATTGCACTGAAAAAAGTAAAAAAGAAAAATTGATAATCAAGCAATTTACAGGTGGTGGTAATGTCGTACCGGCGAGTGGTTCCAAAACGTAGGATCGATTTACTATAACATTGTATGAAAAACTGAACACCCTACTAAAATTGTTGAAATATTAAAATTTTTCCAAATTTCTTTTATCAATCGGAAAGTTTAGGGTGTACCGGCGAATGGTTCTAAAATGGTGGATCGATTTACTATAACGTTGTATGAAAAACTGAGCTCCCACCTAAAATTGTTTAAATATTGAAATTAAAAAAAAATTTTTCAATCGGAAATTTTAGCGTATAATCAATAAGACTGCACTGAAAAAAAGTAAAAAAAAAAAAAGAAAAACAATAAATTTAAATTTAGTCTCGTTCACGTCCGCCAATTTTTTTAATTTTTTTTTGTATTTTTCTGTATTTTTCCCGATTACTTTCGAATGTTGTCACATTTATTTCCAAGGATTTTCCTTTTTTCTTTTTACTCTTCATGAAACATTTTCGACTAATGCCTACTTTCTCATATTTGCTGGAATGAATTTCAAGTCACCGAGATACCAGATCAGGACCAATAACATAGCATGTACTCTTTTGTACTGCTTTAAAAAAGAAAATCTCAAAATAAAAACATTATCACATCCTGTACTGGTTTCCGTTTCATCTAATCTAAACCTAAGTTTATCTACTTTCAATACAAAAAGCAAAAGTCATTAAGGTGTCCATGATTTAAGCGGACATCACGTCAGCAGTAAGTCAGCCATTTTGTATTTTCCAAAAATGATTTATTGTTATATTTTGCTGCTTATTAATGCAGCTGCACGAGTTAAAGAAAAGAGCAAGGTGAAAAAAAAATTAGAACTCGAATTGCCAGTATTTACATTTTACGGACTATTGTGCACATCTTTGTTGCCATTTGGACCACGATTTCATCGTTGTACGCTCCGTCCTACTTTAGAAATTTCGAACCGAACCATTTCTTACACTTATTGGGGTAGATCATTCTTATGCCCTTCCTAGAGCCTCTTCTGGTAGTCATGAATTATCTCCCTCTAATCTTGTAAGTTACTTATTCACTGCTGTAGCTTGGTATTGAACTCACAACTCGTTGGGTCAAGTCACAGGAACTAACCTAACCAACGTCTATATCGACTAAACCATGTGTCCTTAAGGTTCGAATTTCTTAGAACCTGAAGAGGTCCGTAGCGTACAACGGCTCAAATGTCGTACAAATGGCAACAAAGATGAGGACAATAGTCCGAAAAATATAAATACTACCTCATCTCAGAAATATAGACAAATAGAATGATCTATTATTAAACGTTGTACAAATGGCAACAAAGATGAGGACAATAGTCCGTATAATTTAAATACTGTAAATACCACCTCATCTCAGAAATATAGACAAATAGAATGATCTATTATTAAACGTCGTACAAATGGCAACAAAGATGAGGACAATAGTCCGTATAATGTAAATACTGTAAATACTACCTCATCTCAGAAATATAGACAAATAGAATGATCTATTATTAAACGTCGTACAAATGGCAACAAAGATGAGGACAATAGTCCGTATAATGTAAATACTGTAAATACTACCTCATCTCAGAAATGTAAACAAATAGAATGATCTATTATTAAACGTCGTACAAATGGCAACAAAGATGAGGACAATAGTCCGAATAATGTAAATACTGTAAATACTACCTCATCTCAGAAATATAGACAAAGACTACAGGAAATCCCAATTCAGGCTTCTGACGATGTCAAAAGACCGCCTGTATAACTCGCTAGGATTGCAGTATATTTCTCATATAATTAATTCATAATTACATATATATAAATAAAATATAAAAATAAACAATGTTACTTTTGTTCAATTTTTGGTGACACATCTTGACCGAATATAGAAAAAAATATATAAGCTTTTCACTTTTGTTGTACGCGTATTGCTATTTCAAGAAAAGCTGACGATACCTTACACGTATAATTAAATTACGTTTGAAATTTAATGGCTTTTCAAGAAAATGAGAACACTTTATCTCTTTTTAATTTTCCCAGCGGCAAGAAGATAGAAAGTGTTGTCATTAGAGAAGAGAAAAAGAGTTAGACGAAAGTTAAGAATGGGAGATATAAAACTTCGGGACTTCCAAGATATGAAGCGAAAAGAAAGAGAGAAATGTGGAATAGACATCAACCAAACGAAAACAGAAATTATGGTCATGAGAAAGAGAAAAAGGCCGAAAGTTAAGAATCGTTGATATAAAAGCATCAGTAATTCAAAGCTCAGTTGATAGAGAGAAAAAAGGAACAGCGATCGACCAAACGAAAACAGAAATTATGTTCATGAGAAAGATATAAAACCGAGTCAAGAACTGGAGAAATATACTAGGGTCATTCAATAAAAACAGTTAGTTTTTCGGTATAAAGACACCTATGAGGGTCATCCAATAAAAAAGGTGAATTTTTCGGTCGGAAGACTTCTACGAGGGTCATTCAATAAATAAGGTGAATTTTTCGGTATAAGGACTTCTACGAGTGTCATTCAATAAAAAGGGTGAATTTTTCGGTATAAAGACATCTATGAGGGTCATTCAATAAATAAGGTGAATTTTTCGGTCGGAAGACTTCTACGAGTGTCATTCAATAAAAAGGGTGAATTTTTCGGTATAAAGTCTTCTACGAGGGTCATTCAATAAAAAAGGTCAATTTTTCGGTATAAAGACATCTTTGAGGGTCATTCAATAAAAAAGGTGAATTTTTCGGTATAAAGACATCTATGAGGGTCATTCAATAAAAAAGGTGAATTTTTCGGTCGGAAGACTTCTTCGAGGGTCATTCAACAAAAAGAGTGAATTTTTCGGTATACGGACTTCTAAGAGGGTCATTCAATAAATAAGGTGAATTTTTCGGTATAAGGACTTCTACGAGGGTCATTCAATAAATAAGGTGAATTTTTCGGTATAAGGACTTCTACGAGTGTCATTCAATAAAAAGGGTGAATTTTTCGGTATAAAGACATCTATGAGGGTCATTCAATAAATAAGGTGAATTTTTCGGTCGGAAGACTTCTACGAGTGTCATTCAATAAAAAGGGTGAATTTTTCGGTATAAAGTCTTCTACGAGGGTCATTCAATAAAAAAGGTCAATTTTTCGGTATAAAGACATCTTTGAGGGTCATTCAATAAAAAAGGTGAATTTTTCGGTATAAAGACATCTATGAGGGTCATTCAATAAAAAAGGTGAATTTTTCGGTCGGAAGACTTCTTCGAGGGTCATTCAACAAAAAGGTGAATTTTTCGGTATAAGGACTTCTAACGAGGGTCATTCAAACAAAAAGGTGAATTTTTCGGTATAAGGACTTCTACGAGGGTCATTCAATAAATAAGGTGAATTTTTCGGATATACGGAGGGTCATTCTAAGGAAGGGATACATTCAATAAATAAGGTGAATTTTTCGGTATACGGACTTCTAAGAGGGTCATTCAATAAATAAGGTGAATTTTTCGGTATAAGGACTTCTACGAGGGTCATTCTAATTTTTGGTAGAGGGATTGAATTTTTCGGTATAAAGTCTTCTACGAGGGTCATTCAATAAAAAAGGTCAATTTTTCGGTATAAAGACATCTATGAGGGTCATTCAATAAAAAAGGTGAATTTTTCGGTGTAAAGACTTCTACGAGGGTCATTCAATAAAAAAGGTGACTTTTTTTGGTATAAGGACTTCTAATATAGATAGAAACTTACCTTTTTTTCATTTTTCAGCGTAGACTCCCAGCAGTGTCACACATTTTTCCCACCTCTGCACAAGCTTCCGTATTCCCTCAGCGTAAAATCTTTGATGTCTCAGCCAATGGCCCTCGTAGAAGTCCTTATACCGAAAAATTCACCTTATTTATTGAATGACCCTCGTAGAAATCATTATACCGAAAAATTCACCTTATTTATTGAATGACCCTCGTAGAAGTCCTTATACCGAAAAATTCACCTTATTTATTGAATGACCCTCGTAGAAATCCTTATACCGAAAAATTCGCCTTATTTATTGAATGACCCTCGTAGAAGTCCTTATACCGAAAAATTCACCTTATTTATTGCATGATCCTCGTAGAAGTCCTGATACTGAAAAATTCATCTTATTTATTGAATGACTTTCGTACATCCGGTTTTAGGCTTACGTCCATATCACGTTGAATACACCAGTTCTAGCTCGACCACCGAAGTTAAGCAACGTTGAGCCTGACCAGTACTTAGATTGGTGACTGCTTCGGAATACCAGGTGCTGTAAGCGTTTAGTGATGGATGTGCGTTGTGGTGCTGTGTATATCGGCTCCGAAAGAGAAATCGGTAAGCCGAGTTCGAATTCCAGTTGAATACCCTGCATTCACTTAAGCACTGGTACCGTTGGGAAAGGTATTAATCCTTCCCTCCAGTTATGAGTTAAATAACAAGGGTAGTACTTGGGGACACTGCCCTAAAAAACAATTCCAATGAATCTTGATACTCGAAAAGAAAAAAGTATTACTAGACACAAAACTTATATAAAAACAACAATAAATTGTTGAAAGAAAAAGGTATTACCAACAATAAATAAATAAAATTTAGTTGGCAATAAATGACCCGCCAAGGTGTTGATGTGCCATAAATTAAAACAACCAACCAACATCCGGTTTTCGGAGACAAGTTAGTAGAAGAAAGACAAAAAGGGCTAAACATCAGTTTCTAGAAAACAGAAAGTATTTTTTTATATACTTCTGAGATGAGTAAGTATTTTCATAATTTGCACTGTTTGAACCGTTGTCCTCGTCCTTATTGCCATGTTTACGACGTTTCTGTCATTTTACGTTCCAGCCTTCTTCAAGACCTAGGAATTTTAAACCTAACCCTTTAGTTCGATTATTTGGGTATATCATTCTCATTCCCTGTGCAATGCCTCTCCTGGATGCCATGTAGTTATGTCCATTTAACTCAATCTCTAGTACATTATTATCATTTCATTTATGATGTCACTTCCGGATATCATTTAATTATCTCCCTTTAATCATACAGAAAGTAGAGTTATATACAAGAGAAAAATCCCAAGTCACCTGTTAATGCTTGAAAATATAAACACCGGGCCTTCGTAAGCAGTGGTATGAAAAAAGAAGAGTAAAATGGACTAAAAAATAAAATAAAATAAAAGAGACTATGTTGATTAAGTGAAAGTTTTGAAGATTTCAAGATTCGAGTTTGGAATCGGAGACTATGACATCAGGTCAACAGATACAAGAACAATTACTAAACATCAAAACCCCCACAAAAAAGAAGAGAAATTATTTTCATTAGCAAGAGAAGTCAAATATAAGTGTTAACGAAATTAGTATCATATATATATATATATATATATATATATATATATATATATATATTAGTGTATCGAGATAGCAAATAATTTTCTAAACATATACTGTTAAATATAAGAGACAATGAATGTCTATTATGTTTAATCATGAGCCGTTTTAAACGTCGTATTTTTGGCTTTAATTTCAGTGAAAATAAAGACAAAAATTCTCCAACATCTGGGTACATATCTATATCTATATCTATCTATCTATCTATATATATATATATATATATATATATATATATATATATATTCTAAACATATACTGTTAAACATAAGAGACAATGAATGTCTATTATGTTTAATCATGAGCCGTTCTAAACGTCGTATTTTGGCTTTAATTTCAGGTGAAAATAAAGACAAAAATCCTCCAACATCTGGGTATATATATATATATATATATATATATATATATATATATATTTTCTAAACATATACTGTTAAACATAAGAGACAATGAATGTCTATTATGTTTAATCATGAGCCGTTCTTAACGTCGTATTTTGGCTTTAATTTCAAGTGAAAATAAAGACAAAAATTCTCCAACAAAAGACCAATGTAGTGTACCAATTTACATGCCCATTCAGAGATTGCATCTTTGGTACTAATAAAAAAAAACCCAGTATATATATTGGTTTTACTACAACCACACTCTCCCGTAGACTAACATGTCATCTTTCTGATCAGAGTGCAATTAAACAACATTTCTCTGAAAAACATAAACATGTAGGTAATATCAGACAGATTTTAGTCAACAATACAATAATCCTCACTCATACACACAGTAAAAAGAAACTTCAGATATTGGAGGCCAACTACATTAAATCCAAACAACCCACACTTAATAAAATCACCTTCAAATCCGGTCATAACACATTACATTGCATTTGACTACACGGTTCTGATGTCATTTCGCGCTATCACGATGTGTGACGTCATAGAACCGCATTACAAATTTGCGAACTGCGTTTGTTATTTTTGGTAACTATTGCCGTTGCCTAGCGGAGTTTTATGTAAACACAAAATAAAACCGTCGGTGATGCTGGATGTTATTGTATTACCGTCTTAATAACCTCTATGAAGATGGCTCATGTGAGCCGAAAGCTTAGAACCGAATTAATAAAAAATTATCCAAATGATGGAGAATTTTTGTCTTTATTTTCACCTGAAATTAAAACCAAAATATGACGCTTAAGAACGGCTCATGATTAAACATAATAGACATTCATTATCTCTTATATTTAACAGTATTTGTTTAGAAAATTATTTGCTGCCTTGATTCACTAAATATATATATATATATATATATATATATGTGTGTGTGTGTGTGTGTGTGTGTCGTGTCGCTGCGTTTTGGTATAATTAGAAGATAACGCAACTTGAATTAATGATGTTTATTTTTGGTATAAAACTTTAGGTTTTTACATCAAGTTACAACTTTTAAATTTTGTATGGATACAGGAGCAGACTAGCTAAATTCTCTTCACTGTGGGATGCTAGTAGTAAACGAGCCTATCTCTTCCGGACTCTAGTGGTCAACTGACTAGCGTCTTCCCCTTTTCAAATCTACACAAAATTTCTGTCCTTAACTCCTACTTCTTACTCCTACACTTACTCCTACTCCTACCAAAAGAAACGGTTCCTTATTTTGCCGCCCAATTTTGAATTCTTGGCGTCAGTGTGTCTATCTTTTTCTATTTTTAGAACACTCGCCATTTTATAAACCATAACATATATCTATCTATCTATCTATCTATCTATCTATCTATCTATCTATATATATATATATATATATATATATATATATATATTAATACAGGTTTCATTAAATAATATAGACAAGTTCTGTCTATTTATTTTGTGTAAGGTCCGTTTGTATGATCTGATTAGCTTGATAGTGCTGTCATGGAAAGACAACAAGAAATCGCAATAATTGTTGTTTTTTTTATCAGGTCTGAGCTTTCGGCTTACATAAGCCATTATTTTCTCTGTATAACTCCACTCTGTTAATAATTTAAATGTTCTATATTCACTGAATATTAAATGTTCATCCTTTGATAATGGCTTATGTAAGCCGAAAGCTCAGACCTGATAAAAAAATCAACAATTATTGCGATTTCTTGTCGTCTTTCCATGACAGCACTATCAAGCTAATCAGATCATACGAACGGATCTTACACAAAATCAATAGACAGAACTTGTCTAAATTATTCAATGAAACCTGTATTAATGAACAAATGCTGCCAAAATACACGCAATATATATACTATAGTCACCCGCAGACAGATCTGTTTCGCCGTATTACAGCTCATCAGTACGGCTTAGACTCCGGTCGTTTTCTAACCCAGGATTGATACCCGACCGAATAGGCGTCAGTCGGCGATTCTACCCCTAGGCCACGTGCGTCCAGTAGAAGAAAGCAGGCTTTTTAGCGCGTATAAACACGCCCAATAGCTAGTGTGATCTAATTCATTATCGAATGAGCGGTGCGTAAATGCCGGAGTAGCTACTGTTTACAAAGTCTACCACTCTTCCAGAGTGCTCAATCAGGGTGGGAGAGCGTAAATGCTATATATATATATATATATATATATATATATATATACTGTATTAATTTTTTTAGAAGCGAATATATTCATTTTGTGGGGTGCGTATAGATAGTTTGATTTTTTTTTTCTTTTCATTTTTTTTTTAATATGAGAGGCAATATGGAGATCATGGAAGGTAATTTCATCCCCAGCAAATGGCTAAACTGATTGATGGAAAGATTGATGTGCCTTGGAACTTCTTTAAAGATCGATTTTAAGTGGTGATCGATTCGCTTTGATGTCCTTTCGTTCTTTCTCAGCAGAAATTGACAAGGTTTAAAAGGTCAACGTTGCTGAAAAGGAGCCGGCGACGTATTTGTCAGGAAAATGCCTCCTCCATTGCATACATCATATTGAAGAACAGTTTCTCTTTCTGATTCTCTTTCTCTCTCTCTCTCTCTCACTATATATATGTGTGTGTGTGTGTGTGTGTGTGTGTGTGTGTGTGTGTGTGTGTGTACAAGGAGTATCAAAAAAACGTTTACAAATTTTGCGGGCCGGTAACTCACGCCAAAACAAGGACAAAAGTCTGTATAAACTTCTGTCCGCTACTCATTTGCTTTTGAGTATTTTAAATTTAAAAGTTCTTCATACATGCACATATATCTTAATCTATCTATCTATCTATGCGAGTCTGTTCCTTATCTCTATCTATCTATCTATCTGTCTATCTATCTATCTATCTATCACAGTCTGTTCATATCTATCTATCTATCTATCTATCTATCTATCTATCTATCTATCTATCTATCTCAGTCCCTTTATCTATCTATCTATCTATCTATCTATCTATCTATCTATCTATCTATCTATCTATCTATCTATGCCTTGTTCATATCTATATACAGCCATTGAGATTTGAAAAAGAAATGACTCGACCGGCGGTCGAGAGCAAGGGAAAATTTACTCGTCGCAAAATCATTTTACTCGACTGACTCCATTTTCTTAATGGTCGCCTTACATAGCATGAATCGCTGACAGAAAACAAAAAATGAAATTTTAATTAAAATTTCGAACGGTTTAGAAAAGATTTAAAATTTAAAAAAATAATAATAATAACAAAATTTATATTTCCTCTTAACATATTATCTAATAATAGTATCAACATTTTGATGATAAAATTTTGTGTTTATTAAGTTTAATCCTTTCCTTATCATGGTCTGTTGGGTTTTTTTTTTTTTTGTTTTTTGTTGGCAATTGAGTGGGGGTACTGTTACGATAAGTGTCGGACGAGCCCCCACTTTTGTTCCGTGTTAAGAGTAACAAAAGGAAAAATAAATAATAAATTTGATTAACCAAAACTCAGAGATAAATCACAGACAAATATTTAATTTACCAAAACATTAAATAAAAATATTTACAAATATACAGTTTTTTCCATTCAAAAGTAAAAAACAGAGTTTGCTACAAGCAGGCGAAGTGTTACGAAGGGGAAGGAAGGGTCAGTATCTTTACCCAGTTAAGCTTAGCGAAGTAGTTTAGGTGCTATACTTCATGTAATAGCCAATATTTTTTAAAAAAAAATTAATCAGTTTTGGGTATCACGTTCTTGCGATCGTCGTCTGACGATAGCAAGAGAGTAAAACTTAGGGTCACAAACTTTAAGCCCAGTAGAAGCCTTAATCATGTCTCCAACTATTATATTCAGTCAGTCAGCTAAGTGCCGTACATGATACACGCTTTGGGCGATCATGTCTCGAAAAAGACATGACTGACTGGACAGAAGATTATTCCGCAGTAGGTTGCCATTACTTTCTGTGGTAGACTGGTTGCCAGCCAAGGCTATAGAACCAAATCGGTAATATTATTTGACTAATTGCTAGAGGGGGAAGAAATGTATTATATTATTATGTAGTAATAAGTGGGGGATCAGTTTATTACTTCATAACAATATAAAACAGATCCCCCAATTTATGCCCAGTAGAAGCCTTAATCATGTCTCCAACTATTATATTCAGTCAGTCAGCTAAGTGCCATACATGATACACGCTTTGGGCGATCATGTCTGGAAAGAGACTGACTGAATATAATAGTTAATAATATAATGACTGACTGACTGAAAGGTGATTCATTTGTTCTTGCTCCAAATACTCAGAGAAGGTCTGCAGATAAGTGGCTTTAAGGAGAAATAGATGACGTGCAAAATGTTGCCAGTGCACGGAGTTAAAACGGGGGACATTTCCACGTAACTGAACTGTAATCCACTTGCTTCGGATAGAATTGCAAATGCTGCACAAAATCCGGATCAATGCAATGGCCATTTAGAAGGAGCCGTAAAGCAATTAGGATTCTTGAAGTGCGTAACAGAATTGTTTATTCTTTAACTGGAATCTCATGAAAGCCAAGGATAGGTTCTTTCTCATCTCTGTATTTAGAAATCTATGTTAGCCTCTTCATGCTTATCTATCTATCTATCTATCTATCTATCTATCTATCTATCTATCTATCTATCTATCTATCTATTTATGTCAGTCTGTTCATTACCTATCTATCTATCTATCTATCTATCTATCTATCTATCTATCTATCTATCTATCTATCTTCCTTGTTTTCCATATCTATCTATCTATCTATCTATCTATCTATCTATCTATCTATCTATCTAGTACAGTCTGTTCATATCTATCTATCTATCTATCTATCTATCTATCTATCTATCTATCTATTTATGTCAGTCTGTTCATTACCTATCTATCTATCTATCTATCTATCTATCTATCTATCTATCTATCTATCTTCCTTGTTTTCCACTATCTATCTATCTATCTATCTATCTATCTATCTATCTATCTATCTATCTATCTATCTAGTACAGTCTGTTCATATCTATCTATCTATCTATCTATCTATCTATCTATCTATCTATCTATCTATCTATCTATTTATGTCAGTCTGTTCATTACCTATCTATCTATCTATCTATCTATCTATCTATCTATCTATCTATCTTCCTTGTTTTCCTATCTATCTATCTATCTATCTATCTATCTATCTATCTATCTATCTATCTATCTAGTACAGTCTGTTCATGTCTATCTATCTATCTATCTATCTATCTATCTATCTATCTATCTATCTATCTATCTATCTATCTATCTATGTCAGTCTGTTCATTACCTATCTATCTATCTATCTATCTATCTATCTATCTATCTATCTATCTTCCTTGTTTTCCATATCTATCTATCTATCTATCTATCTATCTATCTATCTATCTATCTATCTATCTATCCGAGTCTGTTCATTATCTATCTATCTATCTATCTATCTATCTATCTATCTATCTATCTATCTATCTATCTATCTATCATAGTCTGTTCTATCTATCTATCTATCTATCTATCTATCTATCTATCTATCTATCTATCTATCTATAAAAGGATTTAAAAGTTTAAATCCAAAGATATAGCCATATACTTCAGGACCATACCTTATCTTCTATCGATAAATCTGCCTCTAAAATTTTCAACATGTCCATTAATCACCTCTCTCGTCTTCATCTTTCCTCGTTTTGTTCAAGTTGTAACTTCCAAATTCTAAGTCTAATTTAACAGTTATTCTAACCCACTCCACCTCTCACACATAATTCGCCAAAATAATGTCAACAATTTTCCATCTCCCGCCACACTACCTGACATTGTTCTTTCAATGTCGAAACAAATTGTACACTTTGTAGTAAATGATAATTTGTACATCTTCTGAACTATAATATACATATATATATATATATATATATATATATATATATATATATATATATATATATATATATATTCTAAACATATACTGTTAAATATAAGAGACAATGAATGTCTATTATGTTTAATCATGAGCCGTTCTAAACGTCGTATTTTGGTTTTAATTTCAGTTGAAAATAAAGACAAAAATTCTCCAACATTTGGATAATTTTTTATTAATTCGGTTCTAAGCTTTCGGCTTACATGAGCCATCTTCAGAGAGGTTTTTAAGACGGTAATCCAATGAACATCCACCATCACCGACAATTTTGTTTTGTGTTGACATAAAACTCCGCCAAGCAACGGCAATAGTTACCCAAAATAACAAACGCAGTTCGCAAATTTGCAATGCGGTTCTATGACGTCACACCGCGTGATGGCGCGAAATAACAACAGAACCATGTATTCAAATGCAATGTAATGTGTTATGACCGGATTTAAATGTGATTTTATTAAGTGTGGGTTGTTTGGATTTAATGTAGTTGGCCTCCAATATCTGAAGGTTCCTTTTTACTGTGTGTATGAGTGAGGATTATTGTATAGTTGACTAAAATCTGTCTGATATATATATATATATATATATGTATATACATATATTTTAATCATTTCACTCCAAGTAAGGCACTTCACTGCCACTATTGCGCAGGGGGTTACATAGGGGAAGGTGGTGAGAAAGAGTGGTTAGATATAGGAAATGTCAGAAGGAGGGTGATAGACGGGTAAGGATGTAGATGGGAAGGAGTGTTTGAGAGAATGGATGCGAGTTAGTGTGTTAGGAGGTTGTCTATTGACCTTACATTTAAACTCCTGGAGATTGTAGCTGTCTTGGAAGCAAGTATGTGGAAGGGAAGTCCACAGGCGGGAAATGCGAGAAAAGAAGCTGTTGGAGTAGAAATTGCGGTTATATTTCATCGGTTTCACTGTAAAAGTGTGGGACCGAGTTGCTAATCTAGTATCTCGTGCAAATCCGTATATAACGGGTACGAGTGATCTAAGTTCATCAGAGAAGAAGCTGTGAAATTATTTATAGAAGAGGCACAGTGAAGCCACGTCACGCCGGTGTGAGAGCGACTGCAGGCGGTCTGCCAAGTCGGTATCGATCATATTACAGATTCTCCGTTGTATTTTATCAAGAATCCCGAGGAGAATAGCAGGGGCACCCGACCAGATGTGGTAGCAGTATTTAATACACGGGCGGATGGTAGCTTTATATATGTGCAGGATAGATTCAGACAGGAAAACTTCCGGGCCTTGCTCACATATATATATATATATATATATATATATATATATATGATGAAGTTATAGATTTAAGGTATGTTATATTTGTAACTAAAGGTTGCTCAACGTCAAAGATAGAGCGTATGTACTTATTACAAGATGCAAACGCGCAAAATATTTTTATTATATTACTTAAAAATCGAAAGCTATTAAACATTATGCGATATGAGATGTGTAATGTCAATAGAATCATTTAAATGCATAGTTAATCGTCGAGAGAGCCGGGTGGTCGTAAGTCCAATGTATGTTTATGGATTAGAAGAGCATTCTTCCAAAGGACTTCTGAATTCATACACAACATTAGTTCTATCAACCACAGCAGCAGCTGAAGAAGGGTTGTTGCTCATGACCAGGTAAGCGGTTTTAAATTTACTATAGTATACAAGCAGTATATCCGGGCGTTGCTCGGGTGTAATGAAAGCTTTAAAACTAATCCATGGTCCTGGAGCTCAGAATCAGCCTAAAGAATATTTGAAATAATAAAATAATTGCGACAATTTACTAATCGCACCCATTAGATTTGCTATATATATATACTAGCAGTATATCCGGGCGTTGCTCGGGTGTAATGAAAGCTTTAAAACTAATCCATGATCCTGGAGCTCAGAATCAGCCTAAAGAATATTTGAAATAATAAAATAATTGCGACAATTTACTAATCGCACCCATTAGATTTTATATATATATATATATATATATATATATATATATATATATATATACTAGCAGTATATCCGGGCGTTGCTCTGGTGTACTGAAAGCTTTAAAACTAATCCATAGTCCTGGAGCTCAGACTCTTTGGACGTTGACACAACAGACTAAAAAGCAATAGTTGTTTCCAGTTAAAGCGAAACCGTTGGTATTGATTTCCGATATCGGGGAAAATGAGTCGTCTGAGAAGATCTAGTAATGTTTAAGACTAAAAACTATAATTTTACCAAGTTAGAGCAGATTCTGCAGCAAGAACCACGATAAAATGGCTGAAATTCTAATCTTGATAAGACCTGATTGGATATCGGGGTATCGAGTTCCAATATCGGAGAGAAATTGGAGAAAAATAAGTCGCCCATGACCTGACCAGAAGCCTAAACAATATTTGTGTGAAGTTTGGTGAGAATTGGATAAAAATTGTGAATTTGTATAAAGGACATACAGACAGATAAACAGACACACATACAAACATTTTGGCTTATATATATTATCGATTTTCTGCACTATTTTAAGAACTGCAACCTTGAAACTTCTGAATATCGTTTCTTATGTCTTTGTCTATGAGTGTATCAAATTTCAGGTGAAAATAAGGCAAACATTTTCCAACATTTGGTAACTCTTATCCTTGCTTAGCAAAATTTTATGTCAACACAAGATAAAATCGTCGCTGATGGTGGATATTTTTGTGTTAACGTCCTTATAAACTCTCTGAAGATGGCTCGTGTTAATCGAAAGCTTAAGAACCAACTTAATAAAAAATTATCCAAATTTTGGAGAATGTTTGTCTTTATTTTCACCTGAAATTCTGAATTCAAAATACGATGTTTAGAACGGCTCATGATTAAACATAATAGACATTCATTGTCTCTTATATTTAGCAGTATATGTTCAGAAAAAAATAAATATATATGCCAAAGTAGAAAAAGCCATTAAATTATTACCAACTTTGCAATATTCGATTCGATGTCTCAGTTACTCCATTACCCAATGATTACACGGACAGATTCGAATATGTCTTCCTTAGCGATTTCAAGTGGTCTCCTTCATCATGTTATGTCGCAAGGACAAGTCCTCAACCTGTTTGAAGAGGCGAATCATTTTTTATTTTAGATTATAAAGCAAATTTTCCAAAAATATCGTTTGCGTAGTCGGATAAAAATCGGAGGGGAAAGAAGATGGGAATGAATCAGGAATGCGTGGGGGTTTGTCGCTGACGCGAGATATATATATATATATATATATAAAAGACAATGAATGCCTATTACGTTTAATGATGATCCGTTCTAAACATCGTATTTTGGCTTTAATTTCAGTTGAAAATAAAGACAAAAATTCTCCAACATTTGGATAATTTTTTTATTAACTTGGTTCTAAGCTTTCGGCTCACATGAACCATCTTTTCATTGAAATTTCTTTGTGTTGGGATCAACTTAATGAAAAATTACCCAAATGATGGAGAATTTTTGTCTTTATTTTCACCTGAAATTAAAGCCAAAATACATTTAGAACGGCTCATGATTAAACATAATAGACATTCATTGTCTCTTATATTTAACAGCATATATTTAGAAAATTATCTGCTGCCTCGATACACTTCATATATATATATATATATATAGTCATACGCAGACAGATTTATTTCGCTGTATCACAGTTCATCAGTACAGTTAAACAGCCGATTGCTTTTTAACCCAGGATTGAACCCGACCGAATTCGCGTCAGTCGGCGATTCTACCTCTGAGCTATGGGCGCTTGGTAGAAGAAAGCAGACTTTTTAGCGTCTATATTATCATTCTACACGCCCAATAGCCAACATTCACTGCCATACAGAAGGACAGATATCACATAACAGTCCAGTACTCTTTTCTTTCTTTCTCTTGCTTGAAGCCTCTCCTTCATCCGTGAGGAGATCGGCCAACATTCACTGCCATACAGAAAAACAGACATCACATAACAGTCCAGTACTCTTTTCTATCTTTTTCTTGCTTCAAGCCTCTCTTGGACGATTTTGGTTGGACGATCTCCTCAAGTTTGATTCTCTTGCTTGAAGCCTCTCCTTCATCCGTGAGGAGTTCGGCCAACATTCACTGCCATACAGAAGGACAGATATCACATAACAGTCCAGTACTCTTTTCTTTGTTTTTCTTGCATCAAGCCTCTCCTTCATCCTTGAGGAGATCGTCCAACACTCACCGCCATACAGAAGGGCAGATATCACATAGCAACCCAGCACTCTTTTCTTTGTGTCCAATGAGATTTTTCTATCTCTCAGTAATCTGGTTATCTTTTGAGTTGCATTATTATTAATGCGTATTTGGATCTCAATGAAGCACTTTCCATCCTCTATCAAAGCACTTCTCAGGTATTTAAATTTTTACTTGTTTTATTAAAGTTTCTTTGACCTGTAGTTCGCATTTTGGTGTCTTTTTTTTCTTTTTGCTGATGACCATACATTCAGGTTCCTGGGCCTGACGGTAAACTGCATCCGGCAGCAAGGCCTCTAACTGGGAGGCTGTGAGGAACATGGAACCACCTCTTAATTGCTGTTGTTCCCAGGACCACCCTGACCCGGAGTGGTAGCACCTGTTAGGGTCCCAGCTATGGGCAAATAGCTAAAAAAAATTATTACCAAACATATCTGAAGAAAAAAATTATTCACAACAAAAACTTTTAAATACAAAAGTAGAAGATGTTCAGTTTTCTAAAATAAAAAAGAATAAAAACAAAAAAAATCATTAAAAATCAACCTTCTCACTATAACCGAACATTAAAAAATATCATAAAGCCCTAACTTTTTGGCATCAAATAACCCAACGTGGTGTTGATATGCCGTTAAACAAAACTCAAACTCACAAACATACATTCAGTTCCTTGAAGTTTAGGCTCAGCTCTTTCTTCTTGCTTTCTTTTGATACTTTCTGTACGAGTCAGTTAATATACGTGATATACTCTTGGGCGATCATGTCTCGAAAGAGACATGACTGACTGGACCGAAGATTATCCCGCAGTAGGTTGCCATTGTTTTCTGCGGTAGACTGGTTGCCAAGCAAAGCTATAGAACCCAATCTGTTCTGTTATTTGACCCATAGCTGGAGGGAAGAGACGGATAAATATCTTTCCCAAGGGTATTTGCGCGTATATGACTGCAACGAATTCAACTGGAATTCGAACTCGATTCTCCGATTTCTCGTTCCGAGTCGATATTCAGTGAACCAGAACGCACATCCTTCTGTAGGAGGTCCTGTTCTTTTTCCCTGTCTGCTATCAGTGTGCGTACCATCTGCGTATCTTACATTGATCAGGTTGTGACCGCAATGAAAAAACCTACCAAGGATTTTCTGAACGTAAAAATGGCAAATGCCTGAATATATATATATATATATATATATATATATATTGTCTTGCTTGGAGTGAATAGACGTAATTATCGCTAGCTAGCTAGCTTGGTAGATAGATAGATAGATAGATAGATAGATAGATAGATAGATAGATAGATAGATAGATAGATATTAAAGAACAGACTGGCATAGATAGATAGATAGATAGATAGATAGATAGACTCCTGATCAAAAATTTAAGACCACTTAAAAATCTTTAAAAATAATTTTTTTTTATGGATAGATTTTAAACTCCTCCCACTTTCTTTCAAACTATGTGCCATCATTTTCTTATTAATACATCACCTGCCGATTATCTGGAAAGATATTCAAAATCATTTTCCCTTATTTAGATTTGATGTGATATATATATATATATATATATATATCCGTCTGTTCATATATATCTGAATATTTTATCCGACCTGCTGAGATAGATAGATAGATAGATAGATAGATAGATAGATAGATAGATAGATAGATAGATAGATAGATACGAACAGACTGGGATAGATAGATAGATAGATAGATAGATAGATAGATAGATAGATAGATAGACAGACAGATAGATAGATAGATAGATAGATAGATAGATAGAAAGATAGGAAGGAAGGAAGGAAGGAAGGAAGGAACAGACTGAGATACACTCCTGATCAAAAGTTGAAGACCACTTAAAAATCTTTAAAAAGAATTTTTTTTTTACAGATAGATTTTAAACTCCCCCCACTTAAGGTTACCAATACTACAATCTAAAAGATTATGGAAACAAAAAGCTACATTCCAAGCATTTTATTTAGAAATTTACATTTTTATAAAATGAGGCGATTTACGCATGATCAAAATTATAAGACCAGGGGTATAAATTGTTAGATCTATGGCAATTCCAATGTTTTTAGTTCAGTTAGAGATTAGCAATCACTGCCTAAAGGTGTTACCATGCCTAAAGCAAGCAAACTTACCAAAGTTGAGCGTTCTCGAATTCTAGAATTCCATAAGCAAGATTTGTCACAGCGGGCGATCGCAGCTAAGGTAAATCGCAGTAAAACTGTGATTTGCAACTTTCTAAAGAACAGTGAGAATTATGGAAAAGCAAAATCCTCTGGTAGGCCCAAAAAATTTCTCCTGCATTGAGTAAGGAGAATAAGAAGGGTTGTTCTGAAAGAGGGGGGACTTTCTTCTAGTCAAATTAAGGCAGTCACAGATGCTGATTGCAGTCCCGTAACCATCAGATGACACTTACGACAAAAAGGCATGGTAAATAAAAAGCGTAAACAAATTCCTCGGCTGCTTCCACGTCACAAGGTGCAGGCTTAAAGTTTGGTCGTGAATACCAAACATGGGACGTTGAGAAGTGGAAGAAAGTCCTGTTTTCTGATGAGAAAAAATTCAATCTAAATGGTCCTGATGGCTTCCAACGATATTAGCATAATAAAAACATGCCTCCTGAAATTTTCTCCACACGTCATAGTGGTGGAGGGTCCCTAATGTATGGGGTGCCTTTTCTTACAGAGGGACGATGGAGCTCCAGGTGATGCAGGGTCGTCAAACAGCGGCTGGTTGTGTTGTCTTTGATGACGGAGGGCCATCGTTTGTGTGGGGGTGGATGGTTATTCCGACAGGATAATGCTGCAATCCGTGTTGCAAGACGGACCTTGACCTTTCTACAAGAAAATGGGTCCATCTCTTGGGACATCCTGCATGCTCACCGGACTTGAACCCAATTGAAAATGTTTGGGGGTGGATGACAAGAGATGTTTATCGAAATGGCAAACAATATTCAACAAAAAACGAACTTTGTGAAGCCATTTTCAGAAGCTGGAGCGACATCCCCTGCACCTTAATGGAAACGCTTATTTCTAGCATGCCCGACAGAATTTTTGAAGTCATCAAAGTGGAGGTAGACTTCATTATTAAATTTGGTTGTTGAATATTTTCATACTCTTTTTGTACAATTTCGAAGAATTTTTGTCTCTGGTCTTATAATTTTGATCATGTTTAAATCGCCTAATTTTACAAAAATGTAAATTTCTAAATAAAATGTTTGGAATGTGGCTTTTTGTTTCCATAACCTTTTAGATTGTAGTATTGGTAACCTTAAGTGGAAGGAGTTTAAAATCTATCTGTAAAAAAATATTTCTTTTTAATGATTTTTAAGTGGTCTTAAAATTTTGATCGGGAGTGTATATGCCTGAAAAATAGCACGATCATTGAATGTTTCTGGGATCAACTTGTAGTAGAGAGTGACGTTAGGAGGCAGTTTGTACACAAAGGAAGCGAAGATAACGATTAAACCTATACTTCAACAGGTTAAGATTCTGAGTCGGTTCCACAAAGCAATAGTGCCTGGGAAGAAGCTGCTTGCTTTTTATCATATCGCCCCAAGAAAAGCAGTTTACTGCTACTAGTGTGCAGGGGGTTACATTGTCTGTCACCAATTGTGATCTATTTTTGGCTCGATCTTGGCTTTTGTAAACAGAGAATAGCACCCGGAGTCAGGTACTTACCGGAACGGTATAGGGAGCAAAATTATCTGCATCTTTAGCGATGTCTTGAGTTCCACTTGGGGTCAGGTGCGAGCTTAAGGACAAGTAGTCTCTCTCAAGTTTCTTATGAGACAATGGCTAGTATTATATTACCACGAAAGATGAGGAGAATTGATACAATATTTTAATCTCAATTTGATGGTTAGAGACTGAATGCAACTGTAATCCAAGTAGCTTTAGCAAACGATGAACGAATGCCGAATATTTGTTCATGAGGAAACGGCTAATATTATTGTCACCATTAGAAATTTACGGAAGTGATTCTACACTTTGATCCTAAGGCGATGGCCTGGTAAAGAAGAAAGGTGTAACTTTGAAACAGTAGGTGGTTCTTCCATTGCATGTTCTTTCTCGACGTCGGGGTTCACCAGTGTAGAAGTAGGGAGATGGTCAATGCTTCTTTTAATTGGCCTTGTGTCAAACATAACCAAATTTCCTACAACTTACAGGTTTTTTCCAGAATTATCAGAAGGTTATCAGCAGGTGGGTTTGTATAGTTTTTGTATGTTTAAATAAAAATTTATTAATATAAAAAATAATATGTTTTTGGTAGAAGTCAAACGTTCAGTAAGAAACAGTAGTAAGGATTTAAGGGTATCAGGAGTTCGTAGTAATAACATGTGTAGATATAAGCAGAAACGTACGTATGTATGTATGTATGTATGTATGTATGTATGTATGTATGAGCGTTATCATGGATAAGGAGTGTCTTTGAAGTATTAGCTGTCATAAAGGGTTCCGTTCGGTTATCAAATATAAAATGAGACAGACGAAGAGGAAAGAGAAGAGAGAGAGAGAGAGAGAGAGAGAGAAAGAGCGATAATAATGTTAATTACGCTCTTCATCTTCTCCCTGGAGACAATCGAATTTTCTCCGTCTTTTATTTCGTTTGTGGGGCTCGAAAATGTCATTTAGAAATTTAGTCCCGGATGTGATTCTGGCCTTTCCATTGGATAATGACAACCTTCACGTCGGCTTGCAAAAAAAGTTCCGTAAACGAATTTGTTTCTTATAATTGAAGATTATTTTAATTTTGTTTTTGGATGTTTCCTAGTTTTCTATTGGCCGAAAAACATTTCGCAAAGAGGTGTGAAATTTCACGAGTTTTTTTTTATTTATTCGCTTTTGTATGTGTACTAAATGTTTTGTAAATTCAAGTAAATTCGTTTATTTCCAACAAAATCAATGAGCCAGTGCTTAGCATTTTAATTTTTGAATCTAGAAATTTTGTTTTGTTCACTACTTCAGTAGCACTGGCTACTCGTTCAATAAATGTGGAATGTTTCTTTATAAAGAATCGGCAACTATTAATATTACCTTTAGACGTAAAGAGAATTGATACTACACTTTGATCCCAAGTTGATGTCTAGTGAAGAAAGAAAAATATGACTGGAGTGGCACTGGCTGCTCGGTCACTGGATGTCGAATATCCTTTTATAAAATCGGCTAATATTACCGATATTGTTTAATTTGTCGCCTTTTTATTTCTTAGAAAAATTTTTCGATAAAGGTGACCAGTTTTTCAGCACTTGGTGTTTGGGAAGTTTATTTTGACGATGATGCATGTCATAAAAAGCAGGGAAAGATGCGGGTCTTATGGGGAGGGAGAAAGGCAGTCGATGTTGTAATGAGGGACAAAAGATAAGATACGAAACAGGAAAGCAATAAGTGTCTCTTTACACTATCAGTTGCGTTTTCAACCGCAATTATAGCCATTATTCTTTCGTCAGTTTATTTTTTTGGACATCTTGGAAAATTTATCT
This sequence comes from Ascarosepion bandense, assembly GCA_037127315.1. Taxonomy (NCBI): domain Eukaryota; kingdom Metazoa; phylum Mollusca; class Cephalopoda; order Sepiida; family Sepiidae; genus Ascarosepion; species Ascarosepion bandense. The sequence goes on from JBBBDQ010002401.1 coordinate 168,995, forward strand.
TTGCCGGTTATTTTTTTTTTCATTATTTATTTTGGGAGTCGACTTCAAGGCCATCCTGTCATCGTTGTATGAGAACAGCAAGTCCAATTAAGGAAAAGGTCTTATTTCAATAGAATTTTCTCTAAAGGGATTTTCACCAGTAATGAAGAATTGTCGGTGCGCGAATCATTTACCTGGTGTTAGCATCATGTGCAATGTTATTAATAATAATAATAATAATAATAATAATGTAAAGGCTATATAGAACCCAATCTGTCCTGTTATTTGATTCATAGCTAGAGGATGAAGAAATATATTATATTATTGAGTAGTAATTAATGGGGGATCAGTTTATTACTTCATAACAATAGGAAACCGATCCCCAAATTTATGCCCATTAGCAGCCTTAATCATGTATCCATCTATTATATATTATATTTAGACCGTGGGTTAAGTGCCATACGTGATACATGCTTTGGGCGATCATGTCTCGAAAGGCTACAGAGTCCAATCTATTATTTCCTATTTTTATCTGCTCCTCTTACCTTCATTCATTCAGTCAGCCATACGTGATACATACTTGGGCGATCATGTCTCGAAAGAGACATGACTGACTGGGCAGAAGATTATCCCGCAGTTGGTTGTCGTTGCTTTCTGCGGTAGATTGGTTAACAGCCAAGTCTATAGAACCAAATTTGTCCTATTATTTAACCCATAACTGGAGCTACAGTTTGATAGTTTTTTGAAGATCATCAAAGATTCATTGCAATATACATTCTTCTTCTTCTTCTTCTTCTTCTTCTTCTTCTTCTTCTTCTTATTATTATTATTATTATTATTATTATTATTATTTTGTGATTTTTGATCATAATTCGATTTCTGCTATGGTCGAACTACCTACCAAGTCTGCGGAAGAACCTAAGGCAGGTCGTGGCGTGTTGTTATGGCTCCATTTCATGTTTTTTTCTATCTCCCCTAACATCCCTAGCGTTATATAGACAAAGTTCTCCTTAGTGTCTGGGTACAATTTTTGTATATCTCTTAAGCTGAGGATGTGCGTTGTGGTGCAGTCAATATGGGTTCGGAACGAGGAATCGGGGAGCCGAGTTCGAATTTCAGTTGAATTCATTTCATTCACTTGGGAAAGGTATTAATCCGTCTCTTCCCTCCAGTTATGGGTTAAATAATAGGACAGATTGGGTTCTATAACCTGGCTGTCAACCAATCTACCACAGAAAGCAATAACGACATACTGCGGTATAATCTTTTCCCCAGTCAGTCATGTTTCTTTCGAGACATGATCGACCAAGTGTGTATCACGTATGGCACTTAACTGACTGAAGGTAAGTGGAGCAGATGAAAATAGGAAGTAATAGACTGGGTTCTGTAGCCTTGGTGGGCAACCAGTCTACCGTAGAAAGTAATGGCAACCTACTGCGGGAAAATCTTCTGTCCAGTCAGTCATGTCTCAAAAGAGACATGATCAGCCAGGCGTGTTTCACGTATGGCAATTAACTGACTGACTGAATGAAGGTAAGAGGAGCAGATAAAAATAGGAAATAATAGATTATGCTATATAGCCTTTCGAGACATGATCGCCCAAAGGGTGTATTACGTAGGATACTTAATTGACAGACTAAATATAATACTAAGAGACATGATTAAGACTGCTACTGGGCATAAAATGGGGGATCAGTTTTCTATTGTTTTGAAGTAATAAACTTATCCCCCACTAATTACTACTTAGTAATAAAATATTTTTCTTCATCCTCTAGCTATGAATCAAATAACAGGACAGATTGGTTTCTATAGACTTGGCTGGCAACCAGTCTACCGCAGAGAGTAATGAAAACCTACTGCGGAGTAATTTTGTGTCCAGTCAGTCTCGAAAGAGACATGATCGCCCAAGCATGTATCACGCATGACACTTAACTGACTGATTGAATGACTGAAGCTGGTGTTCTCAATCTTTCCTTTTATCGTAAGCCGATGTTAGCTGGTGTTGTTATCCTTCTTCGTCTTCTATTCGCTGTGTCATTTCAGGACATAGACGATCATGGCTCTCCACAACTTCTTTTCCTTTGTAGCTGTTAATAAATTTTGTCATTTTCTAATTTCTTCTAAACCTTGTTCGTCATACATATTCTCAAGCTCAGGTAACAATTTAAGCGTTTTTTCCCTTTATTGTTCTTGCCTTTAATTTGCCTTCTGAGTATCAGATTTTCCAAGCTTTCTTTCCTCATTATGTACCCTTTTTCTTGCCATATCGCATTTCTACGCTACTTAGTTTCATTTGTTTCCTACTGTGAAGTTAACGTCTTGTAATTTTCAAATAATAAATCCTTTTTTTTATCTTTTTTTGCTTATTCAATTTTCAAAGAGCAATTTTCACACACACTGTATGTATGTGTGTGTGCGTGTGTTTCTTGAGGTAATTTACTGAAATTAACGAAATAATTAATTAACCATTTTCGCCTTCCATTTTTGCTTGGCACGTTTCAGCAAAACTGAAACCACCTGCTTCCCCGACCCCCGCACTGCTCCACAGTTCACCCACCGTTTGACGCTCTCAATTGCATTGACAACTCGAAGTAAATGTAATTTGCTTGAACCATTTCCCTGCAAATTGATGCTATATTTGATTGGGTTTTGATTAAAATTAATAACTACACAAACAAATAAAAACCCGCAATCAAAATAGGACTTCGATCTTTACCGAGTGACCTAGAAGCTTAAATCGGTTTATGCAGAAGGCGTTGGGAAAAATTTTATGGAACCTGGAATATTATGGCTAGGATTTATGAAACAAATCCATCCAAACTTTCATTCCCTCTAATGATTCCATATCTAGTGATATAGCAAATACTAAAAGCATCTATAGAAATTCATTGGAAATGATTTTACTATAGGAATGCATTAGAAATTATTTTAATACTAGCTTTTTATGGAACTTGGAATATTATGGCTAGGATTTATTAAACAAATCCATCCAAATTTTCATTCCCTCTAATGATTCCATATCTACTGATATAGCAAATACTAAAAGCATCTATAGAAATTCATTGGAGATGATTTTACTATAGGAATGCATTAGAAATTATTTGAATACTAGCTCTTTATGGAACCTGGAATATTATGGCTAGGATTTATGAAACAAATCCATCCAAACTTTCATACCCTCTAATGATTCCATATCTAGTGATATAGCAAATACTAAAAGCATCTATAGAAATTCATTGGAAATGATTTTACTATAGGAATGCATTAGAAATTATTTTAATACTAGCTCTTTATGGAACCTGGAATATTATGGCTAGGATTTATGAAACAAATCCATCCAAACTTTCATACCCTCTAATGATTCCATATCTAGTGATATAGCAAATACTAAAAGCATCTATAGAAATTCATTGGAAATGATTTTACTATAGGAATGCATTAGAAATTATTTTAATACTAGCTCTTTATGGAACCTGGAATATTATGGCTAGGATTTATGAAACAAATCCATCCAAACTTTCATACCCTCTAATGATTCCATATCTAGTGATATAGCAAATACTAAAAGCATCTATAGAAATTCATTGGAAATGATTTTACTATAGGAATGCATTAGAAATTATTTTAATACTAGCTCTTTATGGAACCTGGAATATTATGGCTAGGATTTATGAAACAAATCCATCCAAACTTTCATACCCTCTAATGATTCCATATCTAGTGATATAGCAAATACTAAAAGCATCTATAGAAATTCATTGGAAATGATTTTACTATAGGAATGCATTAGAAATTATTTGAATACTAGCTCTTTATGGAACCTGGAATATTATGGCTAGGATTTATGAAACAAATCCATCCAAACTTTCATACCCTCTAATGATTCCATATCTAGTGATATAGCAAATACTAAAAGCATCTATAGAAATTCATTGGAAATGATTTTACTATAGGAATGCATTAGAAATTATTTTAATACTAGCTCTTTATGGAACCTGGAATATTATGGCTAGGATTTATGAAACAAATCCATCCAAACTTTCATACCCTCTAATGATTCCATATCTAGTGATATAGCAAATACTAAAAGCATCTATAGAAATTCATTGGAAATGATTTTACTATAGGAATGCATTAGAAATTATTTTAATACTAGCTCTTTATGGAACCTGGAATATTATGGCTAGGATTTATTAAACAAATCCATCCAAACTTTCATACCCTCTAATGATTCCATATCTAGTGATATAGCAAATACTAAAAGCATCTATAGAAATTCATTGGAAATGATTTTACTATAGGAATGCATTAGAAATTATTTTAATACTAGCTCTTTATGGAACCTGGAATATTATGGCTAGGATTTATGAAACAAATCCATCCAAACTTTCATACCCTCTAATGATTCCATATCTAGTGATATAGCAAATACTTATAGCATTTAGAGAAAATAAATAAATTTAAACTTCACGAAACTTCAATGTCGGCATAACTGCCCAATGGAGTTACTAATTTCTCCATATTAATCGTTATATATATATATATATATATATATATATATATATATATATATATATATATATATATACCGGCCATAATTATTAGGCCACCACAGCGTTTAAAAAAAATGATGTATTTCATACTATTTTTAGTATTTATTGCCAAGTGAATAATTGTAAATGAAAATAGAATGGTTCTTTTGTTAATACTGCACAATAACATGTGCATCAAATGAATTTATAAATATTTAATTATTATCTAAATTTGCACTTTTATCAATGAAAAAATGAAGAAAATTTAGGGTCATTCGGACGAGTTGATCTTTGTTTCCTTGCTGTGTAAAATTTTACAAAGTAATAATAACAAAAATATTTCTATATTTATTTGGCAAAAAATACTAAAAATAGTATGAAATACATCATTTCTTTTAAAAAAAACTGGGGTGGCCTAAAAATTATGGCCGGTAGCAAGTACAAAAATTTAAATACCTAGAAAGTGTTCTAACAGGAGATGGAAAGTACGACACAGAGATCCGAAGGCGAATTGGCAAAGGATGTGTTCCAGAAGCTGAGTAAAGTACTAAGACACAGGAAAGTTTCACTAGAAACAAAGAAGAGAGTAATGGATTGCTATGTGATGTCAGTTCTTCAATACGGCAGTGAATGCTGGACAATATCATCGAAGATGAGGAAAAAACTTGAAGCAGCGGAAATGTTGTTCTACAGAAGAATGCTGAGGATATCGTGGACTGAGCATGTCAGCAATGATGAGGTTTTGGAAAGGATGGAAACGAAAAGAAAATTAATATTGTGCATCAGGAAGAGACAACTGAAGTTCCTAGGACATGCAATGAGGAAGGAGGGCTTGGAGAACCTGATACTTACAGGCCAGATAAAGGGGAAAAGGGACAGGGGATAGCAGTGGGTAACATATTCTGAAGGGCCTGATCAGGTGTATAACGGAACGGGGGTTGCGAGATGTAACGGGAGAAACCATACTAAAAGCCACCAGGGAGAGGGAGACGTGGAGAACCATGATCGCCTACATCCTGAAAAGACAGGGCACATAAAATAAGAAGTGTATATATATATATATATATATCTTTCTCTCATTCTTTCTCTCTCTTCTTATTTTCACCTGTCTATTTCTCTCGAACCCCCTCCTCTATCGCTTTTCTTTCTGTCTTCGCCCTCCGAGGTCTTTACTATCTCTCTTTTCTATGTTTTCTTCTTTCCTGCCTCTCTTTCTCTCTCTCTTTCTCTCTCTCTCTTTCTCTCTCTCTCTCTATTCGCTTTCTTTTTTTATACTATACTAGCAGTATAGCCCGGCGTTGCTCGGGTGTAATGAAAGCTTTAAAACTAATCCATGGTCCTGGAGCTCAGACTCTTTGGACGTTGACACGAAAGACTAAAAAGCAATAGTTGTTTCCAGTTAAAACGAAACCGTAGATTGAAAGAAAAATTAATGGATGTAAGTTAAATTTTAATTTCCTGGTATCGATATCAAATAAGTTTTTTCGTCGTAAACTGAATTTTGAAGGCTAAATAAGTCCTCTGAGTAAATGGTATCATGGCTGAGACTAAGAACTACAATTATACCTACTTAGAGCCAAACCAGAAACAAAAACTAAAATAAAAAGGCTGAAAAAATACAGACATACAGGCAGATAAACTGACAAACACACAAACATCTTGCCTATTATATATATATATATATATATATATATATATATATATATATATATATATATATATTATCGATTTTCTGCACTATTGTAAGAACTGCAATCTTGAAACTTCTGAATATCGTTTCTTATGTCTTTGTCTATGAGTGTATCAAATTTGATTAAAATCGGACCACTCCTTCTCTAACCCGATTTTTTCGATTATCTATTTTCGATATTTATCGAGGGTATCTCGACACAAAACCTAGCTAAGAACACTCGCAGACGCTTATAGTACAACTGTGTAAATTTTCAAGAAAATCGGTTTAGCCGTTTCGGAGTCTATAGGTAACGGACACACACACACAGACACAGACACAGACACACACACACAGACAAATTTCCATTTATAAATAAGTTTAGATTTTTTATTCTCGTGCTCTTTCTTGTCCTCCTTCTCTTATGTTTTTATCTATGACTCCCTTCACCTTCATGCATGTCTACCTCTTTCTCATACTTTCTCTATCACTCTCTCTCTCTCTCTCTCTCTCTCTTTCTTCTTATTTTTACCTTTCTTTCCTTCTCTTTTTTTATCTCCAACTCCACCCCTGTCTCTTTGCTACTTCTTCTCCCTTTTTAACTCTCCCGGATCCTTTTCACTAGGGTGGCCTAATAATTATGGCCGGTAGTGTATACGATATATATTTTCATAAATCAAGCACAATATTCCAGGAAATTCTTAGACAAAATGAAAAAGGTTACTTGCGACGCGTTTCAGCTGATCTGGTCGTGTGCCCCTTCTATTCTCCTCGGGGTTCAGCGAAGAATCTGTAATGTGATCGATACCGACTTGGCTGACTGCCTGCAGTATCTCTCCCACCGGCGTGACGTGGATTCGCTGTGCCTCTTCTATAAATACTTTCATGGCTTCTGCTCTGACGAACTTAAATCACTGGTGTCCCCTAGATGTGAATTTGCAAGAGATACTAGATTGGCAACTAGGTCCCACCCTTTTACAGTGAAACCGATGAAATGCAACCGCAATTTCTACTCCAACAGCTTCTTTCGTCGCACTTCCCGCCTGTGGAATTCCCTATCGCATGCTTGCTTCCCCGACGGCTACAACCTCCAGGAGTTTAAATGTAAGGTCAATAGACACCTCCTAACACACTAACTCACACCCACTTTCTCCAACTCTCTCCGTATGTACATTCTAAGTCGTCTATCACCCTCCTTCTGAAATTTCCTATAACCAATCCCTCTATGTAACCCCCTGCGCTATAGTGGCTTTGCTTGGGGTGACACGATTAAAAAAAAAAGAAAGACTTCATCAGATTAGATGTGTTAACTTTAAATTCATTCTTTTTCTGATAACCATGCATTCTGCCTGCTTGTTCTTTATATTTAGTCCTACAATTCAGTCAGAATAGACCTAACATAAAAATCTTGTCAATGAGTTCCGTGTCATACGTGATACACTCTTGGGCAATCATGTCTCGAAAAAGACATAACTGACTGGGCAGAAGATTATCCCGCAGTAGGTTGCCAATGCTTTCTGCAGTAGACTAATTGCCAACCAAGGCTATAGAACCCAATCTGTTTTGTTATTTGACTCATATCTACAGGGTGAAGAAATGTATTATATTATTAAGTAGTAATTAGTGGGGGATCAGTGTATTACTTCATAATAATAGAAAACCGATCCCCCACTTTATGTACAACAGAAGCCTTAATCATTTCTCCAACTATTATATTCAGTCAGTGAGTTAAGTGTCATACGTGATACATGCTTGGGCGATCATGTCTCTTTCGAGACATGACTGACTGAGCAGAAGATTATCCCGCAGTAGTTTACCATTACATTTTGCGTAGACTGGTTGCCAACCAAGGCTATAGAACCCAATCTGTTTTGTTATTTGACTCATATCTAGAGGGTGAAGAAATGTATTATATTATTAAGTAGTAATTGGTGGGGGATCAGTTTATTACTTCATAACAATAGAAAACCATTCCTCAACTTTATGACCAGTCAGGGCCTTAATCCTGATTCCAAATATTATATTCAGTCAATCAGTTAAGTGCCATACGTGATACACACTTTGGGTGATCATGTCTCGAAAGAGACATGACTGACTGAGCAGAAGATTATCCCGCAGTAGGTTGCTATTGTTTTCTGCGCCCCAACGCACATCCTAGGCTCACTTCATTTAATCTATAAATTCTATTTTTGTATTTGGACAGAACACAACCAATAAACGAAGAATGCCTGGTGCCGGAAATTCCAATCATTAAGCAGCACCTCCTCACTTTCACTAAGGAGTGATGTTCGGTAGGATATCGCTACCAGTGTGACGTTGGTTGCAGAGAGTGTGCAATTTTTGAACGTGGCCCATGTTCACGAATCAAGCTCCCCACTTTTAACCAACCTTGTGCCATACACCGTCACTGTGTTGTGTAGAGGTAGACAGGAAACGCAGCAAATAAAGCTAATATTTAATCTTAATGTTTATGTTGTGGGATTTCCCCTTTGTATATGATAATGGACTCGACTGAGTATACATATACTCCTGCCAGAGAGAGAACAGGAGTTGCAGTTGGCATTTGCCTCTTCTGCTATGACACTGTCAGCCCTCTGCCTTCGGGCGAGGGGCGCTCTCTGCTTCCGAGCAGAGAGCAGTAACCCAGTCGTGGTTCCGCCGAAGGGTAGAACCACGACTGGGCAAAAATAGACAGACATTTTTTGGCCCGGCTATATGGCCGGGAATACCCACTATAAAATGACCATGTGTCACATCCAGCCTACGTGGGAAGGCTAGTAAATACAGTTGCAGTCGGCATTTGCCTCGGACGGAGAGTGCTCTCTGCCTTTGAGCAGAGAGCACTAAACCAGTCGTGGTTCCGCCGATGGGTAGAATCACGACTGGGGAAAGATAGGATATTATTGTTGTGGAATCTCCCTTTGTATATGATAATGGACTCGACTGAGTATACATATACTCCTGCCATAGAGAGAAGAGCAGTTGAGAGTTGAGCGTAATAGTACAAATCAGTGCGAGTTATCGGAGAGTACCAGAACTGATACGTAAGTTACCGAGAAATACCTAAGTTACCCAGAGATTACCGATCAGAAGTCAGATTAGCTCTGAGCTCCACTCAGCTAGAATAATATACACTGATATACTATTTCTAAAGACATCACTTCAAGACTTGTATATATTTATTTTCTTACTAATAGTATTCCTGGATTTACTAACCTGCGTTCAAGTTTGTATATTACGTTCAATATAACCTACTTTTCTATCTCCTTATCTGTTTTGTTGTTCATTATTTTGTGCGGTTCCTCACCCGGAATCCATAACAGTTAATATTAGCCGATATTGACAGCACTTGACAGAGAAATTGTGGATATTCTGGTGGCTGTTGTAATAATGGTAAGTAAAATACATCTACTCCAACAGTGTTTTTTCTCGCACTTTCTTTCGTTTGCGAAACTCTCTTTCGCTTAATTGCTCCCCTGATAGCTGAAATATCCAAAAGTCTAAATGCAACGTCAATTCCCATCTTTCCGTTATCCTTTCTTCAACATTCCCGGTAACTTGTTATTTATTTATTTATTTATTTATTTATTTTTCTCTCTTTTTATTCTTCTCTTTCTACTTCTTCTTTCCTCTTGCTTCTTTTCTTTCTTCTTTTTCTTTTCCTTCTTCTTCTCTTTCTTATTTGCATCTCTTCTCCTTCTCATTTTCTTTTACTCTTTCATCTTTTTCTCTTTTTTCTCTTTCTTTATTCTTCTCTTTCTACTTCTTATCTTTATTCTTCTTTTTCTTTTTCTTCTCTTTCTTCTTCTCTTTTTCTCTTTCCTCTTCTTCTTCTCTTCTTCTTTTTTTCTTTTCTTTTTTCTTTTTTTGTCTTGTCTTTAAACCTCTTCTTTTTTTCTTCTCTTTTTTTCTTGTCTTTCTACTTCTTCGTTTCTCCTTCTTCTTTTCTTTCTTCTTTTTCTTTTCCTACTTCTTCTCTTTCTTATTTGCTTCTCTTCCCTCTTCTCTTTTTCTTTTTCATCTTTTTCTCTTTTTCTCTCTTTTTATTCTTCTCTTTATTCTTTTTTTCCTTTTTCTTCTCTTTTTCTTCTTTTTTTCTCTTTTTTCTTCTTCTCTTTTTTCTTCTCTTTTTTCTTCCCTTTTTTCTTTCACTTTTAATCTTGTCTTTAAACGTCTTTTTCTTTCTTCTCTTCTTTTTTCTTTTTTTTCTTCCTCTTTATTATTTAGAAATTAAGAGCCATTCTCACTTTTTCCTTTTCTATTGTTTTCATTCTTTTTTTCTTTCAATCCTTCTTTTTTTCTTCTTTTTTATGAATATTTTATCGACATGAAAATTAATCTCGCATAATAGTTCAGTCTTCTTTCTTTGTTTCGACTGAAATTTTCATCATGTTTTATACGATGTTAAACTTTTAAAAGGCATTTTTGCTATGACAAGGCACCCTCGGATTTCAGCGTCGGAAAAGCTTCTCAAATATTCAAATTTTTATATTTATTTAATTTTCGCATCTTCAATTTATACATACGCCTGTGAAATCCGTGATTTGCGCTGTTATATGCAAAATTTTAGATTAATTCTTTTTCTATTTTTCTATCTATCTATCTATCTATCTATCTATCTATCTATCTATCTATCTATCTATCTATCTATCTAACACAGTCTCTTCATATCTATCTATCTATCTATCTATCTATCTATCTATCTATCTATCTAACACAGTCTCTTCATATCTATCTATCTATCTATCTATCTATCTATCTATCTATCTATCTATCTATCTATCTATCTCAGTCTCTTCATATCTATCTATCTATCTATCTAACACAGTCTCTTCATATCTATCTATCTATCTATCTATCTATCTATCTATCTATCTAACACAGTCTCTTCATATCTATCTATCTATCTATCTATCTATCTAACACAGTCTCTTCATATCTATCTATCTATCTATCTATCTATCTATCTATCTATCTATCTCAGTCTCTTCATATCTATCTATCTATCTATCTATCTATCTATCTATCTATCTATCTAACACAGTCTCTTCATATCTATCTATCTATCTATCTATCTATCTATCTATCTATCTATCTATCTATCTATCTAACACAGTCTCTTCATATCTATCTATCTATCTATCTATCTATCTATCTTCCTTGTTTTCCATATCTATCTATCTATCTATCTATCTATCTATCTATCTATCTATCTATCTATCTATCTATCTATCTATCTATGTATGATGATATATAATAAATATATCCCTAAAATATAGAATATTTAAAAGAAACATTTTAATTATATTTTCACTGGTGTAATTTTTTTATCCAAATAGACAGAAGACTGAATTGTGTAAGGTACAACAATGCATAAGGACTGTGGGGGAAAAAAACTATATTTTTGTGTAAACGGTGTGCACAAAATTGTACGTTCATTTCCAGAAAGGAAATGAAGAAAAAAGACTGTTCTTTTGTCACACTTTCTTTACGTTAAAGAGTTTCTCGGTTTCTTTCCTACCCAGAAAAGCGCCGATTTCAAAAATGACCTTAGAGTTTCATCGTTAGCTATCATTTTTGTTGTACTGAACTTACACATTTTTGGAAAAAAGTTCTATTTACAATCATGGCTGATCGCAACATTTAGTTAATAAATGTCGTAGAAACTCATCAGTTTTCAGGTAGGCCGATCAATTTATGTCAGCCACCTGAAATAAACAGATTCTATTAGAAAAAAATTGATTTTAAATAAAAAAAAAGTTTTAAAATAGAAAAACCATAATTTTCCAATTTATCACTGAAAATCAAATTAACTGATGAACCTTTTCAGTAATACACTTTAATAGTAATACACTAATATGAGTAGGGAGGTTCATTTTTTACATAGCCATCTAGATAAATTTGTCGCCAAAATTAAATTTAACTTATGACCTTTTTCAGTAATACACTTTATTAGTAATACACTAGTATGAGTACGGAGGTTCATTTTTTACATAGCCATCTAGATAAATTTTCGGATAATTTTGGTTGGGTGGGTGATGAGCAAGGCGAACTATTCCATCATGATATCAAAACAAAGGAAGAGGGCTACCAAGGACGGTGGGACAAAGAAATGATAGCTGACTACGGCTGCTGTGTCAAAAAGGACTATATATATATATATATATATATATATATATATATATATATATATATATATATATATATATATATTGTAATGGTTGTTACGATGGTTTATAAAAGCATAGTATCACTACACAAAAATCTTCACGTGACGAGTTGAAATGAAAAATAAATGGTGAAAACGATTTATTTTGGGTAATATGATATGTAAGTGAATGTGGTGGGAGTTTAGTATGATCTAGTCGGCAGTTTGTAGCCATAGAGATACACCCTTGGGTTGGAAGAGGGATGCGGAGTAGTTTAGTTTTGGACAGGTCACATTTTAGTTTTGATATATATATATATATATATATATATATATATATATATATATATATATATAGTTATGGTTTATTGTACATTGCGACACGGAAATGTCTATGTTTCGAGATAGATTCTCTTCATCAGGCAATGTTTGATATTGGTTGTACAAATGATTTACATTTAAATACAAAAACCGTCGGTTTGCTGTTTATGTATGTGGGCAAATATAAAATTTACGTGTGTGTTCCTTTAAACTAAATGAATTTAACATAAAAATAAAATTATTTATTTTGTTTTACTGAAATTAGAAATATAAAAAGTATTATGTTCTCAGTTCAGAAAATTTCGAAGAATATTTAAAAATGTAGACATTTAATTTTTTAGGAAAAAGTTACATTAATGCCACACGAATTACAGACAGTTGATTTCCTGCATGAAATATTTAGTGAAAAAAAAGCTTTATTTTTTTAAATTTTATTTTCTGAAGTATGAAATATTAAATCTGAAAAAAAAGGCTTAAATAATTAAATTAACCATTGGCACTTTTTATTTTACATATTTTGTTTTTGTTTGAAAAAACACTTTTTTAAAAAATATTTCTATTCTTTCTAAATTACGGGGGAAAATATTCACATTTCTTTGTTGACCAAATGAATTTTTAAAACGTCGGAATAAAAATTAAATATAAAGGCTCATTTTTTTTTAATGAAAATATTTTAGTCGCGTTTGACACGTATGATTTGATTTCTGTGACGTAATTCAGCAACCATCTTAGATCTTAGATGTTTTACAAAGCAAATGTAAAAAATCGGCCCCATTAGCCAAAAAGTGCAAAAGGAAAAATTGCTGAACTTAAACTCAAAAAGTATGTGTTGACCTGGCTTCCCTGTAGATATGTGTCCCTAGAAAATTTGAATAGCGTAGCTTAAAAAATGCAGGTGTGCATAGGGAACAGTCACACACAGACTCACAGATTGCCTTTTATATATATATATATATATATATATATATATACACACGCACACACACACATATATATATATATATATATATATATGATTTGTTTTAACATTATTTTTGATCGATACTCATATTTAAGTAGATATTCTGTTTTTAATTAAACAGTATTTTATATTTATATCTACCGGCCTGAGTATTTTACGATTAATTGTTATTACAAAAATGTGTGCCAATCGGCAGGATTCGAACCTGCGGCTCCTATTTACAGAGGGGAAGCTACCATGTGATCTGGCACGTCTTAGACCTCTCGACCACGAATGGCCATTAATCAAACCAAGGTTTTAATGAAGCCTATATAACACAGTTTTCGATTCATCGCAATAGCCATTTCTGCTCTGAAATGTATCGTAATGTCAACAAATGTAAACATGTTACGGAAATTAACGAATTTTAACGAAACTTGGTTATAAACAACCGACAATTTGAAATATGTGTGTGTGTGTGTGTGTGTGTGTGTGTGTGTGTGTGTGTGTGTGTGTGTGTGTGTGTGTGTGTGTGTTCATACCTATGTTAATTTTCTAGAAATGTGGTTTGAATAATTTCGTTGAAATACTTTCAGTGTAGACATGTAAATAAAATTATATATACATGTTTGAACAATCGCGGACGTAATGTTTACAAATGGATATGATTGATAAAAATACGATAGCACAGATTGGCAGAAGAAATGATAAAGCATATTGCTTCCAGCAAACCAAGAATTCTAAGATTTACAAAAAAGAAAGAAGGAATCGGAGGTTGATTAAAATGATGTATTTTTTTTTCTTTCGGATATTATCTTTTATTGCATCGTCGTTATACTGACTGTGGCCATAAGCAGGTTGATATGAATTGAACTGCTGAAGAAAAAATAGGAGATGTCAAATAAAACAGGTGTCCACGAAATATATTGCGCCAAATATATATCAGTCAGGTAAGTGCCATACATGAAACACGCTTGAGTGGGAGAGACATAACTGGGTGGGCAGAAAATTTTACCGCAGAAAATTGCCATTACTTTCTGCGGTAGACTGGTTGCCTATGGGGAAAAATCTATCTATCTATCTATCTATCTATCTATCTATCTATCTATCTATCTATCTATCTATCTGGTTAATTCTCTTTATATCTATATATCTATCTATTTCACTTTGTTCATATCTATCTATCTATCTATCTATCTATCTATCTATCTATCTATCTATCTATCTATCTATCCCAATTTATACATATCTATCTATCTATCTATCTATCTATCTATCTATCTATCTATTCATTTTTTCTCTTCATCCACGTCAGTCTGTTCATTTCTTTCAATGTCTCAATGTAACAATCTGTTCATATCTACCCTCTTCACCCATCTTGGTTTCTCTTATATATATATATATATATATATATTGTAACTAAGTTGTTGAACTCGTAGGTTTATTAACCTTTTGTTCGTGCATTTACTTTTATAAAGAGTGCTCAATACAAATGTAGAGCGTTATAAATCACCTGAGGATGAAGCCAACAACATAATGGTCTGGCTTCGAAACATGAAAATTTTTGTGTAGTGATACTATGAATTTATAAAAACATTGTAACAACCATTACATTATATATATATATATATATATATATATATATATATATATATATATATATATATATGTAATGAATTATTTTGAACATTATTTTTACCGATACTCATATTTAAGTAGATATTCTGTTTTTTTAATTAAACAGTATTTTTATATCTATCGGCCTGATTATTTACGATAAATTTTTATTACGAAAATGTGTGCTATCCAGTAGGATTCGAACCTGCGACCCGTATTACATAGGGGAAGCATACCATTTGATCTGGTACCGTCTTGACCTGGTACCGTCTTGACCACTCGATTATGAATCCTGGATAGCACACATTTTCGTAATAAAAATTTATCGTAAATAATCAGGCCGGTAGAAATATGAATACTGTTTAATTAAAAAAAAACAGAATATCTACTTAAATACGAGTATCGGTAAAAATAATGTTCAAAATAATTCATTACAAATTGTCGGTTGCTTATAACCAAGTTTCGTTAAAATTCGTTAATTTCCGTAACATGTTTACATTTGTTGACATTACGATACATATCAGAGCAGATATGTTTGTTTACGGTAGATCGAAATTTGTGTTATATAAGCATGATAAAAACCTCGTCTGATCAGGAGGCTATTCATGGTCGAGTGGTCAAGACGGTACCAGATCAAATGGTATGCTTCCCCTATGTAATAGGGGTCGCAGGTTCGAATCCTGCTGGATAGCACACATTTTCGTAATAAAAATTTATCGTAAATAATCAGGCCGGTAGATATAAAAATACTAATTAATTAAAAATAAACAGAATATCTACTTAAAGACGAGTATCGGTAAAAATAATGTTCAAAATAATTCATTACAAATTGTCGGTTGCTTATAACCAAGTTTCGTTAAAATTCGTTAATTTCCGTAATATGTTTATATATATATATATATATATATATATATATTTGACAATAATTACGCTCTCACACCCTGATTGATCACTCTAGAAGAAAGGTAGACTTTGAAAAACAATAGCCACTCTAGCGTGTACGCATTGCTCATTCAGTAAAAATGAATTTGACCGCTCTAGCTATTGGGCGAGTATAATGATATGCGCTAAAAAGTCTGCCTACTTCCACCGAACGCCCCGTGGCCCAGAGGTAGAGTTTCGAGCCTAGGTTGTGTAGCAATCGGTGTAACCGTACTGATGAGCTGTGATGGAGCGAAACAGATCTGTCTGCGGATGACAATATATGTATATATATATCTATTAGGAAACAGCGTCAGCTACTTTTTTTTATTACATTCTGACTTAGAATTTTTAAAACGCAGTAAAACATTCAATGCACATTTATACGTTCAGCATCTGGAAAGTGTCCATCAAATTTTCGTTAGGGAAAAGTTTTGTTCTCTTCCATGGAAAAAGCAAAGAAATAATAAGAAAAAATTAGAAAGAATTTCAAACACGTTTGGAGTCTGCTTTCCTCCAATACACCATATTCATTAGATCTATTCCAATCTGATTTTCACTCTTTCTAGATCGCTGCAAATCGTTCTAATAGAATTAAACTTTTTCATCGAAATATGCAGAATTTTACCCAAAAGATATGAAAGAACAGCCCGTTAAGCCGACAATTCATTTCATAAAAAATGAAGACATAATTGAATAAAATTACTTTGACCTTAAGTTCTGAAGAACAAACTTGACAGACAAAAGCCGAAGCTATATATAATTTCTTCGTGGATAATTTAGATACAGAGACATATATTCGCAAAGATCTTAATCTATATATATAAAAGGCAATCTGTGAGTCTGTATGTGAGTGTTCCCTGTGCACGCCTACATTTTTTAAGCTACGCCATTCAAACTTTCTAGGGACACATATCTACAGTGAAGCCAGGTTGACACATACTTTTTGAGTTTAAGTTCAGCAATTTTCCCTTTTGCACTTTTTGGCCAATGGGGCCGATTGTTTACATTTGCTCTGTAAAATATCTAAGATCTAAGATGGTTGCTAGATTACGTCACAGAAATCAAATCATACGTGTCAAACGCGACTAATATACTTTTTTTTATTAAAAACAAAAAATGAGCTTTTATATTTAATCTTTATTCCGACGTCTTAAAAATTCATTTGGTCAACAAAGAAATGTGAATATTTTTCCCCGTAATTTTGAAACAAAAGAAATATTTTTTAAAGTGTTTTTTCAAACAAAAACAAAGTATTTAAAATAAAAAGTGACATCTTCTCTTACTATTAAAATATTCTGAGTTGCACGGGCAACGCCGGGTTATGATGCTAGTAGCTATTAAAAGCAACTCTTTTTGGATTTCAAAGCACAAAGCTCAAAGCCGGGCACTGGCCCTCTGATGTGAAGGTTAGCACCGTTTGATGCAGACATTTTCTAATGTATTCCAATGCTTTTACACGTTTCGCCATTGAAAACGGGTGTAGTTCACAGAATTCTATCAGAGGACGCTTGAACCCGGTGATCCGAAGCCTGAAGCAGTATCTCCCCAATTGCTCTGAAGTAGGTATGTTGGTTGATGACGACACTAGCGTTGTAGCAATCACGAGATATTTACATTTATTTTCTTAGCTCATATGTACGCGTATTGACAAACGACGTTAAATCGATCTCAGTTGACAGGCGAGTAATTAAAAGATCAAGGCGTAGTATCTGTCTTCGAACGAACAAACTATATTTTATCTCTCAGTTGTGTTTTGCAACTAAAAATATTTTCTGATAGGTGCACAGGTAGAAAAAACAATAAAATATATTAAACGAACCTGTCCCTGGCATAAAAATAAAATATTTTTTATTAAATACACCTGTCCTTAAAAGTAGATTCAATTTTCATTAAACTCGTTTTTCCCTGGTAGAAAAATATAATAATTTTTATTAAATTAACCTGTCCCTGGTACAAAAAAATAAAAAAAATGAAAATACTTTACGTTAAATTGACCTGACCCTGTTTCCAAAATACAATAATTTTTATTAAACTGACCATAGTCAGACAGTTAAGTGCCATATATGATTCACGCTTTGGGCGATCATGTCTCTTTCGAGACATTATTGACTGTGCAGAAGATTATTCCGCAGTAGTTTACCTTTGCCTTCGGTAGACTCTTTGCCAGCCAAAGCTATAGAACCCAATCTGTCCTGTTATTTAACCCATAACTGGAAGGAAGAGACGGATTAATACCTTTCCCAAGGGTATTTGTGCGTAAGTGAATGCAATGAATTCACCTGGAATTCGAACTCGGCTCCCTGATTTGTCGTTCCGAGTCGATATCCACTGCACCACAATGCACATCCTGACCATAGAATAAAAATAATATAATTCTAAAATAGATTGATTTTCATTTAACTGAGCTGTATCTGGTACAAAAATAGAGCAATTTTTATTAAAATGACCTGACCCTAGTTCAAAAATAGAATAATTTTCATTAAACTGATCTGTCTCTGGTACAAAACACAAATACTTTTTTTTAACAGTTCTATCTGGTAAAAGAAATACAATAATTTACATTAAAATGACTTGTCCCAGATGCAAAAATACAATAATTTACATTGGATGTATGTATCCAAGGTATAAAAATATTTAATTTCATTCCAGGTAAAAAAAAAAAAAATGCATCAAATAACACTAAATAGGTCTATCCGAGATACAAACATACACTAAATTGCATTCATCGAACCTGTCTCTAGTATAAAAATACAATAATTTTCATTAAACTGACTTGTCCCTGATTAAAAAATACATTAAATTAAATTAAACAGACCCGTCCTAGGTACAAAAATATATTAAATTAAATGTATGGGTAGGTATTTGAAGGCTATCACAATGCGTGTAGTATAATAAAGGAAGGTAAAGAAGGTGTTGGGTATTACCTATTTATTATTCATTAATATTTCAAGATCAGTAGGCATTTGAAGGCTATCACAATGCGTTTAGTATAATAAAGGAAGGTAAAGAAGGTGTTGGGTATTACCTATTTATTAGTCATTAATATTTCAAGATCAGTAGGTATTTGAAGGCTATCACAATGCGTTTAGTATAATAAAGGAAGGTAAAGAAGGTGTTGGGTATTACCTATTTATTATTCATTAATATTTCAAGATCAGTAGGTATTTGAAGGCTATCACAATGCGTTTAGTATAATAAAGGAAGGTAAAGAAGGTGTTGGGTATTACCTATTTATTATTCATTAATATTTCAAGATCAGTAGGTATTTGAAGGCTATCACAATGCGTTTAGTATAATAAAGGAAGGTAAAGAAGGTGTTGGGTATTACCTATTTATTATTCATTAATATTTCAAGATCAGTAGGTATTTGAAGGCTATCACAATGCGTTTAGTATAATAAAGGAAGGTAAAGAAGGTGTTGGGTGTTACCTATTTATTATTCATTAATATTTCAAGATCAGTAGGTATTTGAAGGCTATCACAATGCGTTTAGTATAATAAAGGAAGGTAAAGAAGGTGTTGGGTATTACCTATTTATTATTCATTAATATTTCAAGATCAGTAGGTATTTGAAGGCTATCACAATGCGTTTAGTATAATAAAGGAAGGTAAAGAAGGTGTTGGGTATTACCTGTTTATTATTCATTAATATTTCAAGATCAGTAGGTATTTGAAGGCTATCACAATGCGTTTAGTATAATAAAGGAAGGTAAAGAAGGTGTTGGGTATTACCTATTTATTATTCATTAATATTTCAAGATCAGTAGGTATTTGAAGACTATCACAATGCGTTTAGTATAATAAAGGAAGGTAAAGAAGGTGTTGGGTATTACCTATTTATTATTCATTAATATTTCAAGATCAGTAGGTATTTGAAGGCTATCACAATGTGTTTAGTATAATAAAGGAAGGTAAATAAGGTGTTGGGTATTACCTATTTATTATTCATTAATATTTTGAGATCAGTAGGTATTTGAAGGCTATCACAATGCGTTTAGTATCATAAAGGAAGGTAAAGAAGGTGTTATGTATTGCCTATTTATTATTCATTAATATTTCAAGATCAAAATCTCATACTCAGAATGATAGGAAAGCTTGGTTTCAAGTTGTCCGCTGCTGGACCGTGCCTTTAAACGAATGGTTCTCTTTCGCTGCTACAGCTGTCGTTAATTGTAGTGAGTATGTGGGTGGGTGTATCTGTGAGTGGGTTAGTTCATGTATGCGTGTGTGTGTTTATGGTTTATATAAGTGCGCCCGGTAGTAGTATATGACTTTTTTCTCCTCTTTTAAAAACTGATAGCAGGCACTGTTTTACAATTTGATGACATATCTGCCTGCTTTCATTTATGTTCGTAGGGTTTGGCATTTTCGCATCTCCTTCAGAATGGTGGTAGGCGCCGTGTTATGACTTGATGTTATGTCTATCTGCTTTAATTAGGGGCATGTTTATTGCTACGTTCCTTCCCTCCTGCGGTATTCGTTCTCGCGTGATCTCGTGTGTGCGTGTGTTATGTGTGTGTTTATAAGCGTACATTTCTTCTAATTTTTACTTTTGTGATTATTTTATATATACAGATATCTGCATAACTTTTCCGTGTGTGTGTGTGTGCATATAGATATATATGCGTGTGTGTGTGTGTGTGTGTGTGTGTGTGTGTGTGTGTGTGTGTGTGTGTATGTGCTCCGGCGTATAGTATGTAGTAATGTGTGTGTAATTATATATGCGTGTGTACGTGTAAGCGTGTGTATGTCTTCCAGTTTATAGTATGTTCGAGGATGGGATTTGTGTGTGTGTGCGTGTGTGCGTGTTTTTTTAGAGATCAGTTTATATATGAATTGTAATGTAGAATTGATCCCCCACTTTATATCCACATTATAATAGTAGAGAATTTTTTATAATCATATCGCCCCAAACAAGGCATTTTACTGCCACTGTTTTGCATGGGGTTACATAGGAGGAAAGTTATGAGAAAGAGTGACAGGTTATACGGGGTGTCAGGAAGTGGGTAAGAGAAGGATGACTGTAACCATAAAGTGAGGGATCAGTTTATATATCATGAGAAAGAGTGACAGGTTATAGCGGGTAAGAGAAGGATGAGAATACTGAAAAGAGCGGAGTGGACGGAGAAAGGAGCATGAGAGAGAGGATGCAGGTTAGTGAGATAGGAGATGACTATTGACTTTACATTTAAATTCTTGGAGTTTGTAGCTGTTGGGAAAGCAAGTAAATGGAAGGGAATTCCACAGGCGGGAAGTGCGAGAAAAGAAGCTGATGGAGTAGAATTTGCGTTTACAATTTTTTGGCTTCACATTAAAGGGGTGGGACCTAGTTGTGTATATTATTTTGTTCGTGTTCTGGCTTCTAGCGTGGTATATTTGTTTTTTGTTTTTTTTAAATTTTTTTTATAATCGTGTCGCCCCAAGCAAGTTATTTTACTGCCACTGTTGTGCAGGCTTTACATAGGAGGAATGTTATGAAGAGTGAGAGGTTGCAGGGGGTATCAGGAAGAGAGTAAGAGAGGGAAGAGATTACTGATGATAGTGGGGTGGACGAGGGAAAATGTTATGAGATGTGAGAGGTTGCAGGGGGTGTCAGGAAGAGAGTAGGAGAAGGAAGTGAATACTGATGAGAGTGGGGTAGACGGAGAGGAGTGTTATGAGGAGTGAGAGGTTGCAGGGTGTGTCAGGAAGTGAGTAGGAGAGGCAAAAGAGTACTGATAAGTGTGGGGTGGATGTAGAAAAGCATGAGAGAGAGAATGCAAGTTAGTGAGACTGGAGATGACTGTTGACTGTACATTTAAATTCTTGGAGATTGTATCTGTCAGGAAAGCTAGTATGCGGCAGAGAATTCCACAGGCGGGAAGTGCGAGAAAAGAAGCTGATGGAGTAGAATTAGCGTTTACAATTTATTGGCTTCACAGTAAAAGGGTGGGACCTAGCTGCTGCAATTGATCACGTGTTTATAGACTTGTATTTGTGTGCGTTAGTCTGTGTGTTTTACTGTTGTGGCCGGTGTGTGACAGGTGCGTGATAGTGTTAATTATTCTCTTATGTAATCTAGATTGATTTCTAGTCTATTGTTTTTCTGTGGAGTTTAGCTATTATTATGGACTCTTTTATGCGTAAATTTCCTAGGTTCCGCTCTCTTGCTTCAATATTGACTGTTATACTTTTGTCTGTGTTTTTGCATTTTT
Organism: Ascarosepion bandense; assembly: GCA_037127315.1. NCBI lineage: Eukaryota > Metazoa > Mollusca > Cephalopoda > Sepiida > Sepiidae > Ascarosepion > Ascarosepion bandense. The sequence goes on from JBBBDQ010002401.1 coordinate 191,319, forward strand.
TTTTGTGGGGGTTGTGGAATGATGATGCCTGCGTATGTAAGTGTTCTTTGATTCTGATATGTAACTGTCTGGTGGTGCAGCCGACGTAAAATTAATCGCATTTGGCGCATTGTATGCGATATACGACATAGACCAAGTGGTATATACCGGTCTCGTTAACTGGGCAAAATCTCCTATATTCAATTACATTATACTGACCTGGCCTCAGTACAAAAATATTTATATTATATTAAATGAAATTGTGCCAGGCAAAGAACATTACATTAAATTAAACTTTCCTGATCTACTCAAAAACTGACCCAGGTACAAAATTTCAATAAATTATAATAAACCTACCTTGTCTTACATCTTGCTACCTTGGGTTGTGGGTAGTAACAACTACTTTAATAGCATGTACGTTAATCGGTCTTCAATAATGGATTTATCTTTACACATTGAGAATATACAAAGTTATTTTTCTGTTCCAACGCTGACAAAAACTGGAAAGGAGATGAGGGAGCAGTTCCCAGCCCAGCTCGTTGATGGTCTGCACCGTTTCGGCTGCTGTGTGAGGCCTTGCAGCTGACCTTCGAGTAGGCAAGGTCATCATGGACAATTTAGTGTGCTCTCTCAACAGATAGGCTCCAAGTCCTTGCAATGTCATCCATTGTTACCCTTGTGTCAGACTGAATGATGTCATTGACTGATTCGATCACCTCAGGAGACCTCACTTCTGTAGGTCTCTCAGCACTTTTGACTTCATCGTCACTCGTAGAGATGCGACTGAAAGTATGTGTTTGAGTGAGTGTCAGTCTTTAAGAGTGTCTGTCTGTCTGTGTGTGTGTGTGTGTGTGTGTGTGTGTGTGTGTGTGTGAGTGTGTGTATGTGACTGAAAGAAAGAAAGAAAGAGAGAGAGAGAGAGAGAGAGAGAGAGAGAGAAATTATAAGTAGGGAAAGCAAGTAAACGGAAGGGAATTCCACAGTCGGGAAATGCGAGAAAAGAATCTGTTAGAGTAGAATTGCGTTTATTTTTTATTGGTTTCACAGTAGAAAGAGTGGGACCTAGTTACTAATCTTGTTGCTCGAGTAAATATGGGAACTACTTAGGACTTCATAGAGTAATTGTGGTATTTTGGTGAACGTAGTAAAAATAGTATGCAAGAATGAAACGTTATGGTAAATGGAACATTATTGGACGAGTCCCTTAAGTGGTTAGATTAGCTAAGTTAAGCAGAAGACAGATGGATACAAGCTTCCAGTCTTCATACAATTTTGGCCTTGTGCAAGATTTAGTTTACGGCAGAGACCAAATTGTAGTTTCTGTCCTTCACCTCTCTGTCGTGTTTGAGGTTGGATTATCTTTTAGTCGGTGCTAACCATTATCGTTTCTCGGGATACAAATATAAAGAAACCACCTTTCATTTTTATCGAAGAATCTCGAGAAAGGTTTTTTTTATTTTCCTGTATTATGTACGAGTGTCATTTAATAAATAAGATGAATTTTTCGATATAAAGGCTTCTAATGCAGATAGAAGCTTTTTTTTCAATTTTTTTCCTTTACTTCTTTTTCAAAGAGATTTATTTTTTTTTTTGCAGATTGAAAAAAAAATCTTTGAGAGTTTTGGAGATTAACAAAGATGGCCGACCAAGAAGCATGCTCCAGGATTGAACAGAAGTTTTGGGTTGCTGAAGGGTGAAAACCAGTTGAAATTCATGGGAGAAAACAAGAAAACACAAGTAGAAACTACAATAAAAGAACAGGAATTAAGAAAACAGAAGACAACGATTGACATTGCATTTATATAATTGAAGATCAAAGTTGACTGTAAAGCAAGGAGCCGGAAGAGAGTTCCATAAGAGAGAGAAGAAACGGTTAGCATAGGACTTAAAATAATGTGAGAAAAAACATTATTAAGGAGAGAGAACAAGAAAAGAACAGGAATTAAGGAGACAGAGGATAACAATTGACATTGCATTAAAATTTTTGAAGATCAAAGTTGATTGGAAAGCAAGGAGCCTGAAGAGAGTTCCATAAGAGAGAGGAGAAACGTTTTACCATAGGAATTATAATAATATGAGAAATAGAAAACCTAAGTAGAAAGAACAATTAAAGAAAACAAAATTAAGACAAAAGATAACGATTGATATTGCATTTAAATTTTTGATTATTCAAGTTGACTGGAAAGCAAGGAGCCTGAAGAGAGTTCCACACGGGAGAGAAGAAACTGTTAGCATAAGAATTATAATAATATGAGAAGAAGAAAATATAATTAAGTAGAAAGAACATTTAAAGAGAAAGAATTAAGAAGACAGAAGATAACAACTGACATTTCATTTAAATTTTTGAATATCAAAGTTGACTGGAAAGCAAGAAGCTGGAAGAGAGTTCCATAAGAGAGAAGAAACTGTTAGCATAGGACTTATGAGAAGAAGAAAATATAATTAAGTAGAAAGAACAATCAAAGAACAGGAATTAAGAAAATAGAAAATAACGATTGACATTTGATTTAAATCTTTGAAGATCAAAGTTGATTGGAAAGCAAGAAGCCTGAAGAGAGTTCCACAAGCAAGAGAAGAAACTGTTAGCATAGGACTTAAAATAATGTGAGAAAAAACATTATTAAGGAGAGAGAACAATAAAAGAACAGGAATTAAATTTAAATTTTCTAAGATCAAAGTTGGCTGGAAAGCAAGAAACCGGAAGAGAATTTCGTAGGGGAGAGTTGCGAGGTAAAAAATGTCATCATAGAAAATATGTTTGCATTGAACAAGGCCAAAAGGTGGGAGAGAAGAAGGCCGGTCTATCTTATCTTAAACTTAGCTTATTGATATTGCAATGAAAGCTTTGAAAATCAAAGTTGACTGGAAAGCAAGAAGCCTGAAAAGAGTTGAACACAAGAGAGACGAAACTTAGCATAGGACTTAATATGAGAAGAAGAAAAACATTATTAAGGAGAGAGAAGAATAAAAGAACAGGAATTAAGAAGACAATGATTGAAATGAATTGTTTGAACATTATTTTTTATCGATACTCGTATTTAAGTAGATATTCTGTTTTTTAATTAAACAGTATTATATATTTATATCTACCGGCCTGATTATTTACGATAAATTGTTATTACGAAAATGTGTGCCCATCGGCAGGATTCGAACCGTGCGAGCCGTATTTACATAGGGGAAGCTACCATTTGATCTGGCAACGTCTTAGACCTCTCGACCACGAATAGACTCCAGTATAATCTAGGTTTTTATCAAGCCTATATAACACAATTTTCGATTCATCGCAAACAACCATATCTGCTCTGAAATGTATCGTAATGTCAACAAATGTAAACATGTTACGGAAATTAACGAATTTTAACGAAACTTGGTTATAAACAACCGACAATTTGAAATGAATTGTTTGAACATTATTTTTTATCGATACTCGTATTTAAGTATATATTCTGTTTTTTAATTAAACAGTATTATATATTTATATCTATTTATATCTGATTATGGTTATTACGAAAATGTGTTATTATGAAAATGTGTGCCAATATATAAATATCGATAAAAAATAATGTTCAAACAATTCATTTCAAATTGCCGGTTGTTTATAACTAAATTTCGTTAAAATTCGTTAATTTCCGTAAGCTCATGATTGTATTGAAATATTTTGGCATCAAAGTTGACTGGGGAGCAAGAATCCGGAAGAAATTTCTACAGGCGAGAAGTGTAATTGAAGAAACTCTTAGCATAGAACCTACGGTTACATCTAGCCATTTCAACACTAAAATGATAAGACCTTGCCGCCAATACAGTATTGCGTTGTTTTCGCTGGATACGATTATACAGAACTCACCTTTCATAACAATCGAGATTTATTTTTTTGTATTATCTGCCAAATGCAATGAATTTTTAGGAAAGAAAGTGGAGTCGCTTCCCGTCGCCTTCTTTGCTGTTTGAAATTCAGAATTTTTCTATCCATGATAGCCAGTAAAGGCTAAAGAGCGCAATCTACCTTGTCATTTAACCCATAAGTGGGGGAAAAAGCATTGAGATGTAGATGTTCCCGTGAGGATTAGTGCTAATATGAGAGCATCAATCAGGCCCTGAATATTGAATTGGACTCTCCGAATCCATATTCCGCGAAGAAATCCGTTACTCAACTTCTTCTTCTTCGTCGTGCCCTGTCCTTTCAGGACGTAGGCGATCATGGTTCTCCACGTCTCCCTATCCCTGTGGCTCTTAGTATGAATTGATGGTGAGGGATGAACTCAAAAACAAACTAAAATACAACATAATTTTTTAAAATAATATAAAATAATGTTAGTAATACCGAAACATCCCGGAATAGATATATATGTATACTGGTGAGACACCCATGGGTCAACCCATTTTATAGTTCACCAATAGAAAGCTTAACCAATCAGGAAGCTCAAAATATTCAATGCGACGTGTATAAATGGCGGCCATATTTTCCGAGTATTACCGATCAAATCCGATTCAGTAGAGTGTCTGATTTGGAGTGATAATTAATCTTTGACGTTGTTTCATTGAACAGATTACATGTTACGCTTTATCCATAAATGATGGCGGACAACAGAAACAAGTGATAATCGGACGGGCAGTGTCTGGTGAATACGGCGGGTGGGTAGAACTTGCCATTTAAGCGTTTCCAAGTAGGTTTTAACACGATTTGCAGCACGATTGCTGCCATATCTGGTCGAGTGCTCCTGTTATCGACCTAGGTGTCCTTGACCAAATCCAACGGAGAATCTGTAATGTGATCGATCCCGACTTGGCAGCTCAGACAGATAAAGTTCACTTTCTCACCGGTGCAATGTGGCTTCCCTGTGTCTCTTCTACAAACACTTTCACGGTTTTTGCTCCGATGAACTTAGCTTGGGGCGATATGATTGTATAAAAAATCTATACTATTACAATGTGAATATAAAGTGGGGGATCAATTCTACATTACAATCAATATATAAACTGATCCCTCACTTTATGGACACAGTTATCCTTCTCTTACCACCCGCCTGTGCATTGAATACTGCTGCCATATCTGGTCGAGTGCTCCTGTTGTCCATCTAGGTGTCCTTGGCCAAATAAAACGGAGAATCTGTAATGTGATCGATTCCGACTTGGCAGCTCCTCGGGTTAACTCTCACAACAGACCTCAAGTGGAGTGACTATATAGTATCCATAGCTAAATCCGCTGCTAAGAAGATCGGTTCTCTGTGCAGGGCCAGGAAGTTTTTCCGTCCGAAACAATCCTGCACATATATAAATCTACCATCCACCCGTGCATTGAATACTGCTGCCATATCTGGTCGGGTGCTCCTGCTATCCACCTAGGTGTCCTTGACAAAATCCATCGGAGAATCTGTAATGAGATCGATCCCGACTTGGCAGCTCAGATACAGTCAGTTTCTCACCGGCACAATGTGGCTTCCCTGTGTCTCTTCTACAAATACATTCACAGCTTCTGCTCTGATGAACTTAGCTTGGGGCTATATGATTAGTAAAAAAAAATTCTATACTATTACAATGTGGATATTAAGTGGGGGGTCAATTCTACATTACAATCAATATAAAAACTGATCCCTCACTTTATGGTCACAGTCATCCTTCTCTTACCATCCACCCGTGCATTGAATACTGCGGCCATATCTGGTCGGGTGCTCCTGCTATCCACCTAGGTGTCCTTGACAAAATCCATCGGAGAATCTGTAATGAGATCGATCCCGACTTGGCAGCTCAGGTACAGTCAGTTTCTCACCGGTGCAATGTGGCTTCCCTGTGTCTCTCCTACAAATACCTTCACAGCTTCTGCTCCAATGAACTTAGCTCACTGTTACCCCCTATATATGAATTTCCTCGAGCCACGAGATTAGCAACTAGGTCCCACCCTTTTACTGTGAAACCGATAAATTGTAAACGCAAATTCTACTCCAACAGCTTCTTTTCTCGCACTTCCCTCTGTGGAATTCCCTTCCGCTTACTTGCTTTCCCGACAGCTACAATCTCCAACAATTCAAATGTAAAGTCAATAGTCATCTTCTATCTCACTAACTTACATCCTCTCTCCCATGCTTTTTTCTCCGTCCACCCCACTCTCATCAGTTTTCTCTTCCTTCTCTTACCCACTTCCTTACACCTCTTGTAACCTGTTACTCTTTCTCATAACATTCTTCCTATGTAACCCCCTGCACAACAGTGGCAGTAAAATGCCTTACTTGGGACCACACGATTATAAAAAAAAACGTGACTGTAAAGGTCTTGTGAAAGAACCAGCAATTACTCAACTAGAATAGAAGTTAGGTCTGACTGACCAAAAATCACCCTGGGGTAAATTGGTAGGTGGTTTAGATAATAATCTGGGAGATTCCATTCTGTTACAGGCCAAGTCTATTCTGTAAGCAGTGATTGGCTGATAATGTCAGTGTGTCTATTGAGCTCTATAAATATTGAGCACAATATCCACCATTTGTCTTTGGGCCACATAGGGACATGTATTTACTTACAACCTAGTTTATGTTTGTCTGCCAACTGGACGCTAGTTGGAAACATCAGGAAGGTGAATCTCACACTCTTGAATGTTCACCTTCCTACGGGGAGAAAAAGAAGACCACCATGTTGAAAGGTAAGTTATTTGGCTTCTACAGTGACCAAGCATAAAATCAATTTGTCCTGTCTCTGCTTGTATAGCGACCGTTTTTCTTCAAGACTCGACTCAAATATATCAGTTATAGTCGATATCAATATCTTGCGATGGGTTCGGTCGGTTTGAGCAACTATTAATAAAATACAAAATGTTGATCCCACCAAGTGAAGAGCAGAAGCTTTGATCCAATGATATTCAGCTTTACCACTGATGTTGTTAATGCATGACCGAGCTCACCTCACGATCTTCTTCGCTTAGGGTTATTGTAATGTATCCACTTTTCATTGCCTGCCACAATGTCAGTTAGTCAGTTAAGTGCCATACGTGGTAAACGCTTGGGCGATCAGGTCTCGAAAGAGACATGAGTGACTAGGCAGAAGATTATCACGCAGTAGGTTGCCATTGCTTTCTGCGGTAGATTGGTTGCAAGCAAAGGCTATAGAACCCAATCTGTCCTGTTATTTAACCCATAAATGGAAGGAAGAGATGGATTAATACCTTTCCTAAGGGTATTTGCGCGTAAGTGAATGCAATGAATTTAACTGGAATTTGAACTCTGCTCCCCGATTTCTCGTTCCGAGCCAATATCCACTGTACCACAATGCACATCCCAATACGATGCAAAAAACCTTTTCTTTTCCGCCGATGAAGCAGCTGTTCACACGTGACGTCTCTCGGCTAGAACTCGTACGGCACCCAATATCCTTGCTTTTGAAACATTTCTAATGCTTTCAAACGTATCAAAACTAATGATTCTGCAAATTAATCTTGTGCCTGACATGATTCTTCATGAAGTAATGTCTCCAGTTGTTCATTTTCTAAACTTTTCTCAGGGCGTTCTTTATCTTCAACATCAAAATCATTAATTTTGAAGCGTCTAAACTAATTTCTTAATGTCGTTTTTCACAAGGAGGGTCACCATAAGTCCCAACAAAAATTTTGTGTTTCAGCTGCAGATTTCTTTTGAATAAAGTAGTGCAGTAAAATTCCCCGCAAATACACTTTCTTTTGCATGAGATTCAACATGTTTAACGCTATAGAAAACAATGTTGTTTACACTTCGGCCAAATGATATACACTGAATTTCAAACTTGCTTAGTGTAATCCCTTATTACCATCTGAAACTACATGTACACAGTTCTGGGAACGTTATCTATTGGAAAATAGTAAAAACTTATTCAAGGTCCTAAACTTGTTTTTACCCAACTCAAATGAAAAGTTTAAAATATAAAATAACTCAATAACAAACAAAATATACATAAATAAACAAAAAGTAAAAATAAAAAAAACTGCTTTCTACCCACCCTTGACGTCACTTTCGGCCATTAAAAATGATCGATCAGTCGACAAAGGAAACTGCTAATCAACTGGCTCTCGTTTTTTATTGGCTTTGTTCAAATGATTGTCGCTGCATATTTGGGCATTTTCATTTTTTTTCTCGCCCGGGTTTTGAATTTCTCGCCACATCGACAGCAACTGCTTATATCTGTCAAACCTTATTAATATATTAGAAAGTGTGGGTGTGTGTGAGAAAGAGAGAAAAGAGAGAAGGAGAAAGTGAAAATGGGAGAGATAAAGAGAAGGAGTATGGAAAGATTCTGAAAGAAAAAAAAGTCCGTAAAGAATCACTCGAAAGAAAGTCAGGTTATAACAAAAAAATAAATAAATAAATAAAAAAATAAACAATATCTGATGATCTCTTTTTCTTCGCTTTATCTAACATTTGAATGCTCTGTTATTTTGTCACACACGCGTTTACACAAACACATTAACCCAGTATATATATATATATATATATATATATATATATATATATATATATATATATATTGGGTTAATGTGTTTTAATAATAGGTTAAAAACAATCGGATGTCTAACCGTACAGATGAGGTGGGATACAGTGAAACAGATCTGCCTGCGGATGAATCGATATATATTTTTGACGGATGTGTGTTGTGGTGCAGTGGATGTCGGCTTGGAAAGGGAAATCAGTGAGCCACGTTCCAATTCAAGTCGAACACTCTGCATTCACTTACGCACTGGTACCATCT
>JBBBDQ010002401.1:202500-237500 GCA_037127315.1 Ascarosepion bandense
GGCGATGAAAGCAGTGTTTATCCTGAAGGAAATAGACAAACAAGAGAGTGAAACCAAACGGGTTAGAATTTTGTATTCTATTAGAAACTTTTTTCTGTAGAGAAAGTTTTGAGGATAATTCCCTAAAGAAAGTGCAAACTCAAGGAATGATCCTAAAAGTCTGTTTAAAAAATGAAGGTAAATTTAAATTTACCTTGTTGGTGAGTTAGAAAGTACAGAATTCTTTTAGACTACGCTTTGAGCGCTAATTGAAGCGGCTAATCCTGATCTTGCCCGGAATTAAAAAAAGAAAAATCCAGCCTCTCCAGATTCGTCACACTAACCCCCACCTCCAGGCAAAAAGCTAAAAAAAGGGTCGGTGATAATAGCTCAGTCTCCATAACCAGCTCTGGCGTAGATGTTACATGGACCCTTCTTTTTAGAGCAATAAGTACTACTACAGGGTAAAAATCCCTGGGGGCAAAGAATCCCTGATTTATTTAGTGTGTTCTGACCGAAAGCAGAAACTCAGTTCAGTTAAACGATTAAATGTTTCTCCGCCCGACAGCAGATACGACTATTATTAATGATAGTTCTCTCACCCTGTGTAACGGGATATGGTATAAGGCCCGTTTAAAATGGAGCGCTCAAGCTCGTGCACATGGAGCAAGGCTCAAAACTGTAATTTCCCGCAATAAACTTCGTACTGGCGTCGATATCCCAGCATTCTTTGGTGCATTATGGAGGTGCTGTAACAAGATTGGAATCCTCGGCATTCATCTTTTATTTCTTGTGCCCTGTCCGAAGGCAGAAACACAATTAAAAGATGAAATATAGTTTCGCCCGACGAGCTCGGAAAACTAGCCTATCAGAGGTAAGATTAACAAAGAAAAAGTGCATATACCTTAGCTAACTCGCTAGTGACAATGGGTAGCGAAACAGGTTTTAGGTGAGAAAGGATAAAAATGGCTACACTTTGATCCCAGCTTGTAGGTTTGAAAAAGAGTAGTACTTGCTGCTCAGTTAAATAATGTCGAATGTTTCCTGATAAGGAAACGGCTCCACTGTTGTGAAGATGTGGCGAAATTTCGCCACAAAGTGTAGTGACCGGTAAGACACAGAACATAGGAGGTAGGTCCAAAACAATGTATTAGTATAACAAAGAAACAAGACATTCAAAGTAAGTGTTAATAATAAGTAACTAGAAATAAACAAGTTCGGAGGTATTATTACGCTGCTTATTGCCTTACTAGTAGCTGTCGTCAACTGCCGTTAACTATTCTAACTACCTTAGTTAACTGCTGTCCAGAAGTCACGCAGGTAATCACAAATAACAAGAGGAAGAGTCCATTCCTCGTAGGAGAGCACCATAACATATACCTTACTGATGGAAAGTTCTGGTGATCTTTAGAAGCGACAATCGTATTTAACATCTCATTACCAATGACGTTGCCCCGCTCGGAACTCTCCCGACCTATACCTCCTTGCTCCCCACTTTTCTATTCACCACTCATCATTATCTTATACGACAATCGTCTCGGTCGACGACACCAGTTGCTATAGAGACAACGATCTGCAACCAACCCGTCTGCGACCAGCGCCACCGCCACCTCCAGCTCAGACAGTTCGGTTCGATTTCTGCTTAAATCGATTCCCACGCAGCTAATCAGTTTCTGCATTATCGTAATGAGAAGTTCGTATATTGGCGAAGGCGATGGAAGCGGTGTCTTCGGCGTTGTTTGTGGCGTTGGCTTCGCTCCGAATAAAAGATGGCAATATTAGTCTCTGCTCGACTGATCTAGAACGGATTGGATTATGTGTGCCTCAAAGTGATAAGTTAAATCCAATCGCCCGATTGAATTACGCAATTTCATCTTGTTGCCTACTCTTGGGCGTCACGAGTGGAATTAGCGGAACGCCATAAGCGGATCTGTTGATGTTCGAACAGATACCGGAACTGAACGACAGAAAGATAACGTATGATATTATGAAAAGTGTGAAACTGGAATAAAGAATATACTGAGCAAATGTGATACTGACCCGATATTGATAAGGGCTACTGAACATTAGGTTCATGAGTCCATAAAATTCGGTTGTTCTAGTCTTTAAGGACACATGGCCCGCCAGTGGATATAGACGTTGGTTAGTTCCTGTGACATGACCCAAAGAGTTGTGAGTTCAATACCAGACAAGTAACTTATAGAGGGAGATAACTCATGACTACCAGAAGAGGCTCTACGCAAGAATTGGAGATCATAACCCAGAGATTGTAATAAAGGGATCGGTTCGAAATTCCTAGCACCTGAAGAAGGCCGGAGCGTACAACGGCCGAAATTTCGTTCAAATGGTAAAAAAGATGAGGAGTGTCAGTCAGTTCAGTGCCATATTTGATCATGTCTCGAAAGAAACATGACCGACTGGGCAGAAGATTATCCCGCACTAGGTTTCCATTACTTTCTGTGGTAGACTGGTTGCCAACCAAGGCTATATAACCCAATCTGTTGTGTTATGAAGTAATAAACTGATCCCTCACTAATTACTATTTATTAATATAATAATTAATAAATTATCATCTGTCTCTTCTCCCTCCTGATATAGGGTAAATAACAGGACAGTTTGAGTACTATAGACTTGATTGGTAATCAGTCTACTGCAGATATTAATGGCAAACTACTGCAGGAAAATCTTCTGTCCAGTCAGTTATGTAACTTTTGAGACATGATCGCCCAAGCGTGTTTGACTTATGGCTCTTAACTAACTGACTGATTAAACTACTGAAAGAAGTATTCCAAGAGCTAAGCAAGAAACGGGGAAAAATTATTTACATAGGAAAGAGTGCTGGATTGCTATGTGATATCCATCTTCTATGGCAGTGAATATTAGACAATTTTCCCACGGATAAGGAGAAAACTAAATCTTTTTTTATGCGCCATGTCCCTTCAAGACGTAGGCGATCATGGCCCTCTACATCCTCCTACATCCCAAACCCAGCTTCGCCATTCACTTGCTCAAGTCCATCATGTATGTCACGCGTTTCTTACCCTTTGTATTTCATTCCTTCTGTTCGTCATGTGAGTATCAGATTCTCCAAGCCCTCCCAGAAAGTTTAGCTATCTCTTCTTGATGTTAAGTAAAAACAGAATTTTCTTTTCCACCCTCATCAAAGCATCGGCGTTGATCGCATCTATATTATCCTCAGCATCCTCCTGTAGAACCACATTTTGGTTGTTTCGAGTCTTCTCTTTATCTTTGATGAGATCGTTCTGCATTCACTGGACAGGTATTACGTAACAGTCCAGTACACCTTAAGGTTGTTGCGGTTTCCAGATGAGGAACCGCACAAAATAATGAACAACAAAACAGATATTTGAGATAGAAAAATGAGTTATATTAAACGTAAAGATACAAACTGGAACGCAGGTTAGTAATCTAAGAAAACGATTAGTAAGGCATAGGGCTCTATCCTGGGCCCGACACTCTTCCGTATTTTCATCAACGACCTCCCAGATGAGATCAAGTCCCAAGTAGGCATCTACGCAGATGACACTACAATATACTCCCGCTCCAGTAAGAAACCTGTCGTGGCGGACGGACATAATCTCGCTGCTGACCTTGAGCGGGATCTACACTCTGTGGTGAACTGGGGCAAGAAGTGGCTTGTCAACTTCAATTCATCTAAGACCAAGCTGTTGTCTGTTAACCATTACAGGCAACCTCTCCTGCCTCCCATAAGCATGGACCAAGTGATTCTCCCTGAGAGTAATACACTACGCCTCCTCGGACTTACCTTGTCCTCAGACCTCAAATGGAACCACTATATTGAATCCATAGCAAAATCTACCGCTAAGAAGTTTGGGTCACTATGTCGATCCAGGAAGGTTTTTTCCACCTGAATCCATCCTGCATATATACAAGTCAACCATCAGTCCGTGCATGGAGTACTGCTGCCATTTATGGTCAGGTGCCCCTGCCGTTCTCCTCAGTGTTCTTGACAAGCTCCAAAGGAGAGTCTGTAATGTGATAGGTACTGATATGGCGACTCGACTACAGCCACTTCCCCATCGTCGAAATGTGGCCTCCCTTTGTTCTATAAATACTTTCATGGCTTCTGCTCGGACGAGCTTAAGTCACTGATGCCTCCTCAACAGGTGTTTATTCGTGCAACCAGACTGGCAACTGGGTCCCACCCATTCACAGTCAGGTTAGCCAAATGCAGACGACAATTCTACTCCTGCAGCTTCTTCTCTCGCACTTCCCGCCTGTGGAACTCGCTCCCGTATTCTTGCTTTCCTGACGGCTAAAACCTCCAGAAATTTAAATGCAAAGTCAATACTCATCTACTAACCACTGGACTCTAGCTCTCTCCCCACCCCTGTATAACCTTCCCTTTCTCTCCACCTATGTATCTGTCATCGCACCTGCTTTCTATTGTTCCTTTCTAACTAGTCTGTACTCCTCACTCTTTTCTAATTAATCTTTTTACATTTATGTAACCCCCTGCACATCAGTGGCATTTCCGCCTTGCCCGGGGTGAAATGATTAAAATATATATATATATAGAGAGAGAGTGAGAGAGAGAGAGAGCTCTGAGCTCCACTCAGCCAGATTAGTATTTCGCAGCACCCGTCAGATTCGACGTGGACATGCGAATTCCAGCACGGCTTCACTTCAAAGATTTGTACAAGTCTTTGAAGTGAAGTCGTGCTGGAATTCATAGTCGAGACGGGTGCTGTGTAATACAAATCTGGCTAAGTGGAGCTCAGAGCTTCTATGACTACTGACGCGGCATTCTCTGTGTAAATTCGGTATCTCTCGGTAACTTACGGACCAGTGGCTGTTCTCTCTAAAAGGGGAGATCCCACAACAAAGAAAATCGCTCGAGCTAGCAGAAATGTAGTTCTACAGAAGGATACTGAAAATTACATGGACGGAGCGATGAAAATATATTAGAATAATCCAAAACCTAATCTCGGAACAAGACCCCTCATAAGATTTTTATGGCTATTAATACCCTTGCCATCCCAGCGGTTCAATATTTTGAACTGGGCTCTGAATAGCATCAGATGAATGGATTTGAGAACAAGAAAAATTCTTTCTAGGCATAAAATCATCCAAGGACTGAAGGCAGACCGTAAAGAATATGGAAGATGTCATACTTAGCTAGAAATGTCATCCAAAAAAGAGAACAAGTTTGAGTTTGAGTTTTGTTTAACAGCATATCAACACCTCTGTGGGTTTTGTAATCCCAAAAAGGTAGGGTTTTAAGGTATTTTTTTAATATTCGGTTATAGGACTTTAGTGATATTTTGTACGACAAATGATCACTGATTGCTCTTTTAGGGAGACCGAGATTGAGTTTAAGTTTTGTTTCACGGCATATCAACACCTCTGTGGGTTATTCAATGCCAAAAAAGACGGGGTCTTAAGGTATTTTTTTAATGTTTGGTTATAGGACTGTAGTGATATTTGGTACGACAAATTATCACTGATTGTTCTTTTAGGGAGACCGAGATTGAGTTTAAGTTTTGTTTAACGGCATATCAACACCTCTGTGGGTTATTCAATGCCAAAAAGGTGGGGTTTTAAGGTATTTTTTTTATATTCGGTTATAGGACTTCAGTGATTTTTTTGTACGACAAATGATCACTGATTGCTCTTTTAGGGAGACCGAGATTGAGTTTGAGTTTTTTTTAACGGCATATCAACACCTCTGTGGGTTATTTAATACCAAAAGATGGAGATTTAAGGTATTTTTTTTAATGTTCGGTTATAGGACTTTAGTGATTTTTTGCACGACAAATGATCACTTATTGTTCTTTTAGGGAGACCGAGATTGAGTTTAAGTTTTGTTTCACGGCATATCAACACCTCTGTGGGTTATTCAATGCCAAAAAAGACGGGGTCTTAAGGTATTTTTTTAATGTTTGGTTATAGGACTGTAGTGATATTTTGCACGACAAATGATCACTTATTGTTCTTTTAGGGAGACCGAGATTGAGTTTAAGTCTGTGTTTGATTTTTGTTTAACGGCATATCAACCTCTGCGGGTTATTTAATGCCAAAAAGATTGGGTTTAAAGGTATATTTAAAAATGTTATGTTATAGTGAGAAGGTTATTTAATCAGATTTCAATGAAAACTTTTTGTTTCATTCATTTTATTTTAGAAAATTGAAAATGTTTTCTGGCTTTGTATTATATTTTCCTGAGAATATTTTTTTCCTTCAAAAATGTGTTATGGCAATAATCTTTTCTTCAAAAACGTATTGATAGGAATATTTTTCCTTGAAAAACGTATATTTTTCTATAAAAGTTTATTTTTATGTTTATATTTCTATAAAAGTGTATAATTATATAATTATAGTGTTTTGACCTCAGATTATGTGCTAATTTTTGACCATAGCTGGGACTCTAACAGGTGCTACCACTCCAGGTCAGGGTGGACCTGAGAACAACAGCAATTAAGAGGTGGTTCTATTCTCCTCACAACCTCCCAATCAAAGACCTTGCTGCCGGATGCAGTTTACCGTCATGCACAGTACCACCAAGAGAAAAACTGTTGCCTTCCTAACATACATCGAAATGACATAGGAATGAATGTTACAAGTTATAAGTCTTATGAAATAAACATCAAAAGTGGTATATTTCAAGGTGATTCTTTGTCTCCCTTACTATTCTGCATCTCATTAATAGCATTAACCAGTCAACTTAATAAGACAGAATGTGGTTATAAAATATCTAAAAAAAATTAAGACATCTATTTTACATGGATCACTTAAAGTTATATGCTAAGAATGATAATGAGCTGGAAGGTGTTCTGCAAACTGTAAAAGGCTTCAGTGAAAACATTGGAATAAAATTCAATTTGAATAAATGTGCTAAAGCTACAGATTTACGTGGATCACGACAACAAATAATCCTCAATTAGCTTAGACCCTGCTGTAACAATAAAAGAATTAAAGCCAGAAGAAGCCTATAAATACCTAGGTGTAAATGAGAATGAAAACATTCACCATAAAAATGAAAGAAATAGTGCGTAAAGAGTACTATAGAAGGCTACGACTGGTATTAAAAACTGAATTAAATCCTCAGAACATAATTATGGCCATTAATAACTTTGCCATCCCAGTTGTCCAATATAGTTTCAACATCTTAAACTGGACTCTAAACGACATCAGGCGAATGGATTCTAAAACAAGAAAGCTTCTTTCTAAGCATAAGATGCATCATCCAAAGGCTGATGTAGACCGTCTATACATACCCCGAAAACAAGGTGGAAGAGGTCTTATTTAGCTAGAATTATCTTACAAGACAACAACTATTGGCTTACTAACATACATAGAAACAACAAAGGACTGGTGATACAATTAGTCAAGCTACATAAAGAAAGAAAGAAAAACATATTCAATAATAAAAGAAGGCAGTAAATACAAACAAGATTTACAGTTAGTAGATTCTGTAGAAAAGCCAAACAGAAGCCAAGAACCAACTATTGCGGAAAAAATATGAAAATGAAAGCCAAAGATAAAGCTCTTGCCCAGATGAAACAACGCTGGCAAGACAAACCTCTGCATGGTCAATATCCAGAACGTGCTAATATAATAATAGTATAAAATTATTATATAATATAATAATATAAAATGAAAGAAATAGTGCTATAATTACTATAAGTACAATAGAAAGCTACGACTGATATTAAAAACTGAATTGAATTCTCAGAACAGAATTATGGCCAATAATAGCCTTACTATCCCAGTGGTCCTAATATAGTTTCAACATTTTGAACTGGACTCTAAACGACATCAAACAAATGGAATCTAAAACAAGAAAGCTTCTTTCTAAGCATAAGATGCATCATCCAAAGGCTGATATAGACCGTCTATACATACCTCGTAAAAACCACTCTAACTCTCTGTTTACATTTGTTGACATTACGATGCATTTCAGAGCAGAGATGGTTATATGGTAGAATCGAAAATTGTGTTATATAGGCTTGATTTGACTTCGTTTAGACTGTGGTATCATTCGTGGTCGAAAGAAATAATAATAATAATAATAATAATAGGTGTAAATGAGAGTGAAAAACTTATAAATACCAAGGTGTAAATGAAAGTGAAAGAATTCACCATAAAAAAATGAAAGAAATAGTGCGTAAAGAATACTATAGAAGGCTACGACTGATATTAAAAACTGAATTGAATTCTCAGAACAGAATTATGGACATTAATAACCTTGCAATCCCAGTTGTCCAATATAGCTTCAACATCTTAAACTGGACTCTAAACGACATCAGGCGAATGGATTCTAAAACAAGAAAGCTTCTTTCTAAGCATAAGATGCATCATCCAAAGGCTGATGTAGACCGTCTATACATACCCGTTAAAGAAGGTGGAAGAGGTCTTATTCAGCTGGAATTGTCATACAAGACAACAACTATTGGCTTACTAACATACATAGAAACAACAAAGGACTGGATGATACAATTAGTCAAGCAACATGAAGACAGATAGCAAAGTACACACTAATGAAAGAGGGTCGTAAATACAAACACAATTTACATTTCGTAGGTTCTTTAGAAAGCAAAACAGAACCAAGAAACAGACTGTTAGTATTCACCCTCCACGCCACTATAGGGCGGATGCCGAAGGCGGATGCGAAACAAGGTCAATTGAAGTGGGGATTCCGAGCACTTCAGCTCAGCAAAAAAAATATCCCGAAAACTCTTCTCGTACTTTGGCCTATTTACCCCTAGAGGTGACTCTACTCTTCGGCGGAGCCTCGTCTGTGTTTCTATCCGCAAGAACGCAGCGATTCCGACAGAGTGACGAACTCTGAATGTCCGTTGAACTTTGAAGAAAAATAGCAAAAATATGAAAAAGAAAACCAAGAATAAAGCACTTGAACAGATAAAACAACGCAGACAAGATAAAACCCTGCATGGCCAATATGTAGAACGTGCCAATAAATCCAATGTTGATAAATACTCATCGATGGTTAAGTGCATCTGGATTAAAGTCTGAGACTGGCGGCTTTATTCTTGCAGCGCAAGACCAAAGTCTTTTCACTAAAAACTTTCAGGCAAATATTATACATAATAATGTGAATCCAAAATGCAGATTTTGTGATAAACACCCAGAAACAATAGACCATCTAATCTCAGGATGTCTGTACTTGCCCCAAATGAACATAAAAGTCGTCACGATAGAGTTGGGCAATATTTACATTGGACAATGTGCAAACACTATGGAAAATATGCAAACAAACACTGGTATGAACATCACCCAGCACCGGTTACAGAAATAGAAGATGCCACCATTCTATGGGATTACACCATCTACACAGACAGAAAAATTGAAATAGAAAAAATGTCCAGAACGTGCTAATAAAAATTTTGTCGATAAATTTAATATTCTTCAATGGCTTAAAGTGTCTGGATCAAAGGTTGTTAGAGGAGATAGAAAAACATGAAATAGAGCCATAACAACACACCACGACCTGCCTTAGGTCTTCCCGCAGAGTTGGTAGATAGTGCGACCATAGCAGAAATCAAAATATGATGAAAAATGACAACATAATAGTAAGAAAAAACAAATTAAATGCAAGATAATACAATCAACAAGTGAGCTGATCATAAAATTTAGCTATAACAACACACCACTACAGCAGACTTGTTAGGTAGTGTGACCATAGCAGAAATAATAATAATAATAATAATAATCTATCTATCTATCTATCTATCTATCTATCTATCTATCTATCTATCTATCTATCATAAAAACTTCTTAAAAATGAACGACAGTGTATTTTGAGAAAGTACTTATTCTTCATGGAGTACAAGGTATAATATCTCAGTTTTCAACGAAAGTTTAATTTGCGTAACATTTCACATCGATAGCAATAATACAAACATTATTATTGTTATAATAATAATAATACTAACATACATAGAAACAACAAAGGACTGGATAATACAATTAGTAAGGCAACATGAAGAATGAAAGAAAAAATATTCAATAATCAAAGAAGGCAGTAAATACAAACAAGATTTACAGTTAGTAGATTCTGTAGAAAAACAAAACAGAAGCCAAGAACCAACTATTGCGGCAAAAAATATGAAAATGAAAGCCAAAGATAAAGCTCTTGAACAGATGAAACAACGCTGGCAAGACAAATCTCTGCATGGCCAATATCCAGAACGTACCAATAAATTCAATGTTGATAAAGTTAATACTCATCGATGGTTACGTGCATCTGGATTAAAGTCTGAGACTGGAGGCTTTATTCTTGCAGCGCAAGACCAAAGTCTTTTCACTAGGAACTTTCAGGTAAATATTACACATAATAATGTGGATCCAAAATGCAGGTTTTGTGATAAACACCAAGAAACAATAGACCATCTAATCTCAGGCTGTTCTGTACTTGCCCCAAATGAATATAAAAATCACCACGATAGAGTTGGGCAATATTTACATTGGACAATGTGCAAACACTATGGAAAATATGTAAACAAACACTGGTATGAACATCACCCAGCACCAGTTACAGAAATAGAAGATGTCACCATTCTATGGGATTACACCATCTACGCAGACAGAAAATTGAAGCAAATAGGCCAGACATTATTGTTAAAAACCAGAAGGAGAAAACTTGCTTATTAATTGATATGGCTTGTCCAGCGGATTGTAACATAGCAACAAAGGAATTCGAAAAGCTGTCAAAATATAAAGACTTGGAAATTGAAATCGAAAAATGTGGAAATTGAAAACAAAAGTTGTGCCAGTGATAGTAGGTGCACTTGGAATGATAAAAAATGGAACAAAACAACACATTGAAAGAATCTCTGGAAACCCCAGCTTAAGAGATATACAAAAAATTGTCTTATTAAGTACAGCCCACACACGAAGGAAAACTTTATCTATGTAATGCTGGGGATGATAGGGATGATAGAAAAACATGAAATGAAGCCATAACAACACACCACGACCTGCCTTAGGTCTTCCCGCAGACTTGGTAGGTGGTGCGACCATAGCAGAAATACTACTACTACTAATAATAATGATAATAAACAGAGTAAACGCAAGATGATACAATCAACAAGTGAGCTGATCAGCGGTTGTCAGTAAATTTGGTGCAGATATGATTAAGAAAGAAAGGTTCATTCATCTTCGCTTAGATTGCTTGCTAAAACTGCATTGATTTCCCGGGGGACACGCTTCAGAACGAGTCTCGTTAAAATAATAATAATAATAATAATAATAATAATAATAATAATAATAATAATAGTTCGTGCGGGCAAGAGTGGGCAAAAAAAAAAAAAATTACGAACCAGTTAAAACGAACTAAAAAATAAAATGACTAAGAAATTCTCAGAGTTTTTTTTCTTTTATTTCAGAATTGCAAAAAGAAATAGGAAATGCATCTTTTTTTTTTTTCTGTTATTGAAGTTGTGTGGGGAGGCATGTAGAAAATAATTCCATATCATCCTGCAGACAAAAGAGGGGAAGAAATGAAGGCGAAATACGAGATCTTGTCGAATGTAAAAGCAAAAAAAAAAAAAAATGATAATAATAATAACAAATAAAATACGGATAAAACTAATATTAATATAAATAATAATAATAAAAATAATAATAATAATAATAATAATAATAATAATAATAATAATAATAAAAATAATAATAATAATAATAAACACATTGAAAGAAGCTCTGGAAACCCCAGCTAAAGAGATATACAAAAAATTGTCTTGTTAAATACAGCCCACACACTAAGGAGAACTTTGTCTATGTAACGCTAGGGATGATAGGGGGGATATAAAAACAAATGGATCCATAACAACATGTGAAATGGCATACACTAAATTTGAAGTTTGTGTTTAGTACTTCCTGGGAACTCATCTGGTGGAAAACAACCAGGTCTTATTCAAGGTCCTGACACACACACACACACACACACACACACACACACACACACGTATATATATATATATATATATATATATATATATATATATATATATATATTGTGTGTATTTTGGCAGCATTTTTTCATTAATGCAGGTTTCAATGAATAATATAGACAAGTTTTGTCTATTAATTTTGTGTAGGATCCGTTCATACCGTCTGATATACTTGATGGAGATATCGTTAAAAGACAACAAAAAATCACAGTAATTGTTGATTTTTTTTATCAGGGTCTAAGCTTTCGGCTCACATAAGCCATTATCAAAGAGTAAATATTAACACACAGTAAACATAGAACATTTAAGTTATTAACAATAAAGAGAATTGAATTGAAAATATAAGTCCATCCCTACCGTGGCGGATTGCCGAAGACAGTGACAAAATAGTGGCGTTGTGGTCCCTGATCCGATTACAGGCATTTGAGTACGTTATTGGAAATATCAAAATTGATTGTATTCAAACCAGGTTTAAATTGTTTAATGTAGATTGCTTCGAGGATTTTTAGTTTCTGTTTATTATTTTCTTGTTTAAGTATGTACGTGTTATCAACGAGCGTTTTTCTCAGAAGTGTGCGTTGATAACCGTGTTGTTCTAAATGACAGAATATATTTGAATTTTCATTTAAGTGCAAAGTCAGACGCCGTGAGAGCGAATTTGTGGTGTGGCCAATGTAGATATTATTGAGATTGGTAGAGATACATTCTCTAAATGGACATATGAATTTATATACTACATTGGTTTTTTTGCAAATCACTAACGGTGGGGGAAGAATCGTTGCGGACAAATGAATTAGATGTAGTGGATTTAGTGTAATATATAATAAACTTAATTCTTTTATTAGAGTCTGTCGGAGAAATATTAGTATTTATGAGTTTTTTTAGGATGTTTTCATCTAGTTGGTAGTTGGAGTGTATCTGGCTACAGTATAAGAGAGTGATATGTTTAGGATTGGTTGGGTTAGTATCATGTGTTGTTTTTTCCATGTTAAGCTTTTTAAGAAAATAATGTATTTGTTCATCAACTATGTAGTTGGGAAAATTATTATTGATGAGTGTCTGTTTTATGTTTTTTAGTTCACTGTGGAAGATCTGATTTGTAGATGAATTGACTTTTGCACGATATAATAGATTTTTTATAATGGCAATTTTGTAATAGTAGGGGCATTCACTGATATAATTGAGTGTGGAGGGATTTTTATTAGTAGGTTTTTGATACGGTGAGATAGTAAATTTATTGTTGTCAGTGTTAATTAATATATCAAGAAAAGGAATTTTGTTATCTTTGCTAAGTTCATAAGTGAATTTTAAAACTGAGTTATTTTGAAACTGTTTTTGAAGTTGTAAGATTTCGTCGATATTTTTAATTAATAGTAGGATATCATCAACATATCGTAGATATATTGATGGTTTTTGTAAATTTTGCAAAGGTAGTATTTTCAAGGTTAGACATGTAGAAATTACTAAAAGTCGGACCAAGCACTGAACCCATGGAGACTCCGTCACGTTGTATATATATATGTTTGGATCAACAAAAGGCACTTCAGTAGTACAAGCTAGTAGAACTTTTCTTAAGATGTTGGGATTAATTTTGAGTGGGGATAATGAAGGATTACTGTATCAATAGTTTCACTGACGGGTACATTAGTAAAAAGGTTTTCCACATCAAGTGAAGCTATAATTTCATTGTTAGGTTTTTCACTCTTGAGGATTTGGATTGCCTCTAGGGTTGACTTTATGCTGTATTTACTCGGAAGGTAGGGTGTGATAAGCTGGTTAATATGTTTAGTTAACTGGTATACAGGAGTAGGAATTTGGGATATGATAGGGCGGAGAGGATAGTTAGGTTTATGAGTTATTATGGTTCCGTATATGTAACCAGGTTTATAGTCACCAATAATTTTAGGGAGTTTTAAGGAATTCTGATCAGCGTTGTTGGCACTAATGAGTTTATTAAGTTTAGATTTTAGTTGGTGTGTCGGGTTCTTGTTAATTTTTTAAAATTTTGTGTGGTCATGGAGTATGTGGTTGAGTTTTGTGTTGTAATCTGATTTGTTAAGTACAACAAAGATGTTAGCCTTGTCAGCTTTTTTTACAATTATGTGAAGGTGGTTGCGTAGTTCGTGCGCGGCACTTTTTAGTTGTTTCGATAGAATTTTTGAGGAGCTTCTGCTCTTATCATGGCGATCTTTGATTGCCTCAGCCTTAAGTAGGTCTTTCAGTTCGGGTTTAACGGTTATAAGTTTTTCATGTAGTTTAGTGATGCTTTGATAGAGCGTTTCTATTTCAATTTTTTTAGTAAGCTGGTTATGCTTACGGTATATATGGCAGTTAGGCCCAAGGTTGAGTAATTCTTTTTGGTGCTTAGTTAGTTCGTGGTTGGAAAGATTTATGAATTTATCTAATTTTTTTGGAAGAGTGATCGTGCCATTGTATAGTGAATTAAGTTTTTTTACAATTTTAGCACGGTGTTCAACTTCAGATTTTACGGTGATTTTGGATAGTCTGAGTATTATTTCTTCTAGTTGGTTTGAGGTAGTTATATCTTTCAGTTTGTTCTAGAGGTCATGTTTGTTCTTGTATAATGTGTCTAGATTTTCTTTCGCTATTTCAATTTAATTCTCTTTATTGTTAATAACTTAAATGTTCTATGTTTACTGTGTGTTAATATTTACTCTTTGATAATGGCTTATGTGAGCCGAAAGCTTAGACCCGATAAAAAAACAACAACAATTACTGTGATTTTTTGTTGTCTTTCAACGATATCACCATCAAGTATATCAGACAGTATGAATGGATCCTACACATAATTAAGAGACAAAACTTGTCTATATTATTCAATGAAACCTGCATTAATATATATATATATATATATATATATAATATAATATTTCATAAAGGACTTTTGATTATTACCATGGATTATTATCGAACGGTGAAATATATATCAGCCAAGTTAATAATCAAAAATCCTTTATAAAATATTACTCTGTTAAATTAAATAAATGAATTTAACAATGAGTTCTCTCGAGTCCGTCTCTTTTGGAATTTACCCGGATTACATACCAAAGAAAAATTAAGGCAGACATTATATGCGTGTGTATATATATATATATATATATATATATATATATATATATATATATATCCGCAGACAGATCTGTTTCGCTGTATCACAGCTCATCAGTACGGTTAGACATCCGATTGCTTTTTACCCAGGATTGAAACCCGACCGAATTGGCGTCAGTCGGCATCTCTACCTCTTTTCTCCGTCCACTCCACTCACACCAGTATTCTCATCCTTCTCAGAACCAATTCCTGACACCCCTATAACCTGCCCCTCTTTCTCATCACTTTCTTCCTATTTAACCTCCTGCGCACCAGTAGCAGTAAAGCTGCATTGCTTAGGGTGAAATGATTATATATATATATATATATATGTGTGTGTGTGTGTGTGTGTGTGTGTGTGTGTGTGTGTGTGTGTGTGTGTGTGTGTGTGTGAATCTCATTCGTGTAAAATCCTTTGTAAAATAAAGACGGAAGCTGACGATGGTTCGCCTGAAATAAGCCCACACTTCCGATTCACCATGAAATAACGTGTCTGTCTTAATTTTTCTTATATATATATATATATATATATATATATATATATATATATATATATATATACTACCGGGCATAATTATTAGGGCACCCCAGTTTTTAAAAAAATATGTATTTCAAACTATTTTTAGTATTTATTGCCAAGTGTATAATTAAAAAAAAAATAGAATGACTCATTTGTTATTATTACTTTGCAAACTTTTACAAGGCAGCCAGGAAGCCTTTGCTTCGGCCAGCCAAGAAGAAGAAGAGACTAGCTTGGGGAAGAGAGCGCAAAAACTGGATACCAGAATAATTCATTGGATGCACTTGTTATTGTGCAGTATTAACAAAAGATCCATTCTAGTTTCATTTACAATTATCCACTTGGCAATAAATACTAAAAACAATATAAAATACATATTTTTTTACAAACTGAGGGGGGGTAATAATTATGGCCGGTAGTATATATATATATATATATATATATATATATATATATATTATCGAAATTATTTATTTCTGTGTATTAACAGTGAGTTTATTAAATTCTTATTTATAAATTATTCGTAAGATTAACTGAAATTATTAAATATTTAAAAGACGTTATAGTCCATATTTGAATATATATTTTCTTTTTCGTGTGCAGTATAATCTTTTGTTTTGAGATGTTAAAATGACGGGAATTGACTGCTGTTTGTAGTTTTTTTCATATGTTTGTTGTTTATGTCGGCTCGGTAAAATATTGTTTTATGAAGGAAGGTAAGATTAAAAGAATTATTTGTATATATATATATGTGCGCGTGTTTGGCTGGGGAAAAGATAACGATTGATGATTTTGTTATTGATGTTAAGTCCTTATAAATGTTGTCCTCTCCTTTTAGCACCTACTATTTCAGGTCGGGAAAGTCTAAAAGGCTGAAGAATAAAACAGTGTGGTATCATGGGCAATGCCAGTTCGGTGAAATAAGGTAATTAGGTTCATGTTTACGGCATCAATTGAAAAAGAAAATTATTCTCAATGAATACGAGTCAATATGTCTGCCAAGGCCGAAGCCGCGTGATGCTATCGTCTGCTAACAACGAAAACATTTTAAAGCCAATACCGTGTCCCGCCAATCTATTTTCTTAAAAATTCTTTCACTTTCACTCATGTCTTTCTTTCTTTCTTTCTTTCTTTCTTTCTTTCTTTCTTTCTATCTATCTATCTATCTATCTATCTATCTATCTATCTATCTATCTATCTTTCTTTCTTTCTTCCTTTCTTTCTTTCTTTCTATCTATCTATCTATCTATCTATCTATCTATCTATCTATCTATCTATCTCAGTCTTTTATATCTATCTATCTATCTATCTATCTATCTATCTATCTATCTATCTATCTAGCTTCGTTTCTTTCTTTCTTTCTATCTATCTATCTATCTATCTTTCTTTCTTTCTTTCTTCCTATCTTTCTAGCTATCTTTCTTTCTTTCTTTCTTTTTATCTGGCTATCTATCTATCTATCTTTCTTTCTTTCTTTCTTTCTAGCTACCTTTCTTTCTTTCTTTCTATCTATCTATCTATCTATCTATCTATCTATCTATCTATCTATCTATCTATCTATCTACCTCAGTCTTTTATATCTATCTATCTAGCTAGCTAGCTAGCTTTCTTTCTTTCTTTCTTTCTTTCTATCTATCTATCTATCTATCTATCTATCTATCTTTCTTTCTTTCTTTTTAGCTATATTTCTTTCTTTCTTTCTATCTATCTATCTATCTATCTATCTATCTATCTATCTATCTATCTATCTCAGTCTTTTTATTTTTATCTATCTATCTATCTATCTATCTATCTATCTATCTATCTATCTATCTATCTATCTTTCTTTCTTTCTTTCTATCTATCTATCTATCTATCTATCTCAGTCTTTTTATATCTATCTATCTATCTATCTATCTATCTATCTATCTATCTCAGTCTTTTTATATCTATCTATCTATCTATCTATCTATCTCAGTCTTTTTATATCTATCTATCTATCTATCTATCTATCTATCTCAGTCTTTTTATATCTATCTATCTATCTATCTATCTATCTATCTATCTCAGTCTTTTTATATCTATCTATCTATCTATCTATCTATCTATCTATCAATCTCAGTCTTTTTCTATCTATCTATCTATCTATCTATCTATCTATCTATCTATCTATCCCTTTTCTCGTCTCTTCTGATTTTCTTCGCTTTTTTCTCTCTTCATCTCTTCACAATTCTCTCTCTCTCACTCTTCAACACAGTCACTCTTTCTGTTCTCTCTTTTCGTCACTCTTTACCTTTTTACACGTCTCTTTCTTTTATGGCTCCCTTTCTCTCTTTCTCTCATTCTTTCTCTCTCTTCTTATTTTCACCTTTCAATTTCTCTCGAACCCCCCCCTCTATCGCTTTTCATTTTGTCTTCGCCCTCCGAGGACTTTTACTATCTCTCTTTTCTATATTTCCCTCTTTTCTGCCCCTCTTTTTCTTTCTCTTTATCTCTGTCTTTCTATCTCTCTCCCTCTCTACCCCTCTCTCTTTCTTTATAATATATATATATATATATATATATATATATATATATATATATATATTCGCTTTCTTTTCTTTATACTATAATAGTATCTTAGACCGCCGTTGATTGTGCAACTTAGAACATTTTAGTAGGAGATGATGCCATTTTTTTTTTTTATTTACATATTTTGTTTTTGTTTTAAGAAACACTTTTTTTTTTTTAAAATGTTTCTTTTCTTTTCAAAATTACGGGGAAAAATATTCACATTTTTTTGTTGACCAAATGAATTTTAAAAACGTCGGAATAAAAATTAAATATAAAGGCTCATTTTTTTTTTAATTAAAAAATAATTTAATCGCGTTTTACACGTGTGATTCGATTTCTGTGACGTAATCTAGCAACCATCTTAGATCTTAGATGTTTTACGGAGCAAATGTAAACAATCTGCACCATTGGCCAAAAAGTGCGAAAGGGAAAATTGCTGAACTTAAACTCCAAAAGTATGCGTCGACCTGGCTTCCCTGTAGATATGTGTCTCTGGAAAGTTTGAATGGCGTAGCTTAAAAAATGTAGGCGTGCATAGGGAACAGTCACACACAGACTCACAGATTGCCTTTTTACGCATCGCTCATTCCGTAATGAATTAGAGCACTCTGGCTATTGGGCGTGTATAATGATAATATGCACGCTAAAAAGTTTGCCTTCTTCCGATCGCCCATAGCCCAGAGGTAAAATCGCTGACTGACGCCAGTTTGGTCGGGTTTCATTCCTAGGTTAAAAGCAATCGGAGTCTAATCGTACTGATGAGCTGTGATACAGCGAAACAGATCTCTCTGCGGATGACTATATATATATATATATATATTTTAATCATATCACCTCGAGCAAGGTGGTAACGCCACTGATGTGCAGGGGCTACATAGGAGTGAAAAGATTGGAAAAGAGATCACCGGAAACCGCATCTTAAACAGGAAACAAGGGATGAGCCTCTTCACCTGTTCAATAGACGTGGGTGGAGTGTGAACCGGGCGATATATATATATATATTATTCTCGCGCTCTTTCTTGTCCCCGTTCTCGTGTTTTTTCTCTGTGTCACTCTTTACCTCTTCTCATATTTTCTTTCTCTCTCTCTCTCTCTCTCTCTCTCTCTCTTCTTATTTTTAACTTTCTTTCCTTCTCTTTTTTACTCTCCAACTCCACCCCTGTCTCTTTTCTCCTTTTCCTTCCGTTTTAACTCTCCAAGATGCTTTTCTCTCTTTCTCTGTTTCCTCTTCTCTCTTCGGTTTCTTTTCTTTCTAATATCTTTTTTATTCTCTCACCCTTTCTTTTATCTCTGTTCTCTTATGACTTTTTCCTATTTGCCTCCCACCACACTTTCCTTCATCTTCCTTTACCCTTTCTCTCTCCTTTATTTCTCCTCACTCTCTCTCTATCTATTCTCTATTTCTTCCTCTCTCTATTCTCTATTTCCCCTTTTCTCTCTCTATTCTTTTCTCTCTCCATTCTTTGTTTCTCCCTCTCTATAATCTCTGTTTTTTATTCTCTCTATTATTCCCCCCTCTCTCTCTATTCTCTATTTCCCCTTTCTCTATTATTTTTCATCTCTCCCTCTCCTCTATTTCTCTCTCTTTCTATTCTCTATTTCCCCTCTCTCTACTATTTCTTTTCTCTCTCTCGCTCTCTGTTCTTTATTTCTCCCTCTCTCTATTCTATGTTTTTATTTCTCTCTCTATTATTCCTCCTCCTCTCTCTCTCTTCTTTATTTCTTCCTCTCTCTATTCTGTATTTCCCCTTTTCTCGCTCTCTATTATTTTCCTCCTCCTCTCTCTCTCTTCTCTATTTCTCACTCTCTCTATTCTCTATTTCCCTTTTCCTCTCTCTCTCTCTCTCTTATTTCCTTTCTGTTCTCTATTTCTCACTCTGTCTATTTTCTATTTCCTCTTCTTCCTCCCTATTATTTTTCTCTCTCTCTCTCTATTTTTTATTTCTCCATCTCTCTATTCTTTGTTTTTCTTTCTCTCTCTTATTTCTCTTTTGTCTCTATTCTTTATTTCCCCTTTCTCTCTTTATTATTTTTCCTCATCCTCTCTCTCTCTATTCGCTATTTCTCACTCTGTCTATTCTCTATTTCCTCTTCTTTCTCCTTATTATTTCTCTCTCTCTCTCTCTCTCTCTATATATATATATATATATATATATATATGTGAGAAATAGCGAATAGAGAGAGAGAGGAGGAGGAAAAATAATAGACAGAGAAAAGGGAAGTAAAGAATATATATATATATATATATATATATATATATATATATATATATTCTTTATTTCTCCCTCTCTCTATTCTTTGTTTTTTTTTCTCTCTCTCTGTTCTTCCTCTTCTGTCTCTATTCTCTATTTCTTCCTCTCTCTATTCTTTATTTCACCTTTCTCTCTTAATTATTTTTCCCACTCTCTCCCTCTCTCTCTCCCCCCTCTCTCTCTCTCACACACACACACTTCTCTCTTATCTATTAACAATTCTATATTATTTTTCTCGCTTTTCTTTTCGGGGAAATTTTTATCACTCACATTTTATTCTCTCGTAATCTAAAGCCGACCAATAGTAGTTATCATTCCGCCATTTTGTTTTGTTTTCGTTTCTCTTAAAGTTTTTTTTTAATTCTTTTATTTCCTTATTTGTTTTTCTTCCAAGTTTAAAGAAAATATTTGCCTTTTTGTTTTGAGCCTGTGCATACGCGTGCAAGAAAAGAAAGCGAACGTGTCTTTGAAGTATGTATGTACAGTGTTAGTATATGAGTAGAAGTGCGGATTGGTTGGAGATTTACAGTGTGGTTTGCTTTTTTTTACGATTAAACCAAATATAAATAGAAACATTTTATTACCTTTGAAATATTGCGTCCTAAAAAAGCTTAACACCAAAAAAAGAAATCAAGGAAAAAAAAAAGTAGTGGAGAGCATTAACCTCAATAATATATCAGAAACGCGCCCAACTGAGAAACAGAGTCAGGAAGAAAAAGAAAGATATACATCCATTAAAAGAAACAAGATCCAAAACCTTAGCAAGGCATCAATCAGCAACATCTAATCTAATAATGGTAACAGTAGACGTTTCGTTATAAAGAAACTTACAGCATTCATTGATTAAGCAGCCTTTATTACTGGAATTACGCTTTTTTCCTGGAACATTGAGCTTGGATCAAAGTGTAGTATCTGTTCTCGGATACTCACAGCCTGTTCGCCGGCCGGGAAACAATGACCAGCTAAGACTAGCTTTTGACCAGCTTTGACAAGCAATGACCAGCTAAGACTAGCTTTTGACCAGCTTTGACAAGCAATGACCAGCTTTGACAAGCTATGACCGGATTTGACAAGCAATGACCAGCTTTGACAAGCAAGGACCAGCTTTGACAAGCTATGACCGGCTTTGAAAAGCAATGACCAGCTCTGACAAGCAGTGACCAGCTTTGACAGGCTATGACCAGCTTTGACAAGCAATGATCAGCTTTAACAAGCTATGACAAGCTTTGTCAAGCAATGACCAGCTTTGACAAGGTATGACCAGCTTTGAAAAGCTCTGACCATCTTTGACAAGCAATGACCGGCTTTGACAAGCAATGACCAGCTTTGACACGCAATGACCGGCTAAGACCAACTTTGTACCAAGTTACCGCATAAGCTGACGTTTTGTCACAACTCGCTCCAATGGGAGAGTAGGGTAAATCAAAAGTGTAGTATCTGTTCTCAGATACTCACTACCTGTTCGCCGGTCTGGAAGCATTAACCAGCTAAGACTAGCGTTTAACAAGCAATGACCAGCTTTGAGAAGCTAAGACTAGCTTTGTTCCCAGTTACCGCGTAAGCGGGGGCTGGGTAATCTTTGACAAATGGCGCTCAGGTTCCCCACGTTAAAAACTGACCTTGTGTCACAACTTGCTCCAGTGGGGGAGCTGGACAAATATCAAGTGTAGTATCTCTTCTCAGGTACTCACTGCCTTTTCGTCGGTCAAAAAGCAATGACCAGCTAAGACTAGCTTTTGACCAGCTTTGACAAGCAATGACTACCTAAAGAATTTAAATGCAATGTCAATTCCCATGTCTTATCCACTTGACTCCAGTCCTTTCTACATCACCCCGTGTATCTTGTTCTTTTCCTTTCTCTCTACCTTCACAACTGTCTTCACTCCTGTGTTCACATCCTTCTCTTGCCCTTTCTCTTTCACCCCCTGTAACCGGTTCGTCTTTCTCTTCACTCTCCTCCTGCTTAATACTTCAACTCTCTTATGTAACTCCAGCCCTTTCTCCGTCACCCCGTGTATCTTGTTCTTTTCCTTTCTCTCTACCTTCGCAACTGTCTTCACTCCTGTGTTCACATCCTTCTCTTACCCTTTCTCTTTCACCCCCTGTAACTGGTTCGTCTTTCTCTTCACTCTCCTCCTGCTTAATACTTCAACTCTCTTATGTAACTCCAGTCCTTTCTACATCACCCCGTGTATCTTGTTCTTTTCCTTTCTCTCTACCTTCACAACTGTCTTCACTCCTGTGTTCACATCCTTCTCTTACCCTTTCTCTTTCACCCCCTGTAACTGGTTCGTCTTTCTCTTCACTCTCCTCCTGCTTAATACTTCAACTCTCTTATGTAACTCCAGCCCTTTCTCCGTCACCCCGTGTATCTTGTTCTTTTCCTTTCTCTCTACCTTCGCAACTGTCTTCACTCCTGTGTTCACATCCTTCTCTTACCCTTTCTCTTTCACCCCCTGTAACTGGTTCGTCTTTCTCTTCACTCTCCTCCTGCTTAATACTTCAACTCTCTTATGTAACTCCAGTCCTTTCTACATCACCCCGTGTATCTTGTTCTTTTCCTTTCTCTCTACCTTCGCAACTGTCTTCACTCCTGTGTTCACATCCTTCTCTTACCCTTTCTCTTTCACCCCCTGTAACTGGTTTGTCTTTCTCTTCACTCTCCTCCTGCTTAATACTTCAACTCTCTTATGTAACTCCAGCCCTTTCTCCGTCACCCCGTGTATCTTGTTCTTTTCCTTTCTCTCTACCTTCACAACTGTCTTCACTCCTGTGTTCACATCCTTTTCTTGCCCATTCTCTGACACCCCCTGTAGTTTGTTCGGCTTTGTCTTCACTCTTTTCCTGTCTAAAACTTTAACTCTCTCATATAGCCCCCTTGCACATCAGTGGCGGTACCGCCTTGCTTGGGGTGAAATGATTAAAAAATAAAAAATAAAAAAATAAAGAAAAGTAAACTCATTTTTATGACATCCAAAGAATTACATTTTTTCCCATTAACATTAATATTATTTTGCTGGTACTTGAATAAATAAAAATCCAAGGGGGCAATACCCGGTGAATAATGCGGGTGGGGTTAAATATCGCAGCTAAGCTGCAGCAATTTTCACCCTCGCCAAGGAAACGTGAGGTCTGGTATTATTCTGACTGAAAACTACAGATGTTCGCCAATTCTAAGACGTTTTTTCTTAAATTACTTGGCAGAAAATCATAGTTTCGGATTCCTCTCCAGTTTCACTAGAAACACTGCTTGAGTTTTTTTAGGATGAAGATCTGCATTTGGGGTGATTAAAGCTGACTCGCTTTAACCAGTCTCTTTTTTTGCTGAACACCGTTGTAAATGATCGATTTCTGCTCACCCGTCACAATTTATTTTTTAAAAAGTGCATTTTCATTGCGTTTATACAGCAAATGATAGATAGAAATGTATTAATCCGTCTCTTCCCTCCAATTATGGGTTAAATAATAGGACAGATTGGGTTCTATAGCCTTGGCACTTAACTGACTGACTGAATGTAATAGTTGGAGACATGGTTAAGGCTTCCACTGGACATAAAGTGGGGGATCGGTTTTATATTGTTATGAAGTAATGAATTGATCCCCCACTAATTATTACTTAATAATATAGTACATTTCTTCCCCTCTAGATATGAGTCAAATATTAGGACAGATTGGGTTCTATAGCCTTGGTCGGCAACTAGTCTACTGCAGAAATCAATGGCAACCTACTGCGGAATAATCTTCTGCCCAGTCAGTCATGTCACTTTCGAGACATGATCGCCCAAGCGTGTATCACGTATGGCACTTAACTGACTGACTGAATATAATAGTTGAACATATGATTCAGGCTTCTACTGGGCATAAAGTAGGGGATCTGTTTTATATTGTTATGAAGTAATAAACTGATCCCCTATTTATTACTACATAATAATATAATACATATCTTCCTTTTCTAGCTGAGTCAAATAACAGGACAGATTGGGTTCTATAGCCTTGGTCGGCAACCAGTCTACCGCAGAAAGCAATGGCAACCTACTGCGGGATAATCTTCTGCCCAGTCAGTCATGTCTCTTTCGAGACATGATCGCCTAAAGAGTGTATCACATATGGCCTTTAACCGACTGACTGACAGATGAAAATGCGATCGAAAATATTCTTTTCACTCAGTAACCAAACATCGTAGCGATTTGGGGACCTAAGTTTTACTAAATGTTCCTGGATGCTGAATTTTGAAAAAAATAGATTTTATGCCCATGCTCGCGTTGTGTAATGTGGATTATTTTAAATCAATGTTTTGATTTAGTCGTCAGCTGTAGTGTGGGGGTCTGCCTGAGTTTTCTTCATCAATAAGGCTACAATCACCAACTCTACACCCAGCTAAAACCCTTCACCGCACGTAGCAGATGTTTTTTTTTTTATTGTTTTCGAGAGATTTTTGCCTTGACGGTGATAAAAAAAAAAGAATCAAATGCCTAAAAAGGCACCGTATAAACTTCCCTTGTTATAGGAATGCAAAGTAGACAGGAGACAAATAATTTTATACTTTCTTTCCCAAGGATAGTTTAAAGAGTGCTCTCATCGGAAATGGAAGCATATTATATCTGCTGATTAATTTGACGTTCTAATCTGATCGAACATGAACGACTAAAAATCGATGTGAAATTTCTGAACGACCCATTAGAATATAAAAATGAACAGGAAACTCACCAATGAAAAGTAAACAAGGGATACACCTCTGCTCTTGGTCATAACGTTAGATAAGGAGAGCTTCTATTATTTTTTTCCATTAAAGATTCTACCTCTAAGCTATCGGCAGAAGGAAGGAAGATTTTAGTGTATTATATGCACAGTGCAAAAAAAGCCAGTAGCCAAGAGTGTTCAATTCATTGCTTAAGACTAACTCACATCCATTCTCTCAAACACTCTTCCCAGCTACCCAACCCTAAGCCATACCCGTCTTTCACCCTCCTTCTAACATTTCCTATATCTAACCGCTCTTTCTCATCACTTTCCCCTATGTAACCCCGTGCGCAATAGTGGCAGTGGAATGCCTTGCTTAGGGTGAAATGATTAAAAAAAAAAAAAGAAAAGAACAATGCGTAGCTACTGTTTTTAAAGTCTTCCATTTCCCCAGAGTGTTCAATCGATGGGATATATATATATATATATATATATATATATATATATATATATATATATGCACAGTACTGTATATATATATATATATATATATATATATATATATAGTACTGTGCAAAAGTGTTAGGACAAGAACTATTTTATCTTTTATGAGGCATACTGACAGAAAATAAACAATTTAATTAAAGTAATTTTATTTGATTTACTCAATAAATGCTTTAACAAGAAAAAAATACTTCTTACAAAATAAGTTTAATATTTAGTATAATAGCCTTTTGCTTTGATCACAGCCTTCATTCTGTCAGGCATAGGCGTCACAAGCTTCTTCAATGTATCTAATGGTATCTCCTGCCAAGCAGCTTGTTTTTGTTCCCAAAGTGTGTCTTGCGAAGTAACATGAGATTTATCAATGTTTTTATCCACAATATCCCATAGATGTTCAATAGTTTCAAAATAACTTGTTTAATAGAAAATAGGAAAAATTAAATATAACTTCTTTTTAATACATTTCTTTTACACCTAGTTTTAAATAATCAATATTTATTAGCCATTTACTTGGCTTTTCACCCTGTATTTGAATTTCAGTGAGGTTTTTAGGAAAATCACCCCTGTCCTAATACTTTTGCACACTATCGGTAGTGTGCAAAAGTGTTAGGACAGGGGTGATTTTAAACTTTATTTCGATGCCTCATAAAAAATAAAATATAATAGTTCTTGTCTTAATACTTTTGCACAGTACTGTATACACACACACACACACACACACATATATATATATAATCCTCTCAAATATTTTGCTGTCATTTTTGATGGCAGGGGTACACTCGTATTAAGAATATTCACCAGTTATAAAATTTCACTGTACTCGAAAAAAGAAAGACTTTTTGAATCTAATCCACCATTTATAACGATTCCTTCAATCCATCTTTGAGTGCTTGCGGCAGAACCAAATTAACCAGTGCTTGAATAAGCAGACAACACGAAAAGTGGTGAGGCAAGATGATGATGGACGGAATCGAAATCCATAAATAAATAAATAACTTTTATTTCCGTACTGGCAATGGCATTAATGCTAATATTGGCGAATGGCCGGAGACGCGGCCGGTCGATTATGACGGGAATTGAATGTTTTCGGGAGTTGATAGTCGGGAGACGGGGCACGTGACACGGGGACCACTAATAGCAATATCGCGATCGAGGTCTTGTGTCGCGAAATTATGACTTCTGGGGTAAAATGTCGGTGGACGTTAATAGGACTCTCATTATAAAATAAAGCTATTAGAAGACAAGAACGGTTACAACCATCTTCATTATAATCATCCCATTTAGCTAATGGCATCGATCGATCGACAGTTAACAACCGTGAAGCAAGAAATGCTGGTGTGAAGAACAAGAATATTTTGCTGGTAGAGCACAACGGCAAAGCATTGTACGAAAGAATTAGAGGTGGCCTTTTTTTTTGAGAATGTGTTTGTCTTCGAAGAAATAAAACTAAAGATAAACCTTTCCATGCCAAAATTAGAATAACGGCAGAGATAACATGTACCCTAAATGAATCAAACAAATTTAGGTGACACTGGTCACCGTCGAATGTGCAGTTGATATCGACTCGAAACGACAAATCGGGGGAGCCGAATTCGAATTCCAGTTGAACTTCTTGCATTCACTTACGCGCAAATACCCTTAGGAAAAGTATTACTCCGTCTCTTCTCTCCAGTTATGGGTTAAATAAAACAGATTAGGTTCTATAACCTGTTTGGCAACCAGTCTTCCTTAGAAAGCAATGGCAACCTACTGCGGGATAATCTTCTGCCCAGTCAGTCATGTCTCCTTCGAGATATGATCACTCAAGTGTATATCACTTATGGCACTTAACTGACTGACTGAGTATAATAGTATGAGACATGATTAAGGCTTCTACTGGGTATAAAGTGGGGGATCTGTTTTCTATTGTTATGAAGTATTAAACTGATCACCCAGAGATTACTACTTAATAATATAATACATTTCTTCTCCCTCTAGCATTGAGTCAAATAACAGGACAGATTATGTTCTATAGCCTTGGCTGGCAACCAGTCTACCGCATAAAGCAATGGCAACCTTCTGCGGGATAACCTTCTGCCCAGTCAGTCATGTCTCCTTCGAGATATGATCACTCAAGTGTATATCACTTATGGCACTTAACTGACTGACTGAGTATAATAGTATGAGACATGATTAAGGCTTCTACTGGGTATAAAGTGGGGGATCTGTTTTCTATTGTTATGAAGTATTAAACTGATCACCCAGAGATTACTACTTAATAATATAATACATTTCTTCTCCCTCTAGCATTGAGTCAAATAACAGGACAGATTATGTTCTATAGCCTTGGCTGGCAACCAGTCTACCGCATAAAGCAATGGCAACCTTCTGCGGGATAACCTTCTGCCCAGTCAGTCATGTCTTTTTCAAGACATGATCGCCTATGCGAGTATCACGTTTGGCACTTCACTGACTGACTGAATGAAGGTAAGTGTAGCAGATGAAAACAGGAAATAATTGATATCTATAGCCTTGGTTGGCAGCCAGTCTACCGCAGAAAGTAATGGCAACCTACTGTAGGAAAATCTCCTGTCCAGTCAGTTATGTCTCTTTTGAGACATGATTGCTCAAGCGTGTATCGCGTATGACACTTAACTGATTGGATTTGGTGTTTTGTATTTTGTTATGAAGTACTCCATAAATTGATAATCGCTATGGTTTCAGAGGAATAGCTCATTGATCGGATTGAACCTCTCTGACTGCCCATCTAGTCAAAAGTAAGAGTTAAAGTGGTGTGTTTGGAATCAGAAGTATCTAACCCTGACTTCTGATGCTCTTAAGCAACAGGATCCCGTCCACAGATAATACGTGCTAGCCACCTACGGCAATGTGGTTGCGTCAGCGCGAGGGTTACCCCACTGTAGAATGAGGTTCGCGAATTGTGAAGCCCTAACCGACAGTTTGAGAAATAATCGTAATCATAATTAAGGAAAATAAAAAAATCCAAGAGTTAAAAGAAAAATAAAAGAATAACCGGTAAGAAACAAAACAAGTCCTTATGCCCCCCACCAGGTATTTTCTGGCTTTAAATGACCCGTAAAAGCCGCAAAAAACGAAATAATGAAACGTTCATTAGCTGTACAGTAATTATCTACATTCACAGAAACTACCGTGGCCACAAAGTAAAGAATCAGTTTGTATATTGATTGTAATACAGATTTGATCCCTCACTTCATATCCCCATTACAACTTGTTGGGTTATCAAATTCTGATTAGGTAGAAATCTATTTCTTAAACCCGAGCTATGAGTTAATGACTAAAATTCGTATCGTAAGCCGTAGAAAAAAAAATCTAATCTAAACTTATTAATAAATGGAACTTTGTCTGTGTGTGTGTGTGTGTGTGTGTGTGTATGTGTGTGTGTGTGTCTGTGTGTCTGTGTGTCTGTGTGTGTCAAGTGTTATACAGGGCTTTCATAAAGTCGTGTGCACTTTAAAAAAAATTATAACTTTATTTGTTATTGCGATAGAAATAATTTGTAAAAAGGATTTGAATAAGTATATCTATATTTTTTAAGGTTTTATTAAAATTTTATTTAAGTTTCTAAATGTCCTGCATCATTAGCAATACAAAGGGTAATACGATTTTGAAGTTCGCGGTAAACATTTGCCAACCGATTTACAGTAATATCGTCTTTATACAGGGTGTCCATAAAGTTTGTGTGCACTTTTAAAAAATTATAACTTTATTTGTATTTGCGATAGAAATAATTTGTTAAAAAGATTGGAAAGAAGGAAATCTATATTTTTTAAGGTTTTATTGGAATTTTATTTAAGTTTCCACATGTCCTCCATGATTAGCAATACAAAGGGTAATACGATTTTGCAATTCACAGAAAGCATTTGTCAACTGATCTACAGAAATGCCTGAAATCACATTAGTTATTTTAGCTTTCCCCGGTTCACACTCCACCCACGTCTATTGAACAGGTGAAGAGTTCATCCCTTGTTTCCTGTTTAGGATGTTGTTTCCGGTTTTCTCTTTTCCAATCTTTTCACACTTTTCTTGAATTTTTTTTTTCAATTGGAGTAGATAGACTAAACTATCGCCCGGTTCATACTCCACCCACGTCTATTGAACAGGTGAAAAGGCTCATCCCTTGTTTCCTGTTTAGGATGCGGTTTCCGGTTTTCTCTTTTCCAATGTTTTCACCCTCTTCTTTTATTTATTTATTTTTTCAATTGGAGTAGATAGACTAAAGTATCGCCCGGTTCACACTCCACCCACGTCTATTGAACAGGTGTAGAGGCTCATCCCTTGTTCCTTGTTTAGGATGTGGTTTCCGGTTTTCTCTTTTCCAATCTTTTCACTCCTATGTAGCCCCCTGCGCATCAGTGGCGTTATCGCCTTACTTGGGGTGATATGATTAAAAATAAAAATCTTTTAATAAAATAAATTTGGTTGCATACACAATTGTTTTCATATGTCCCCATAAATTAAGATCTAATCGAGTCAAAGCTGGCAAATGTGGAGCCTAATGAAATGATCTACCTGTTCCGACCCATCTTTTTACTTATTTAAAAATTGTTGCAAATTTTGTGGTAAAGAAGTATTCAATAACTAAACTTAAAACTTGGTACATTAAACTTTATAACATTTTTTATAGATTATTTCTATCACAAATACAAATAAAGTTATAAATTTTTAAGTGCACACGGACTATATAGATACCCTGTAGATTTCTTGTAGATATATTCAATTGATAAAGATATACTTGGCTTAGACAATTTTCATCAAAATTCCTAAACTTCATGCTTATTTGCATATGGTTAGAAAAAAAGAAAGATTAAATTTTCCGAAAATTGGGTAGATATATATCAGGTTATAGAATTTAAAACTAATTTAATTTGTTTATTATTATCTATGAATGTGGGTACTTTACGAAGCTAAATTTAACCTTGCACAAAGTCACGGTATATATAGCATTTATTTAGGCACTTAGTGAGGATCAAATACACAACTGAAAGTGACTGGAGTAATTGTGTGAAAGATGAGATCTTGCATTGCAATCCATAAGCGCCCAATTTTATGCGGCTGTAATTAAAGCATGTATCTAAAAATTGTTGCAAATTTTGTGTTAAAGAATTATTCAATAACTAAACTTAAAACTCGGTACATTAAACTTTATAACATTTTTACAGATACAATTTCTATCACAAATACAAATAAAGTCATTTTTTCAGATATAAAATTAATACAGTGTGTCCATAAAGTTTGTGTGCACTTTTAAAAATTCATAACTTTATTTGTATTTGCGATAGAAATAATTTGTAAAAAGGATTAGAAAGAAGTAAATCTATATTTTTAAAAGTTTTATTGCAATTTTATTTAAGTTTCCGCATGTTTTCCATCATTAGCAATATAAAGGGTAATATGATTTTGAAGTTCACGGAAAACATTTGCCAACTGATTTACAGTAATGCCTGAAATCACATTAGTTATTTTAGCTTTCAAATCTTCTAATAAAATAGATTTGGTTGCATACAGAATTGTTTTCACATGTCCCCATAAAAAAATCAAATGTAGTCAAATATGGTGAATGTAGAGGCCAATAAAATAGTTCATCCCTTCCGATCCATCTGTTTACATCGTTGCTCGGGTGTAATGAAAGCTTTAAAACTAATCAATGGTCCTGGAGCTCAGACTCTTTGGACGTTGGCACGAAAGACTAAAAAGCAATAGTTGTTTCCAGTTAAAGCGAAACCATAGACTGAAGGAAAAATGAATGGATGTAAGTCAAATTTTGATTTACTGCTATTGATATCAAATCAGTGTTTTTCGTCGTAAACTGAATTTTGACGACTAAATAAATCCTCTGAGTAAATGGTATCATGGCTGAGACTAAAAACTACAATTATACCTACTTAGAGCCAAACGCGGAGCAAAAACTAAAATAAAAGGGCTGAAAAAAATACAGACATACAGGCAGATAAACAGACACACACACAAACATCTTGCCTTATATATATATATATATATATATATATATATATATATATATATATTATCGATTTTCTGCACTATTGTAAGAACTGCAACCTTGAAACTTCTGAATATCGTTTCTTATGTCTTTGTCTATGAGTGTATCAAATTTGATTAAAATCGGACCACTCCTTCTATAACCGGATTTTT
The DNA here is from genome assembly GCA_037127315.1 of Ascarosepion bandense. Taxonomy (NCBI): domain Eukaryota; kingdom Metazoa; phylum Mollusca; class Cephalopoda; order Sepiida; family Sepiidae; genus Ascarosepion; species Ascarosepion bandense. Next base: position 234,204 of record JBBBDQ010002401.1, read on the forward strand.
TCGATTATCGATTTTCGATATTTATCGGGGGTACCTCGACACAAAACCTAGCTAAGAACAACTCCCAGATGCTTATAGTACAACTGTGTAAATTTTCAAGAAAATCGGTTCAGCCGTTTCGGAGTCTATAGGTAACGGACACACACACACACACACACACACACACACACACACACACACAGACAAAGTTCCATTTATTAATAAGTTTAGATTAGATTTGTTTTCTACGGCTTACGATACGAATTTTAGTCATTAACTCATAGCTCGGGTTTAAGAAATAGATTTCTACCTAATCAGAATTTGATAACCCAACAAGTTGTAATGAGGATATAAAGTGAGGGATCAAATCTGTATTACAATCAATATACAAACTGATTCTTTACTTTGTGGTCACGGTAGTTTCTGTGAATTTATATTCTAGAGAATGTAGATAATTAGTGTAATGAACGTTTCATTATTTCATTTTTTGCGGCCTTTGCGGGTCATTTAAAGCCAGAAAATACCTTTTAGATTTTAAAACTGGTGGGGGGGGGGCATAATGACTATTTGGTAATTCAGGTTTTTCTGAATGAACGAATCTTTCTTTCTTTCTTTCTTTCTTTCTTTCTTTCTTTCTTTCTTTCCACCTGTCTTGTCAATCTTTCTTTCATTTCTTCTTTCATTCCTAGATGAACAATTCTTTCTTTCTTTCTTTCTTTCTTTCTTTCTTTCTTTCTTTCTTTCTTAAATGATCTCCTCTTTCTCCCTTTCATACTTTCTGCTTTCTTTAATTCCTCCTTCTTGGTCAATCTTTCTTTCTTTCTTTCTTTTTTTCTTCGCTTTTTGTTCTTTCTTTCTTTTCATTATTTCTTCCTTCCTTCTTTCTTTCTTTCTTTCTTTTTTCTTTAATTCTAGTCTTTTTTTCTTCTTTCTTTAATGAATCAATCGCTAAATGTGAATCCCTGTCTGTGAAACCGTTTCTCGCGTTGGCCTCAAACCGATCTTGTGTCAACTGCCAGCCACTGGCATAACGCAAAATGAAATTATTCATGGTCAACAAAACGACGAATAGCGTCTTCACTGTCCAATGGTCGTTACTGCGTCTCCAGGAACAGTAGCCAAGTCAGGCCGCCGCTTCCATCTTGAACGAATTCGGCCGAATTATAACATTAATCTATTATTGATAGTTAAACCCTTTCTTTGTCACGATTTCTATTATTTTTTTAATCATTTCAACCCAAAGTAAGGTGATAAAGCCACTAAGCCACATCGTCTTCTTATTAATATGACAAAAATTACCCGTGCAATTTTCATGACTTTCCTACGTGAATTTTCTGATTAATCTTAAATTTATTTTTATTCTAATCATCTCACCCCAAGCAAGGCAGTACTGCCACTGTAGGCCAAGCAAGCCTGTCTTCATCCCCAACACCACTCCATCCTTCTTTAAACAATTTTGCCGACTTGTAGACATTTTTTGGCTGAAACATGTGGCACGATATACAGTTGGCATTCTCCAATGAATTTCAGCTGGTTTGCACACTTCAGCAACCAAAAACTTGATAAATGACCTTTGTTCGATCCTGGAGCATGCTTCTTGGTCGGTCATCGCCGTTAATCTCCAAAACACTCAAAGATTTTTTTTTAATCTGCCAAAAAAATTAACAAAAAGAGGTAAAGGAAAAAAGAGGTAAGCTTCTATCTGTATTAGAAGTCCTTATACCGAAAAAGTCAGCGTATTTATTGAATGACCCTTGTAGAAGTCCTCATGCCAAAAAATTCACCTTATTTATTGAATGACCCTCGTAGAAGTCCTTATACCGTAGAATTCATCTTATTTATTGAATGACCCACGTAGAAGTCCTTATACCGAAAAATTCACCTTATTTATTGAATGACCCTCGTAGAAGTCCTTATACCGAAACATTCACCTTATTTATTGAATGACCCTCGTAGAAGTCCTTATACCGAAAAATTCACCTTATTTATTGAACGACCCTCGTAGAAGTCCTTATACCGAAACATTCACCTTATTTATTGAATGGCCTCATAGAAGTCCGTATACCGAAACATTCACCTGATTTATTAAATGACCCTCGTAGAAGTCCGTATACCGAAACATTCACCTTATTTATTGAATGACCCTCGTAGAAGTCCTTATACCGAAGAATTCACCTTATTTATTGAATGACCCATGTAGATGTCCTCATACCAAAGAATTCACCTTATTTATTGAATGACCCTCGTAGATGTCCTTGTACCGAAAAATTCCCCTTCTTTATTGAATGACCCTCGTTTATTCATGTCCCTTTTCAACACTCTTTTCATTCCCTTCTCTTTTCATTCCCTCACTCTCTTCTTTTTTTCTTCTTTTAATTCATTACCTCCGCCTAATTTTTTCTGATTTTTCTTTATTTAATTTTCATATTTTTTCCTTTTCTTCTTCATTTTCTCCTCTTTTTACGATTCTTTTAATTTCATTTATTACGTTTTAGATCCGGGTCTTATTCTGTTAGGAATCGTTATATATAGAAATAAGCAAGTCACACTGTTGTCACCCTAACCAGCCAATTAAAGGAGGTTGCGAAATTCAAAGGATCGGATTAGGTTAACCAATAGAAAGGCAATTAATTTCTAAAGAAAATTAATAATATGAAATATGCTAGATTAAAGACACTTTTCTTATCTGTTCTTTACTTATTCTATCATATATATATATATATATATATATATATATATATATATATATATATATATATATATATATATATCACCCCAAGCAAGGCGGTAATGCCAATGATGTGCAGGGGGCTACATAAGAGTGAGAAGATTAGAAAAGAGAAAACCGGAAACCGCATCCTAAACAGGAAACAAGGGATGAGCCTCTTCACCTGTTCAATAGACGTGGGTGGAGTGTGAACCGGGCGATAGTTTAGTCTATCTACTCCAATTGAAAAAAAAAGTGAGAAGATTAGAAAAAAGAAAACCGGAAACCGCATCCTAAACAGGAAACAAGGGATGAGCCTCTTCACCTGTTCAATGATAGTTTTTTGTATTTAAATGTAAATCATTTTCACAATCAAGATCCAACATTGCCTGATGACGAGATTTTATCTCGCAACAAAAATTTCCGTGTCAAAATGTACTTTTAATTCGTAATTATATTAAGCCCTACAATATATATATACATATAGTACTACAATCATCCAGAGACATGTCTATTTCGCAGCTCATCAGTACTGCTTACACTCCGGACGCTACCTAACCCAGGATCGAAACCCGACCAAATTGGAGTCAGTCGGCGATTCTAGCCCTAGG
>JBBBDQ010002401.1:240000-290000 GCA_037127315.1 Ascarosepion bandense
GTTTCCAGGATTTCTTTCAGTGTGTTGTTGCGTGTCTTTTTTATCATTTATTATTCTGTCATTTTTCATCTTATTTCGATTTCTTGCAGTTTATTTTTAGTCCTTTTTTGTTGTTGCTCTCTTCAGCTGACTTCTTTAGGAGGTCTTGTAGTTTCCTTTCTGTGTCTGCTATCAGCACTGTTATCATCTGCGTATCTTTATGTTGTTCAAACTGTGGCCTCCGATAACAAATCCTGGCATAGCATCTATGGTCCTCAAAAAATTGTATTTATGCAGAACGGCTGTTATTTCTTTGACAAGAGTAGCGATTTTTCTTTTTGGTAGATTTCATCTTTCTAACTTAACTTTTTCCATTCTTCAAAGCAAGCATTTTATATTCTTGCCCATCAATTCGTTTACTATCAGAATGCATTTACCAATGTTGTAAGTTATTCTTAGGGCGTGGTCTATACGTATGTTGGGGAGTAGTTTTCGCACTGAGGGTTATAATCGTGCTATGTCGGTTGCTAATCGACTTAACGAACCCAAAATGTTAGGAACTTGGTAATCTTCCACTGAAAGCTGACTCCTTAGTATTCGGCTCACTGCCGACTGATATCAACTGCCTAGTAGTTCTACTGAACTCCAATAGAAGTCTAAAAAACTATTAAGAACATGTCAAGAACTTCCTGTTAACTCTTATTAATATAGGAGGGAGAATCCATTATCTGAATAATAGATGTGGTTCCTCATAACAACTTATCAAGACAACTTTTTTGTATTTCTATTAAGCTGGGGTTTCCAGGGGTTCTTTCAATGCGTTATTTTGTTCCATTTATTATTATTATTACTATTATTATTATTATTATTATTATTATTATTTCCTTTTTCATCATATTTTGATTTCTGCTATGGTCGCACGACCAACCAAGTCTGCGGGAAGACCTAAAGCAGGTCGTGATGTGTTGTTATGGATCAATTTCATGTTTTTTCTATCTTCCCCATCATCCTTAGTATTACATAGACAAAGTTCTCCTTAGTGTGTGGGCTGTACTTAATAAGACAATTTTTTGTATATCTCTTAAGCTGGGGTTTCCAGGGATTCTTTCAATGTGTTGTTTTGTTCCATTTTTTATCATTCCAAGTGCACCTACTATCACTGGCACAATTCTTGTTTTCAATTTCCACATTTTTTCTATTTCAATTTCCCGGTCTTTGTATTTTTACAGTTTTTCAAATTCCTTGGTTGCTATGTTACAATCCGCTGGACAAGCCATATCAATTAATAGACAAGTTTTTCCTTTCTGGTTTTTAACAATAATGTCCGGCCAATTTGCTTCAATTTTTCTGTCTGTGTAGATGGTGTAATCCCATAGAATGGTGACATCTTCTATTTCTGTAACCGGTGCTGGATGATGCTCATACCAGTGTTTGTTTACAGCTTTTCCATAATGTTTGCACATTGCCCAATGTAAATATTGCCCAACTCTATCGTGGCGATTTTTATATTCGTTTGGGGCAAGCACAGAACAGCCTGAGATTAGGTGGTCTATTGTTTCTTGGTGTTTATCACAAAACCTGCATTTTGGATCCATATTATTATGCATAATATTTGCCTGAAAGTTTCTCGTGAAAAGACTTTGGTCTTGTGCTGCAAGTATAAATCCTTCAGTTTCAGACTTTAATCCAGATGCACGTAAACATCGATGAGTATTAACTTTGTCAACATTGGATTTATTGGCACGTACTGGATATTGACCATGCAGAGGTTTGTCTTGCCAGCGCTGTTTCATCTTTTCAAGAGCTTTATCTTTGGCTTTCATTTTCATATTTTTTGCCGCAATAGTTGGTTCTTGGCTACTGTTTTGCTTTTCTACAGAATCTACTAACTGTAATTCTTGTTTGTATTTACTGCCTTCTTTTATTATTGAATATTTTTTCTTTCTTTCTTCATGTTGCCTTACTAATTGTATCATCCAATCCTTTGTTGTTTCTATGTATGTTAGTAAGCCAATAGTTGTTGTCTTGTATGACAATTCCAGCTGAATAAGACCCCTTCCACCTTCTTTACGGGGTATGTATAGACGGTCTACATCAGCCTTTGGGTGATGCATCCTATGCTTAGAAAGAAGCTTTCTTGTTTTAGCATCCATTCGCCTGATGTCGTTTAGAGTCCAGTTTAAGATGTTGAAGCTATATTGGACAACTGGGATTGCAAGGCTATTAATGGCCATAACTCTATTCTGTGAATTTAATTCAGTTTTTAATATCATTCGTAGCCTTCTATAGTACTCTTTACGCACTATTTCTTTCATTTTTTATGGTGAATGTTTTCGCTCTCATTTACACCTAGGTATTTATAAGCTTCTTCTGGTTTCAATTCTTTTATTGTTACAGCAGGGTCTAGGCTAATTGAGGATGTTTCTTGTATTGATCCACGTAAAACTGTAGCTTTAGCACATTTATTCAAATTAAATTTCATTCCAATGTCTTCGCTGAAGCATTTTACAGTTTGCAGAAGACCTTCCAGCTCATTATCATTCTTAGCATATAACTTTAAGTCATCCATGTAAAATAGATGGCTTATTTTCTTTTGGCCTATTTTATAACCACATTCTGTCTTATTAAGTTGACTGGTTAGTGCTATTAATGATATGCAGAATAGTAAGGGAGATAAAGAATCACCTTGAAATATACCTCTTTTGATGTTTATTTCATCAGACTTATAGGTTCCATTTATATGATTGAGGTAAAGGGTTGTTTTCCATATAGACATGCATTGTTTGATGAAATTGATGATGACGGGCGATATCTTGTATATATTTAAAGTCTTTAAAATCCATTCATGTGGCACACTATCGAATGCCTTTCGGTAGTCTATCCAGGCAGTACTAAGATTTTTCTTTGTCTTGTAGCAGTTTTCCAGGATCATTTTGTTAATTAGCAATTGGTCTTTACAGCCATAACAGCCACTTTGCACCCTTTTTGTTCAAGCGGTATCATGTCATTTCTTTCTAAGAATAAATATGTTTGTTTTGTTAAAATAGATGTTAGTAGTTTATATGTTGTCGGAAGACATGTAATTGGTCTGTAGTTTTTCGGGTTGTTTGTGTCACCATTCTTGGGTAGAAGAAATGTAATTCCTTTTGTCATCCATGCAGGAATTTTAGTGGGATCGTCAACCATTTCTTGGAGTTCTTTGGCTATTTTTTTATGTGCTGCATTTAAATAATATAGCCAAAAGTTAGGAATTTTATCTATACCTGGAGTTTTCCAATTGTGTGCTTTTTTTAGTGCAAATTTAACATCATCTTCTGTAATTCCAGACCATGTCTGTTCGGGTTTATTCTTCATTCGTTCTATCTCCTGCGTAATCCAATGTACTTCCTTGCTAGGTTCTTTAGGGCAAGCCCATATCTTTTCCCAGAACTGTGTGACTTCTTCCATTCTGGGGGGTACTGTCACTTCAATTCTTTTTTTACCTATTTCCCTGTAAAATCTCTTTGTATCAGTCTGAAAGATCTTGTTTTGTCTGTAAAATTTTGCTTTTTTTTCATAGCGTCTTATTCTTTGAGCCTTCAGTTGGATTTTTTGCTTTATTTTTTCTTTATTTGATAAGACGTCATTTTCATTCCTGATGTTATATTTTTTTTCGGCTCTTCTTCTTTTCCTAGTTCTTACATTTATTCCTCTACTCAGTTCATCCAGTACTGACAGGTCACTTCTTAGTTATTATTATTATTATTATTATTATTATTATTATTATTATTATCAGTTTCATCATGTCATTAGTGTATTTAGGCAGTTGTCTTCATTTAAACATGTTTCATTAAATAAATTATATATATTGCATCTATTTATTTATTTTTTTATTTTAATCCTCTCGTAGTCCTGAAAATATTTATTGGTGTGGTAATAAAAATAGCAATAAAAGTGTTATATATATTTACATTAGTTTTAGTTTTATTGACATAGTTTCAAGTGCTTTCAATCTTGTTCAAGATCACCTTCCGGTGAGGGTATGATTATTAAGGCGTAATTAATGTAGCTGTCGGCTATGAAAAGTTTTCAGTTATAAATATTTTCTGATTTAACTGTTACGTAAATTGTCATTTTTAAAAACATTAAAATCGAAGATAACTGCCCTTACATTATATATTTTCAAATCGGCAACCCGTTTCTACGTGTATGCTCAAAAAACGTAAGGGTTGTATGCATCAAGGAGTAGAGGAAGTTTGATATTCTTGCTTTTAGTGTTCATATTCGAATTGTCCGCAACAATCATTTTAATGCTCTTCCATCTTCTTCTTCTATGTGCCCTGTCCTTCCAGGACGTAGGCGATCATGGCCTTCCACGTCTTCCTATCCCGGGTGGCTCTTAGCACGCCTTCTCCTGTTACACCATGCAACCACCGTTCTGTCATCCACTAGCTCAAGCCCATAAATCTAGACTATAAATGTATAGAAACTAGCATAGCCACAAAATTAGGGATCAGTTTATATATTAATTATAATACAAAATTGAACCCCCATTTTATAACCATATAATAATTTCTTATAAACAGTTGGCATATATATTCTTCTTCTATGTTCCCTGTTCTTTCAGGACGTAGGCGATCATGGCTTTCCACGTTTCTCTATCCCTGTTGGCTATTGGCACGCCTTCTCCTGTTGCACCACGCAACCCCCGTTCTGTCATCCACTAGCTCAAGCCCATAAATCTAGAATATAAATGAATAGAAAATAAATGGCCACAAAATGAGGGATCAGGTTATATAATGATTATAATATAGAATTGATCCCCCATTTTATACCTACATTATAATGTCTTATAAACAGTTAGCATATATATTCTTCTTCTATGTGCCTTTTCTTTTTCAGGACGTGTCGGACATTATTGTAAAAAAACAGAAATCGAAATATTATGAAAAATTAATAATTAATAATTATAATGTAGGAACGTATCTCTTTTCTTCCCAGTTATGCATTTAATAGCAGGGCAGGCTTTGCCGTTTTGCCTTGGTTAAAAACCAGTCTGAGAGAAAGAAAACTCAGCTTGGGGTGGATTAGCCTCGATCTTGTCTTAAACATACCAATGCTGTCATTGCTTGTATTTTTTTTAAAGCATGGATTACAAGTAACCTCTTTAACGAGTCTATCAGGAGCGATTTAAATAAAATCGAGAACTCCAACCAAAACCTGAACTACTGTCTTCGTGTGCAATATTTTTCATATTTCCACTTCAAGATCTTTGTATTTTCATAGCTTTTTTTATTAAGATCTTCAATCTGCAGGGACTGCCATGTCATTCTGTTTTGTGGTCTTTGATTACGATGTCTGGACGAATAGATTTGACCGTCTGTGAATATTGTAACGTCCCATGAGATTGTTATATGACGTGTCTCTCTAACTGGGTCTTGGTGATGTTAATACCAGTTTTCATATTATTATTGTCATTCCCATCATCATATTTTGATTCTGGTATTGTAAATCTACCTACCGAGTCTGCGAGAAAACCTAAACAGGTAATGGTGAGTTGTTCTGGCTACATTTCATGGTTTATATTTTTCCCTCGTATGGCATCACGAGCATTACATGGACAAAATTATTCTTAGGGCGTGGTCCTTACTTATGTTGGGGAGGTGTTTTCGCACTGAGGGTTATAATCGTGCTATGTCGGTTGCTAATCGACTTAACGAACCCAAAATGTTAGGAACTTGGTAATCTTCCACTGAAAGCTGACTCCTTAGTATTCGGCTCACTGCCGACTGATATCAACTGCCTAGCAGTTCTACTGAACTCCATTAGAAGTCTAAAAAACTCTTAAGAACATGTCAATAACTTCCTGTTAACTCTTATTAATATAGGAGGGAGAATCCATTATCTGAATAATAGATGTGGTTCCTCATAACAACTTATCAAGACAACTTTTTTTGTATATCTCTTAAGCTGGGGTTTCCAGGGATTCTTTCAATGCGTTATTTTGTTCCATTTATTATTATTATTATGTCCTTTTTCATCATATTTTGATTTCTGCTATGGTCGCACTACCAACCAAGTCTGCGTGAAGACCTAAGGCAGGTCGTGGCGTGTTGTTATGGCTCCATTTCATGTTTTTTCTATCTTCCCCATCATCCCTAGCGTTACATAGACAAAGTTCGCCTTAGTGTGTGGGCTGTACTTAATAAGACAATTTTTCGTATATCTCTGAAGCTGGGGTTTCCAGAGATTCTTTCAATGTGTTGTTTTGTTCCATTTTTTATCATTCCAAGTGCACCTACTATCACTGGCACAACTCTTGTTTTTAATTTCCACATTTTTTCTATTTCAATTTCCAGGTCTTTATATTTTGACAGTTTTTCAAATTCCTTGGTTGCTATGTTACAATCCGCTGGACAAGCCATATCAATTAATAGACAAGTTTTTTCTTTCTGGTTTTTAACAATAATGTCCGGCCTATTTGCTTCATTTTTTTTGTCTGTGTAGATTGTGTAATCCCATAGAATGGTTACATCTTCTTTCTGTAACCGGTGCTGGGTGATGTTCATACCAGTGTTTGTTTACAGATTTTCCACAGTGTTTATTCTCATTAGTAATAGTAGTAGTAACAGATGTGCATTGTGGTGTAGTGGATATCGACTCGGAACGAGAAATCGGGAAGCCGAGTTCGAACTCTAGTTGAATTCCTTGCATTTATTTACGCAGAAATACTCTTGGGAAAGGTATTAATCCGTCTCTTCCTTCCAGTTATGGGTTAAATAACAGGTGAGATTTGTTTCTATAGCTTTGGCAACTAATCTACCGCAGAAAGTAATGGCAACCTACGTGTATCACGTATGCTACTTAACTGACTGACTGAATAGTTAGAATCATGATTAAGGCTTCTACTGGTCATAAAGTGGGGGGTTGTTTTTTATTGTCATGAAATAATATGCTGACCACCTGTTAATTATTTCTTAATAATATAATACATTTCTTCCCCCCACTAGCTATGACTCAAATAATAGAATATATTGGGTTCTATAGCCTTGGTTGGCAACCAGTCTACCGCAGAAAGCAATAGCAACCTACTGCGGGATAATCTTCTGCCCAGTCAATCATGTCTCGTTCGAGACATGATCGCCCAAGCGTGTATCATGTATGGCACTTAACTGACTGACTGAATGTAATAGTTGGAGACATGATTAAGGCTTCTACTGGGCATAAAGTAGGGGATAGGTTTTCTATTGTTATGAAGTAATAAACTGATCCCCCACTAATTATTACTTAATAATATAGTACATTTCTTCCCCTCTAGCGATGAGTCAAATAACAGGACAGATTGGGTTCTATAGCCTTGGCTGGCAACCAGTCTACCGCAGAAATCAATGGCAACCTACAGCGGGATAATCTTCTGCCCAGTCAGTCATGTCTCTTTCGAGACATGATCGCCCAAGCGTGTATAACGTATGGCACTTAACTGACAGACTGAATATAATAGTTGGAGACGTGATTAATGCTTCCGCTGTGCATAAAGTGGTGGATCGGTTTTCTATTGTTATGAAATAATAAACTGATCCCCCACTAATTACTACTTAATAATATAATGCATTTCTTCCCCTCTAGCTATGAGTCAAGTAATAGGACAGATTGGATTCTATAGCCTTGGTTGGCAACCAGTGTACCGCAGAAAATAATGCTAACCTACTGCGGGATAATCTTCTGCCCAGTCAGTCATATCTCTTTCGAGATATGATCGCAGAAAGCGTGTAGCACGTATGGCACTTAACTGACTGAGTAGTAGAAATATTAGTGTTTCAGTTCCCAACTATGGCCACCTGATCACAATCTGTGAAAAAAGGTATAAAGTAACTGAAATAAAAGCAACAAAAAAGAAATACTAGAAAAATTATACGTTTTTTGACAACGATTTCTTCATCTAAATTGATTTATAAATGGAACTTTGTCTCTGTGTGTGAGTGTGTGTCTGTGTGTGTGTCCGTTACCTATAGAATCCGAAACGGCTGAACCGATTTCCTTGAAATTTTACACAGTTGTACTATAAGCGTCTGCGAGTGTTCTTAGCCAGATTTTGTGTCGAGGTACCCCCGATAAATATCGAAAATCGATAATCGAAAAAATCGGGTTATAAAAGGAGTGGTCCGATTTTAATTAAATTTGATACACTCATGGACAAAGACATAAGAAACGACATTCAAAAGTTTCAAGGTTGCAGTTCTTATAATAGTGCAGAAAATCGATAATATATATATATATATATATATATATATATATATATATATATATATATATAAAAGGCAAAATGTTTGTGTGCGTATCTCTTTACCTGTCTGTATGTCTGTTTCTTGATATTTTTTTCGGCCCTTTTATTTTAATTTTCGCTTCGGGTTTGACTCTAAGTAGGTAAAATTGTAGTTCTTAGTCTCAGCCATGATACCATTTACTCAGAGGACTTATTTAGCCTTCAAAATTCAGTTTATGATGAAAAAAAGAGCATTTGATATCGATACCAGGAAATCAAAATTTGACTTACATCCATTCATTTTTCTTTCATTCTATGGTTTCGCTTTAACTGGAAACAACTTGCTTTTTAGTCTTTCGTGCCAACGTCCAAAGAGTCTGAGCTCCAGGACTATGGATTAGTCTTAAAGCTTTCATTACACCCGAGCAACGTCAGGCTATACTGCTAGTAAAAAATAAAAGTAAAATAATCAAAGTTTGTCTTTGATTTTTGCTTCTTGTTTTTTTTTTCTTTAGAATGTCTCTCCTGTTTGTTTACTTCTGCCTCTTCTTATTCTGTCTTATTCTCGTTTTTATAGTCTTGTCTTTTTATTTTTTTTGTTCATTTTTATTACATTTCGTACGCGTCTCATCATCATTCTCTATTCTCTCCTTCCATGCAATATACTTCTCGCCGTTTCGTGCCTTTCTTTTACCCCCTTTTTCTTTTATCAAAATTAGATCTTAATCAGGACCTTTTCTCGACCATTATCTTCAAGCAATGATCGTTATTACGTAATTGCAAATGGCGTCGAGGTTTATCGTGTCGGCTGGAATGGCGATCGAAAGACGGACTCAAAATTCAAATGAGCTAAAAAGGTAATGAAACGTTAAGACGTACGGATCCTTGCTGGAAAAGATGGAAATGAATGTAATGATGAAAAAATTCACGAGTTAAAATGAAGGGCATTGCGTCACTAATTTGCTTTGAAAATTCATTAATTTACAGCACAAAAAAAAAAAAAGTTATTACATAACGGATTATCATTATTCTGTTTTACATAAGGCGGGATTATTATCTTATTTTGTTGGGTTATTACCAAAGGATGATCGTTTGTAAACGGGTGTAATTGCTCCTTTGGGTTTCTGATCTCTATTTTCAATTCTAAAGAAGAAAATAATTTTCATTATTATTATAATTATTATTAGTAGTAGTAATAGATCTTTTTTTTATAATCATATCGCCCCAAGCAATGCATTTTACCGCCACTGTTTTGCAGGGGGTAACATAGGAGGAAAGTTATGAGAAAGAGTGACAGGTTATAAGGAGTGTCAGGAAGTGGGTAAGAGAAGGAGGAATGTGGCCATAAAGTGAGGGATCATTTTATATATTAATTGTAATGTAGAATTAATCCCCCACTTTTTATCCTCATTATAATAATATAGAATTTTTTATTTTTTATTTTTATAATCATATCGACCCAAACAAGGCATTTTACTGCCACTGTTTTGCAGGTGGTTCCATAAGAGAAAAATTATGAGAAAGAGTGACAGGTTATAGGGGGTGTCAGGAAGTGGGTAAGAGAAGGAGGAATGTGATCATAAAGTGAGGGATCAGTTTATATATTAATTGTAATGTAGAACTAATCCCCCACTTTATATCCTCATTATAATATAGAAATTTTTATTTTTATTTTTTTAAAAATCATATCATCCCAAGCAAGGCATATCTACTGCCACTGTTGTGCAGGGGGTTACATAGGAGAAAAATTATGAGAAAGAGTGACAGGTTATAGGGGGTGTCAGGAAGTGGGTAAGAGAAGGAGGAATGTGATCATAAAGTGAGGGATCAGTTTATATATTAATTGTAATGTAGAACTAATCCCCCACTTTATATCCTCATTATAATATAGAAATTTTTATTTTTATTTTTTTAAAAATCATATCATCCCAAGCAAGGCATATCTACTGCCACTGTTGTGCAGGGGGTTACATAGGAGGAAAATTATGAGAAAGACTGACAGGTCATAGGGTGGGTTAGGAAGTGGGTGAGAGAAGGATGAGAATACTGATGAGAGAGGGGTGGACGGCGACAGGAACATAAGAAAGAAAGAAAGAAAGAAAGAAAGAAAGAAAGAAAGAAAGAAAGAAAGAAAATCGTGGGAATTTTTTGTAATCATATCGCCCGAAGCAAGACATTTTACTGCCACTGTTGTGCAGGGGGGTTATATAAGAGGAAAGTTATGAGAAAGAGTGACAGGTTATAAGGGGTGTCAGGAAGTGGGTAAGAGAACGATGAGAATACCGATGAGAGTAGAGTGGACGGAGAAAGGAGCAAGAGAGAGAGAGAGAGAGAGAGAGAGAGAGAGAGGTTGCAGGTTACTGAGACAGGAGATGACTATTGACTTTACATTTAAATTCTTGGATATTGTAGCTGTCAGGGAAGCAAGTAAACGGAAGGGAATTCCGTAGGCGGGAAGTGCGAGAAAAGAAGCTGTTAGAGTAGAAGTTGCGTTTATAATTTATCGGTTTGCTAATCTTGTGAGAGTAATTTTTTCATTTTTTTTAATTTAATGATAAAAATCTCCAGATGAAGTCAGATATTGGTGATAATGGCCGTTTTAGTGATAATGGCCGTTTTAGTGATAATGGCCGTTTTAGTGATAATGGCCGTTTTAGTGATAATGCCCAGTCAGAAAATTATGATCTGGAAAACTACCAATATTTCGGTACTTGTTTTATTTCGTTCAGTATAAGTAACAGAATTTATGGTCCCAATAGAAAAGTTCGGCGGAAAAAGAACCAAAAGAAAAAAACTCGTCGTCGAAATTATGATGACGCTAGCATATCACAAAATATCAACCCAATGTACATATACCTATCTACGCGGTTGGTTATCAAATCCCTATCGCAGACGCCAGCTCAGGCATGTGGGTTTCTTCAATGCTCAAGGAACCATCCCTAGGTTCACAGTTCAATTATACCGAGCAATCGAACCAAAGGAAGCCCAGCTGCGAAGAAAGTTTGTTCACTCTGTTGTGCTAGATCATTTTTCACTACTGAATCTATTTTCAGTCAGTTAAGTGCCATACGAGATACACGCTTTGGGCGATCATGTCTCAAAAGAGACATGACTAACTGTTCAGAAGATTATCCCACAGTAGATTGCTATTGCTTTCTGCGGTAGCCTGGCTGCTGACCAAGGCTATAGAACCCAGTCTGTCATGTTATTTAACCCATAGCTAGAGGGAGAATAAATGTATTATATTATTAACTAGTAATTAGTGGGGGATCAGTTTATTACTTCATAACAATAGAAAACAGATCCCCCACTTTATGCACAGCAGATACCTTTATCATGTTTCCAACTATTATATTCAGTCAGTTAAGTGCCATACGTGATACACGCTTTGGGCGATCATGTCTCAAAAGAGACATGACTGACTGGGCAGAAGATTATCCCGCAGTAGGCTGCCATTGCTTTCTGCGGTAGACTGGTTGCTGACCGAGGCTATAGAACCGAATCTGTCCTATTATTTAACCCATAACTGGGGGAAGAGACGGATTTACTTTTTGTAAACAAAACTTTTTATCAAAATATATTTCGTACCGAAATAAGTTTAGAAAAACAAGCTATTAGACTTCTTTCAGTATTTAATAACATCGATTAATGTCTTCCTATCTACCCACACGTCGGCTAAGAAAAATATCTTCATTTGTCTTGTCTTTTGACAGATATATTTTTATTTATATCCACACACAATAAATATGAATACGTGTGTGTGAAAATCTAAACTTATTTATAAATGAAACTTTCTCTGTGTGTCTGTCTGTCTGTGTGTCCGTTACCTATAGACTCCGAAATGGCTGAACCGATTTTCTTGAAAATTTACACAGTTGTACTATAAGCATCTGCGAGTGTTCTTAGCCAGGTTTTGTGTCGAGGTACCCCCGATAAATACCGATAATCGAAAAAATCGGGTTATAGAAGGAGTGGTCCGATTTTAATCAAATTTGATACACTCATAGACAAAGACATAAGAAACGATATTCAAAAGTTTCAAGGTTGCAGTTCTTACATTAGTGCTGAAAATCGATAATATATTTATATATATAAAAGGCATGATGTGTGTGTGTGTGTGTGTGTGTGTGTGTGTGTGTGTGTGTGTGTGTGTGTGTGCCTGTTTATCTGTCTGTATGTCCTTTATACAAATCCACAATTTTTATCCGATTCTCACCAAACTTCACACAAATAGGCTGAGTCTGAGCTCCAGAACCATGGATTAGTTTTAAAGCTTTCATTACTCCCGAGCAACGCCGGGCTATACTGCTAATAGACTTATAAAAATTAGAATTCATCTGCATGAAGACTATATAAATAAAGCCGACGCGTTTCATATTCCGATAATGCAACAAATTCTCATCGTCGGGAGGTGGGTGCCCTCTGTCTTTTCTATAAATATTTTCATGGCTTCTGCTCTGACAAACTTAGGTCACTGGTGCCCACTCCGCAGGAATTTACTCGTGCAATCAGACTGGCAAGAAGGTCCTACCCTTTTACAGTTCTTCTTGTATGTGCCTTGTCCCTTTAGGACGTAGGCGACCATGGCTTTCCACGTCTCCCTATCCCTGGTGGCTCTGAGCATGCCTTCTCCTCTTACACCATGCAAACCCCGTTCTGTCATCCACTAGCTCAAGCCCATAAATCTAGAATATAAATGTATAGAAACTAGCATGGCCACAAAGTGGGGGATCAGTTTATATATTGATTATAATACAGAATTGATCCCCCATTTTATACCCACATTATAATTTCTTATAAACAGTTGGTATATATATTCCTCTTCTATGTGCCCTGTCCCTTCAGGATGTAGACGATCATGGCCTTCCACGTCTCCCTATCCCTTGTGGCTCTTAGAACGCCACCTCCTGTTACAACACGCAACCCCCGTTCTGTCATCCACTAGCTCAAGTCCATAAATCTTGAATATAAATGTATAGAAACTTGCAAGGCCACAAAATGAGGGATCAGTTTATATATTGATTATAAAATAGAATTGATCTCCTATTTTATACCCACATTATAGTTTCTTATTAACAGTTGGCACATATATTCTTCTTCTGTGTTCCCTTTCGTTTCAGGACGTAGGCGATCATGGCCTTCCACGTTTCCCTCTCCCTGGTGGCTCTTAGCCCGCCTTCTCCTGTTACACCCTACAACCCTCTTTCCGTCATCCACCTGATTAGGTTCTTAAGATATGTTATCCGCTGATTTCCCCCGTCTCTTTTTCGCTCTATCTGGCCTGTTAATATCAGATTCTCCAAGCCCTCCTTCCTCGTTGCATGTCCCAGGAACTTCAGCTGTCTCTTCCTGATGCTCAGTCTTAATTTCCTTTTTGTTTCCATCATTTCCAAGACCTAATTATTGCTCACATGCTCCATCCATGATATTCGCAGTATCTTTCTGTAGAACCACATTTCAGCTGCTTGAAGTTTTTCCTTCATCTTTGATGATATTGTCCAGCATTCACTGCCATATTGAAGAACTGACAACACATAGCAATCCAGTAGTCTCTTCCTTGTTTCTAGCGAAATAGTTTACACAAATTCTGGAATGCATCCTTGTGCTTTTGGTTGTCAGGAATATAAATGTATAGAATCTACTGTGACCACAAAGTGAAGGGTCATTTTATATATTGATTGTAATTTGGAATTGATCCCCCACTTTATATCCCTTCTGTACAAACACATTTCAGTTGCTTCAAGTTTCGGCATTCACTGCCATATTGAAATACGGACAGCACGTCGCAATCCAGTACTTTCTTCCTTGTTTCTTGCGAAATTGTCCTGTTTCTTAATGACTTACTCAGATCAACTAAATGTAAGCGACATTTCTATTCTATCAGCTTCTTTTCTCGCACTTCCCGCCTGTGGAACTTCCTTCCATATACTTGCTTCGAGGTTATAGCCGTCAGGAAAGCAAGTATATGGAAGAGAGTTTCAAAGGCGGGAAATTGCGAGAAAGGAAGCTGATGGGGTAGAATTGTCGCCTGCATTTGGTTGTTCTAACTGTAAAAGGGTGGGACCTTGTTGCTAGTCTGGTTGCCCGGGTAAATTCTAATAGAGGGGGCACCATTGACCTAAGTTCTTCGAAGCAAAAGCCATGAAAATATTTATAGAAGTGACAAGAAAAAGTCACATCCTGCCGATGAAAGTCGAGCTGTCAGGTCGGACCAATCACATTACAGATTCTCCTGTGGAGCCTTTCGGGAACACTGAGAGGAACAACAGGGGTGCCTGGCCAGATATATAGACGATATAGACTTTCATATCCGTATTGAGATATATACAAAAGCCTGTTTTCACGCACTTAATAAACATCTCCTATGAATTCAGTTTTTCCATTTCTAATAATACCGTCTCTACGGTTATATTTTTGTTCAACAAAATTTCCTAAATACTCCAGGAATTTTAAAAATAGAAATATAACTATTACTACCCCTGAAAATCAATAATCATATGAATAAACAGAATGTTAAAATAAAAACTAATTAAAATATATTAAATATAATTCTACGAATCAAAGGAAAGAAACGACATTGATCGGCACCGACAGTAAAATTAATTTAACATCGTTCTAATATGCATCTAGTTATTGTCGACCGAACACTTGCCCCAGGGAAAAGATAATCCCGAAATAATGTCGTTAGCGACAAAATTGAAATAACAACAGCAACAGAATTAGAAAGTGTAAAAAGAAATGAAAGAATACCAAGGACAGGGAAGAAAACAAGTGCGGACTTGTTTTTGTCGGTGCTGTTTGTATTCTATGAGTCGAATATCGATGACAAATGAATTTAGTTGGAATGAAAGACAAATATATATATATATATAGATATATATATATATATAGAGAGAGAGAGAGATCGTCGAGGGATAAAGGTGTATAGAAATATGGAAGGATGGAGACGGTCGAAAAGGAAGAAAGGAAGGAAGCAGAAATATAATAGAAGAGGATGTGCGTTTAGGTGCAGTGGATATCGAGTCGGAACAGGGAATCGGGAGAGTCGAGTTCGAATTCCAGCAGATTTCCTTGCATTCAATTACGCGCGAATACCCTTGGCAAAGGTATTAATCCGTCTCTTACATCCTGTTATAGAATCCAATCTGTCCTATTATTAAAGCTTCAATTAGGCATAAAGAGGGGGGTTGGTTTTCTATTATTATGAAGTAATAAACTGATCCCCCATTAATCTTTAATTAATAATATAATACATGTTTTCCTCTCTAACTATGAGTCAAATAACAGGACAGACTGGGTTCTATAGCCTTAGCTGGCAACCAGTCTACTGCAGAAAGTAATGGCAACCTACTGCGGGATAATCTTCTGCCCAGTCAGTCATGTCTCTTTCGAGACATGATCGCCCAAAGCGTGTATCACGTATGGCACTTAACTGACTAACTGAATATAATAGTTGTACACATTATTAAGGCTTCTATTAGGCATAAAGTGGGGGATCGGTTTTCTATTATTATGAAGTAATAAACTGATCCCCATTAATCTTTACTTAATAATATATTTCTTCCCCCTCTAGCTGTGAGTCAAATAACAGGACAGATTGGGTTCTATAGCCTTGGCTGGCAACCAGTCTACCGCAGAAAGCAATGGCAACCTACAGCGGGATAATCTTCTGCCCAGTCAGTCATGTCTCTTTTGAGACATGATCGCCCAAAGCGTGTATCACTTAATTGACTGACTGAAAAACACCAATGAAAAATATGTTTTACGTGATCATTACTCAGAAATTCTTTCGTTAGCGAAGAACTGGTTCGTAACATAGGCAAAAACAATCGACCAAACAAATAAACGAAAGAAGGACTGAAGAACGGAATGTTTATGCGGTTTGTAATAATTTATTCGTTGGTAAGCTGAAAACCGTCTCAGAATTTAAAAGAAAAGAAAAGAAGTCTGAAACCAAGGCAGAAAGACGTTGTCTATGTTCCAGAATTTTTTTACCTGAAGGAAAATTGTCTATGTAGTAAGGAAGAATTCACTATGTAGTGTAAGCACGATTTTTCACAAAAAAAATTTATTCTGAATTTTTTTTTTTTTAATCATCTCACCCCAAGCAAGACATTTCACTGCCACTATTGCGCATGGGGCTACATAGGGGAAGGTAAAGAGAAGGAGTGGTTAGACATAGGGAATGTCAGGAGGAAGGTGACAGATGAGTAAGGATAGCGAGGATGAGGGTTGGGAAGATGGGAAGAGTGTTTGATAGAATGGGAGCAGGTTAGTGTGTTAGGAGGTGTCTATTGACCTTACATTTAAACTCCTGGAGATTGTAGCCGTCGGGGAAGCAATCGTGTGGAAGAGAATTCCACAGTCGGGAAGTGCGAGGAAAGAAACTGTTGGAGTAGAAGTTACGGCTGCATTTTATCGGTTTCACTGTAAAAGGGTGGGAATGAATAAAAGAATGATCGAAAGAACGAAGGAATATAGGAATGAAAGAATGGGATGTTATTTGCTTTCCATAATTCATTGCTGAAAAGAAAACAAGTGTGAAAGGAAGGAAGGAAGGAAGGAAGGAAGGAAGGAAGGAAGGAATAAATGAAGAAGGAAGGAACGAAGGGACGTCAGTGTGCACTTCGTTTAAAAATTCATTAGTTAAGAGAAAATTACCACAGAATGAAAAAAAGAAAAAAGGAAAAAAGGATAGAAAGAAAAACAGAAAGAAAGAAAGAAAGAAGAGAGGAACTGTGATAGGCTTTACTTTCGATAATTCTTTTGGTTAAAGGAAAACATGTTTGAAAAGAAGGAAGGAAGGAAGGAAGGAAGGAAGGAAGGAAGGAAGGAAGGAAGGTAGAAACATTAACGTGGTCTCTGTTGAAAAATTCATTAGTTAAAAGAAAATTACCACAGAATGAAAAAAAGAAAAAAGGAAAAAAAGGAAAGAAAGAAAGAAAGAAAGAAAGAAAGAAAGAAAGAAGAGAGGAACTGTGATAGGCTTTACTTTCGATAATTCTTTTGGTTAAAGGAAAACATGTTTGAAAGGAAGGAAGGAAGGAAGGAAGGAAGGAACATTAACGTGGTCTCTGTTGAAAAATTCATTAGTTAAAAGAAAATTACCACAGAATGAAAAAAAGAAAAAAAGGAAAAAAGGAAAGAAAGAAAGAAAGAAAGAAAGAAAGAAAGAAAGAAAGAAAGAAAGAAAGAAGAGAGGAACTGTGACAGGCTTTACTTTCGATAATTCTTTTGGTTAAAGGAAAACATGTTTGAAAAGAAGGAAGGAAGGAAGGAAGGAAGGAACATTAACGTGGTCTCTGTTGAAAAATTCATTAGTTAAAAGAAAATTACCACAGAATGAAAAAAAGAAAAAAGGAAAAAAGGAAAGAAAGAAAGAAAGAAAGAAAGAGAAGAAGGAAGAAGTAAAGCCAGATAGAGAAAAAGGAACAGTGATGGGCTTTATTTTCGATAATTATTTTGCTTAAGCGAAAACAAATAATATGATAGCAAAATAAAATAGAATAAAAGAAAAACTGGAGATAAATCCCGAAAAACATAGAAAAAAAAAATGAATATTACGAAAAATAACAGTAAAGCATTAAAACAATCGCAGCACAAAACTTCAAATCTACAAGAAAAGAAAATGGCGTTTAGGCCTTAAAAACAAGTTCGTGGAAGAGAAAAAGAAAAAATAAACACGTAATTCAGTCCAAGATAAACTGACCACACAAAGATGTTAATATTTATAAGGAAGCCGAAATCAAAAGTTAGTGAAGAAAGAAAAGAAATGAAAACACAAAAAAACAAAAAACAAAAAACAAAAAAAACAAAATAGAACAATTATTGACAATTGTCAAGCATTTGATAACGCTAATTTACAACTAATCGCGTTGATATTGATTATGAAAACGAATATAATCTGTTCATATGCATATCGATGGGCAGCTAACTATAATTTTTAATCTGCTTTCTGCAACGGAAAGGAGTTAGCTGTTAGAATGGCATTCGGTCAATAATTAACATTTTAAAAAAAAAGAAAAAAAAACGAATTTCGAATAAATGAATCCAATACACATGTTAACTATTTGTAATACATAATTACGTGTAACATAGCACAAGAAAGGAAGAAAATAAATTAGTTCAACATAAATAATTGATTATACATATTCTTTATTATAATAAAGACAGATGTGTATATATATTTCCCTCCTGTCACGCTCTCTTTCTCTCTCTCTCTCTCACACACACACACACACAGAGGGAGAGAGAGAGAGAGAGAGAAAGAGAGACAGAGAATACCAAGGCAGTGTCGGCTCAGTTGATTCTCTTTGCTACCATTTATGAAAGCTCATGCCTTCGAGTTGTGAAGAATATATATATATATATATATATATATATATATATATATATATATATATATAGTGTCATCAGCAGACAGATCTGTTTCGCTGTATCACAGCTCATCAGAAAAATTGGCATCGTCTGGGTTCGCAAAAAAGGAAAGAGAATTGTAACGTAAATTGTAACGCCGTCTGTTCCTTTTACGTTACAATTCTCTTTCCTATTTTGCGAACCCAGACGATGTCAATTTTTCTTTTCTTGTTTATTTTATTTTATTTTATGTTTTTCTTTTTCTTTCTTTTTAATTTTTTTGCAAATCTATTTAAAAATGAAAAATAGACTGATTTTTTTTTTTTCCAGTTTCAGAAAGGATTTTTTTTGTTGCTGAGGTGATGTGTTATCCTCTGTGGGGATTTCATATCGAAATGTACATTCAACATCCTTGAATTAATCCTATTTAATATATATATATTAGTCATCCACATACAAGCCTGTTTTGCTGTATCATAGCTCGTCAGTGTGGCTAGACACATCCACTTGCTTCTGGCCGGGATCAAAACTCGACCGTGTCAGTCGGAGTCGCTACCACCTAAGCCATGGAATCAGAGAATGGAATTTTAACGCGTTGTATATAAGCAGTGTATATATACGCCAGTCCTCAATTCATTTCTGAAGAGTCACGCATATATACATATAGGATAGGTGTGGATGGAATAAAATTCCGTATCCAAACAAAAAAAGAAATGCTCAATACAAAGTAGAGCGAATAATATTTATTCAGAAATTATAACATCAAAATGTTATAATATCGCTACAAAAGTAGCTATTTTGTTTCGACACTTTTTGTGTCTTTTCAAGTGATGAGGTTTATTTCAAATTAGAGAGTTTTAAAAGGTTCAGGACTAGCAAAACCCCTTAATCAGGGAGACATTGTTACATAGACTGAGTGGACCATTCAAAATAAAGTAATTTCTAATTTGAAGAACATGATAACAGACTCTAAAAACAATTTATTGGGGCATTAATATTTGATTAAAATAGAGATCAGTATTATTAATCGACTATTAGCTTCACTTTACTTTATTTTTATTACGTGCTTTGAATACTGCTGTCACATCTGCTCGGGTGTCCCTGCTATTCATCTTGGGGTTCTTCACAAAATCCAACGAAGAATCTGTAATGTAATTGTTCCCGACCTGGTAGCTCAACTCCAGTCACTGTCTCACCGGCGTCATGTGGCTTCCCTCTGTCTTTTCTACAACTACTTTCACGGCATCTGCTCCGATGAGCTTAGCTCCCTGGTGTTCCCTCTGGATGAATTTACTCGATTTACTAACATCTAGGTCCTACCTTTTTACACTGAAACAGATCAAATGTGACCTCAGCTTCTATTCGGGCAGCTTCTTTTGTCGCACTTCCCGCCTGTAAAATTCCCTTCCGTATACTTGCTTTCCCGACAGCTACAATCCCCAAGAATTTAAATGCAAAGTCAATTGCCATCTCTTATCTCCTTGACTCACATCCTTTCTATGACAACACTTGTATCATGTTCTTCTCCATTCTTCTCTCAAGCAGCTCTCTTCACACCTGTATTCGCGACCTTTTCTTACTCATTCACTGACTCCCCTGTAACTTGTTCCTCTTTCTCATTAGTCACCTCTTCTGTAACCCCCTGCGCACCAGTGGCAGTTCTGCCTTGCTTGGGGTGACATGATTAAAAAAACGAAATCTTTAGATTCAAATTTTAACGAAGCATTAGGTTTAGAGATTATTATAAAGTTATTCAGATATTAAACAAGGAAACGATAGGGATGCATGCATAAACATGTATATAGATACCTATATATGTATAGGAGAGTTAGGGTTAGGCTACAGCAGAGGTGAACAAGTAACTTGTATGGTTAGAGGGAAATAACTCATGACTTCCAATCGAGGCTTCACGCAAGGGATGGAGTTCATATACCCCAGTGATTGTAATAAAAGGTTTGGTTCGAAGTTCTTAGCACATGAAGAAGGCCGGAATGTCGGAGACCTGGTATTGCAAGGAAATACTCGCAAATTACTTCTGCAACGCAGAGACAAATCACGTAAAGTTCAGACTCAAATATCGGGCCAGAAAAAGAAAATGCCGAAAATTCAATTCGCCGGTGCAATCTCGCGAACTACTATCCACGACACCAGTCTTCTTCTTCTATGTGCCTTGTCCCTTCAGGATGTAGGCGATCATGGCCTTCCACTTTTCCCTATCCCTGGTGGCTCTGAGCACGCCTTCTCCTGTTACACCATGCAATCCTCGTTCCGTCATCCACCAGATTAGGTCCTTCAAATATGTTATCCGTTGTTTTCCCCTGCCTCTTTTTCCCTCTATCTGGCCTGTTAGTATCAGATTCTCCAAGCCCTCATTCCTCATTGCGTGTCCCAGGAACTTCAGCTGTCTCTTCCTGATGCTCAGTATTAATTTCCTTTTTCTTTCCATCATTTCCAAGACCTCATCATTGCTCACATACTCGATCCATGATATTCGCAGCATCCTTCTCTAGAACCACATTTCAGTTGCTTCAAGCGTTTCCTTCATCTTTGATGATATTGTCCAGCATTCACTGCCATATTGAAGAACTGACATCACATAGCAATCCAGTACTCTCTTCCTAGTTTCTAGCGAAATTGTCCTGTTTCTTAATATTTTACTCAACTTCTGGAATACGTCCTTTGTCATTCCAATTCGCCTTCGGATCTCTGTGTCACACTTTCCGTCGTCTGTTATAACACTTCCCAGGTATTTAAATATTTGTACCTGCTTGATTCTGGTATCCCCGACCTGTTTTTGGCATTTTGGGCTGCCCTGTTTACTGATGACCATGCATTCGGTTTTCGTGCAGTTTATTTCTAGTCCTTTCTTGTTACTTTCTTCTGCTACCTTCTGTAGGAGGTCTTGTAGTTTCCTTTCTGTGTCTGCTATCAGCACTGTATCATCTGTGTACCTTAGGTTGTTTAAATTGTGGCCCCCGATTACGAATCCAGGCACAACTTCTAGAGTCCTCAAAATATTCTCGCTGTACAAGTTGAACAGATCCGGTGAAAAGACACATCCTTGTCTTACGCCCCTTTCTATCTTTGTATATCTACTCAATTCATTACCTGTCCGTATGCAAGCGGTTTGCTGCTAGTAAAGGTTCTTTATTGCTCTCAAGTCTTTCCCAAGTATGTCCAGGCTGCCGAGCGTCGCCATCAGTTCTTTGAAGCGTATTTTGTCAAACGCCTTTGCATAATCAATGAAGCTCGGGTATAAGTCCTTCTTCATTTGTATTGCCCTTTCGGAGAGCATCCTAATCATAAAAATGGCAATCTTTGTTCCTGTGTCTTCAACAGAACCACACTATTCTTGATCTATCTTTGGCCTGATTTTGCTTCTCGCTCTGTTCATCAGGATTCGGACGATCAGTTTTGTGATATGGCTCATTAAACTTATTGTTCTGTGGAGTTCACACTCGTTTTCTCCTGACTTATTACCAGTCAGACCCCAAAAAAATTTATTCCTCGCTTCGAGAACAACGACTGGTTTTATCGGCCGATCACTTTTTTCCATTGGCCGACAACTCAGGGAGGACGCTGAATATTTCCATAAATTTTCATAGCGACTCCTGCGACGGACTTGTTTTTTATTTTAAACATTCCGTCTTCAGCATGTTATGCGGAATATGTGCCCCTTTTTTACTGTTTGGGTCTGTAATTTTCTTTTTCGCCGCATTTTCCGTTCTAGTATAAACGCGACGCGCTGTTGCTTGGTTTGACGAGGTAAGTCACCGTTTTCTTCGCTATAATGTGACCAAGTAGATAAATATATACACATACAAACATATACTAGTTATACATACACATGCACAGATACATATACGCACATATATATTGATACAGACATTTTTAAACTTTCGTTTTTATCGACGTGTCAGTTTATCCGTTAAATTTTAAAGCCAGGTTTGGGAAACGTGTGTAAAGGCTACAATATTGGACAAATGTAAGAGCGATGTCGGAAGATGGCAAGAGCCTTGAATGAACGAGGTCAAGACTGACACAGTCATATTTCAGTGCATTAACAAATAAACATAATTAAATATATATGCACGCAAACACACAAGCAAAGAACAAAAACGTACACAACCAAAAACCCCACAAAGCATATATGAATGTACATAAACGAGGATATATATATCCACCGAACGCCCCGTGGCCCAGGGGTAGAGACGCCGACTGACGCCAATTCTGTCTGGTTTCGAACCTTTGGTTTATATATATATATATATATATATATATATATATTGTCATCCGCAGACAGATCTGTTTCCCTTATCACAACTCATCAGTACGGTTAGACTCCGATTGCTTATATATATATATATATGTGTCTGTGTGTGTGGATTTGTGTATGTGCATGTGAGTGTGTGCACAGACAGCATACACGGACATCCGAACATATATGCATACAAATACATATATATATATACAGTACTGTGCAAAAGTATTAAGATAAGAACTATTTTATCTTTTATGAGGCATTAAAATAAATTTTAAAATCACCCCTGACCTAACACTTTTGCTCACTACCGGTAGTATGCAAAAGTATTAGGACAGGGGTAATCTTCCTAAAAACGTCACTGAAATTCAAATACAGTGTGAAAAGCCAAGTAAATTTCTAATAAATATTGATTATTTAAAACTAAGTGTAAAAGAAATGTATTAAAAAGAAGTTATATTTAATTTTTCCTATTTTCTATTAAACAAGTTATTTTGAAACGACTCTATTGAACATCTATGGGATATTTTGGATAAAAAAATTGATAAATCTAATGTTACTTTGGAAGACACACTTTGGGAACAAATACAAGCTGCTTGGCAGGAGATACCATGAGATACATTGAAGAAGCTTGTGATATCAATGCCTGACAGAATGAAGGCTGTGATCAAAGCAAAATGCTAATATACTAAATATTAAATTTATTTTGGAACAAGTATTTTTTTTCTTGTTAAAGCATTTGTTGAATAAATCAAATAAAATTACTTTAATTAAATTGTTTATTTTCTGTCAATAGGCCTCATAAAAGATAAAATAGTTCTTGTCCTAATACTTTTGCACAGCACTGTATATATATATATATATATATATATATATATATATATATATATATACTATACTAGGTGCAATTGGCAAATTGTCGAAATTATTTTATTATTTCAAAGCAAAAGGCTATTATTGCAAATAATAAATTTATTTTGTTACAAGTATTTTTCTTGTTAAAGCATTTGTTGAGTAAATCAAATGGAATTACTTTAATTAAATTGTTTATTTTCTGTCAATATGCTTCATAAAAGATAAAATAGTTCTCGCCCTAATACTTTTGCACATTACTGTATATATATATATATATATATATATATATATATATATATATATATATATATTAGCAAGTAAAACAAAATATCAATATGTCTACTGATGCAAAAAACCATTTGTACGCCTACATACATACATACCCTAATACGTAGAAAAATCCGTGCACCCAAGTATATATATTCTAATAAAAACAGAGTGAAAAAAAATAAAAAATAAAAAACTGGACCAATATATACAAACAGTTAAAACCAGGTACTAACAAAAAAAAAAAAAAAAAATTCAGCAACAATGTGAAATTTATCCCACGACAATCATAATTATTAAATATTGATTTGACAATCAGTACTATAATAAAAACGTGTTAAATATTAATCAGTTGCTATATGCTAGACTAAAATCTTTCGAATATTAACATGATAATCAATGTTAAATTAAATACCTCAGAACTATATAACTTGTGGGTCACTGTCAGATTATATACTTAGCAAATAATTATATGATTATATATCCCGAATTAAATACCTAGCAAATATTAATCAGAACATCCAAGTTGGATGAAAATATCCACAAAATATCAATTGACAGCAGTGAAAATAGTACACATAAATTCTTAATATTACAACCTATATTGTAAAGTAAATAATAAACTATAATATTTTAAAATCATTTCACTCCAAGAAAGGCGGTACCGCCACTGATGCGCAGGGGGCTACATAGGAGAGTTAAAGTTTATACAGGAGAAGAGTGAAGAGAAAGACGAACCAGCTACAGGGGTTGAAAGAGAAAGGGCAAGAGAAGGATGTGAACACAGGAGGGAAACAGTTACGAATGTAGAGAGAAAGGAAAAGAACAAGATACACGGAGTGATGTAGAAAGGGCTGGAGTTACATAAGAGAGTTGAAGTATTAGGCAGGAGGAGAGTAAAGAGAAAGACGAACCGGTTACAGGGGGTGAAAGAGAAAGGGCAAGAGAAGGATGTGAACACAGGAGGGAAACAGTTACGAAGGTAGAGAGAAAGGAAAAGAACAAGATACACGGAGTGATGTAGAAAGGGCTGGAGTTACATAAGAGAGTTGAAGTATTAGGCAGGAGGAGAGTAAAGAGAAAGACGAACCGGTTACAGGGGGTGAAAGAGAAAGGGCAAGAGAAGGATGTGAACACAGGAGGGAAACAGTTACGAATGTAGAGAGAAAGGAAAAGAACAAGATACACGGGGTGATGTAGAAAGGGCTGGAGTTACATAAGAGAGTTGAAGTATTAGGCAGGAGGAGAGTAAAGAGAAAGACGAACCGGTTACAGGGGGTGAAAGAGAAAGGGCAAGAGAAGGATGTGAACACAGGAGGGAAACAGTTACGAAGGTAGAGAGAAAGGAAAAGAACAAGATACACGGAGTGATGTAGAAAGGGCTGGAGTTACATAAGAGAGTTGAAGTATTAGGCAGGAGGAGAGTAAAGAGAAAGACGAACCGGTTACAGGGGGTGAAAGAGAAAGGGCAAGAGAAGGATGTGAACACAGGAGGGAAACAGTTACGAATGTAGAGAGAAAGAAAAAGAACAAGATACACGGAGTGATGTAGAAAGGGCTGGAGTTACATAAGAGAGTTGAAGTATTAGGCAGGAGGAGAGTAAAGAGAAAGACGAACCGGTTACAGGGGGTGAAAGAGAAAGGGCAAGAGAAGGATGTGAACACAGGAGGGATGTAGAAAGGGCTGGAGTCAAGTGGATAAGAGATGGTAATTGACATTGCATTTAAATTCCTGGAGGTTGTAGCCGTCAGAAAAGCAAGTATATGAAAGGGAGTTTCACAAGAAGATGACGGAGTAGAATTTTCGCCTACGTTTGGTTGATCTAAATGTAAAAAGGTAGGACCTTTTTGCCAATTCTGGTTGTCCGAGTAAATTCTTGTGGAGGGGGCACCAGTGACCTAAATTCGTCAGAGCAGAAGCCAAGAAAATATTTATAGAAGAGGAAACCGTAAGTTCATTTCTCTTGTTTAACAAGTTAAAATTTCCTTAAATTTGTTAATTTCTAACTTCTTATTGAGACAAAGATAATAAGGTGCACGGAGGGAATTACAAGTTCAAGCCTTTGTAAGAACTTTCCATTCAACAGTAGGTGTTTTTTTACACTTGGATAACGAAGTACTATATTTACAAGAACTATAATTAAAACAGTTATTCTCTTGGGATTACAGCGTAAAGATTGGCTCGTCGCTTGGGATAACATCTTAAAAACCGTTTCGTCTCTTAAGACTTCAACGTAAAGAAGTCATGTGTATCAACTATTGTAAGCAAACTTATCGTACAACGGACGTGCGTTGTGGTGCAATGGATATCGACTCGGAACACGACACTGGGGTGCCGAGTTCGAATTCCAGTTGAATTCCTTGCATTCACTTAAGCGCAAATAACCTTGGGAAAGAAATTAATCCGTCTCTTCCCTTCAGTTATGGATTAAATAACAGGGCAGATTGGGTTCTATAGCCTTGGTCGGCAACCAGTCTACTGCAGAAAGCAATGGCAACCTAATGCGGAATAATCTTCTGCTCAGTCAGTCATGTTTCTTTCGAGACATGATCACCGAAAGCGTGTATCACGTATGGCACTTAACTTAGTGAATATAATAGTTAGAAACATGATTAAGGCTTATACTGGGCATAAAGAGGGGGATCGGTTTTATATTGTTATGAAGTAATAAACAGATCCCCCCACTATTTATTACTTAATAATATAATACATTTATTCCTCCTCTAGCTATGAGTCAAATAACAGGACAGATTGGGTTCTATAGCATTGGTTGGCAACCAGTCTACCGCAGAAAGCAATGCCAACCTACTGCGAGATAATCTTCTGCCAAGTCAGGCATGTCTCTTTCGAGACATGATCGCTCAAACATGATCACGTATGGCACTTAACTGATCGTACAACAGTTATCTGTTAAATATAACATCAATGGCACCAACGTATTTTTTAAAACAGCGTTACAATAAACGTAATCGAACAGGACGTTGTGGTGGGCCATGATCAACGATGAATTTATTTGAAGCAGACTCACCATCAATGTGTTAACGATCATTACCCGCAACAAAGGTTTCAAGCAGAATTTTAAATAATACACTATATTAATAACATAGAAACTAGTATGTACACAAAATGAGGGATCAGTTTATATATTGTTATAATATAGAATTGATCCCCCATTTTATAACCATATTATAATTTCTTATAAACAGTTGGCATATATATTCTTCTTCCATGTGCTCTGTTCTTTCAGGACGTAGGCGATCATGGCCTTCCACGTCTTCCTATCCCTGGTGGCTCTTAGCACTCTCTCTCCTGTTACACCATTCAACCTCCGTTCTGTCATCCACTAGCTCAAGCCCATAAATCTAGAATATAAATGTATAGAAACTAGCATGGCCACAAAATGAGGGATCAGTTTATATATTGGTTATAATATAGAATTGATCCTCCATTTTATAACCAGATTATAATTTCTTATAAACAGTTGGCATATATATTCTTCTTCTATGTGACCTGTCCTTTCAGGGCGTAGGCGATCATGGCTTTCCACGTCTCCTTATCCCTGGTGGCTCTTAGAACGCCACCTCCTGTTACAAGACGCAACCTCCGTTCTGTCATCCACTATCTCAAGCCTATAAATCTAGAATATAAATGTATAGAAACTAGCATGGCCACAAAATGAGGGATCAGTTTATACATTTATTATAAAATAGAATTGATCCCCCATTTTATACCCACATTATAATTTCTTAAAAACAGTTGGCATATATATTATTCTTCTATGTGCACTGTCCCTTCAGGACGTAGGCGATCATCGTTCTCCACGTCTCCCTATCCCTTGTGGCTCTTAGCACGTCTTCTCCTGTTATACCATGCAATCCTCATTCTGTCATCCACTAGCTCAAGCCCATAAATAGAATATAAATGTATAGAAACTAGCGTGGTCACAAAATAAGGGATCAGTTTATGTATTGATTATAATATACATTTAATCCCCCATTTGGTGGCTCTTAGCACGCCTTCTCCTGTTACTCCATCAAACCCTCGTTCCATCATCTATCTGATTAGGTCCTTAAGATACGTTATCCGTTGCTTTCCTCTGTCTCCTTTTCCCTCTCTCTGGCCTGTTAGTATCAGGTTCTCCAAGCCCCTTTTCCTCATTGCATGTCCCAGGAATTTCAGCTGTCTCTTCCTGATACTCAGTAGTAATTTCCTTTTTTGTTTCCATCATTTCTAAAAACTCATCATTGCCCACATGCTCAATTCATGACATCCGCAGCATCCTTCTGTAGAGCCACATTTCAGTTGCTTCAAGTTTTTCCTTCATCTTTGATGATATTGTCAAACATTCACTGCCATATTGAAGAACTGGCAACACATAGCAATCTAGTACTCTCTTCACTGTTTCTAGCGAAATTGTCCTGTTTCTTAATATTTTACTCAACTTCTGGAATACGTCCTTTGTCATGCCAATTCGCTTTCGGATCTCTGTGTCACACTTTCCGTCTTCTGCTATAACGCTTCGTAGGTATTTAAATTTTTGTACCTGCTTGATTCTAGTATCTCCAACATGTATTTGGTATATTGGGCTGCCCTTTGCAGAAAAAAAAACAAAAAAAAAAACGAGTGGATAACTGAAGAGATTCTCGGATGCAAAGGAGACAGAAAATGATATCCAGATATGGAACGGACTACAGGGAACTACACAAGGAAATAAGAAGAAAATGCAGACAGGCTAAAGAGGAATGGCTCAATGAAAAATGTGCAGAAGTAGAGAGATTGAGCAGGAATAATAAAGCAGATATGCACAAAGGAATAAAAAAAGCTACAGGACAGGAGCATTAATAATTAATCAATAATTAATAACATAATTAATTATTAATATAGTAACATAATAATAATCAATAATATTAAGGTAATGATAATTATAATTATATTGTTATTACTAAGATTAATAATTACTATTAATAATTATTACTATTAATTATAGCTATTAATAAATAGTTATATTAATATTAATAATAATATTAATAATATTAATTATAAATATTAATAATAATATTAATATTAATAATAATATTAATATTAATAATAATATTAATAATATCAATAATATTAATATTAATAATAATATTTATATTAATAATAATATTAATAATATTAATTATTAATATTAATAATAATATTAATAATTATAAATTAAAATTAAAATGATAATAATATCAATTCAATATTAATTATTAATTCATTTAATATAATTATAATATTAATTTGTTATTAAGAATAATTAACATAATAATATTAATATTAGTGTTAATAATTAATACTAGCACTAATAATTAATATTATTATTAAAATTAATAATTATTATTATTTAAAATAAAATTATAAATATATTATTATCTTTCAAGTTGTGAGTTCAAGATCAGATTATAGCAGTGATGAACAAAAACGTTAGAGAGTTAGGTTAAAGGGAGGTTACTATATAGCTACAGAAGTAGCTTTACACAAAGAATGAGAAAGATATACCTCAGTGATTGTAATATAGAGTTTAGTTCTTAATTCTTTGCATCTGAAGAAGTCAGAGGCATACAACGGCCGAAACATCGTAGTAATGGCAATAGAGATGAGGACTATAGTCCGAACAATATAAGTAGTGTAAGTTTCAATGCTTAAGAAAACCCGGGGCTACTCCAGGTATAAGGTTACATTAAAAAGCAGTTTTTGAGGATGAGATAACAGTTTAACGTAGACTTGATCAGTTTAAAAAAAAAAAAGATTTTTTTAAATTTTAATAGTTGCCGATGAGATGTGAAATCTCTCCTAGGGATTTCATGTTAAAATGATCATTCAACGGTTTTGAACTTCGAAATTTATTCTATTTTATATATATTTAGGTTCTGAAATGATTTTTCGGTTGCTGAGGTGATGTGTTATCCCCCGTGGGGATCTTCATATCGAAATGGTCATCCAACATCATTGAATTAATCATTTTTTAATTTATATTTGCTCTGTAATATTTTATTACATGGAGCTCTCTTCCTGTATCATTTTTTAGTATTAAAATAAAATTTTTAATATTAATTAGGGTCGGGTTTTTGGAATTTAACTTCCTGCTTTTTTCACTTGGATTAAAGTATCTGATTTAAAATATATATATATATATATATATATATATATATATAGAGAGAGAGAGAGAGAGAGAGAGAGTGAAAGAGAGAGAGTGAGTGAGAGAGAGAGATAAAGAGAAATAGATAAATAGAGAAAAACATTAAGAGAGACAGAAAGAGAGATCGATGGTAAAACACAGCAAAAAAACAAAACAGGAAACCTATATCAATCTAAACATGTTACACTTTTATAAAAGCTTCTTCAGAACCGCCCCCCACCACCAAAAAAATAACAAATATGGATAAATATTTAGAGATTTAGATCGATAGATAGGTAAAAAGATAAATAGATAGATATTAACAGACTGAGATAGATACATATATAGAACGATGATAGATAGATAGATAGATAGATAGATAGATAGATAGATAGATAGATATATATAACTGAAATAGAAATAGATAGATAGATAGATAGATAGATAGATAGATAGATATTAATATACTGAAATAGATAGATAGATAGATAGATAGATAGATAGATATTAATTTACTGAAATAGATAGATAGAATAGAAATAGATAGATAGATAGATAGATAGATAGATAGATAGATAGATAGATAGATAGAGAACAGACTGGCGTAGATAGATAGATAGATAGATAGATAGATAGATAGATAGATAGATAGATAGATAGAATTTACTGAAATATTAATAGATAGATAGATAGATAGATAGATAGATAGATAGATAGATAGATAGATATTAATTTACTTAAATTTAGAAATAGATAGATAGATAGATAGATAGATAGATAGATAGATAGATAGATAGATAGATATTAATTTACTGAAATAGATAGATAGATAGATATTAATTTACTGAAATAGAAATAGATAG
The DNA here is from genome assembly GCA_037127315.1 of Ascarosepion bandense. Classification (NCBI taxonomy): domain Eukaryota; kingdom Metazoa; phylum Mollusca; class Cephalopoda; order Sepiida; family Sepiidae; genus Ascarosepion; species Ascarosepion bandense. Next base: position 270,970 of record JBBBDQ010002401.1, read on the forward strand.
ATAGATAGATAGATAGATAGATAGATAGATAGATAGATATTAATTTACTGAAATAGATAGATAGATAGATAGATATTAATTTACTGAAATAGATAGATAGATAGATAGATAGATAGATAGATAGATATTATAGATATTAATTTACGAAATAGATAGATAGATAGATAGATAGATAGATAGATAGATAGATATTAATTTACTGATATAGATAGATAGATAGATAGATAGATAGATAGATAGATAGATAGATAGATATTAATTTACTGAAATAGATAGATAGATAGATAGATAGATAGATAGATAGATAGATATTAATTTACTGAAATAGATAGATAGATAGATAGATAGATATTAATTTACTGAAATATGATAGATAGATAGATAGATAGATAGATAGATAGATAGATAGATAGATATTAATTTACTGAAATAGATAGATAGATAGATAGATAGATATTAATTTACTGAAATAGATAGATAGATAGATAGATAGATAGATAGATAGATAGATAGATAGAATTGTCTAATTTGTAATAATTATACCGCTTCATCAAAGTAATTCGTTGGTTGCTAAAAAGACAGTAGTTTTTGTTTTTTGTTGTTTTTTCCCTCCGTATATACTAATTATTCATCGAACTAACTAACAAACTTACATCACTGAATCGTGACAAGAATATTGATCTTAATTCTAAATATAATTAAATTTCTGACCGTTGTAAAAAAATTTACACAAACAAACGAAAACCCAAGAAAACAAGAACAAGGACGAATAGCAATTCAGATTGAGTTCCGTTCGATATGATCAAACACATTTACAAAAAACAACCAAAAAAAAAAAAAAGCACTGATTGTTTTCCTTTTTCCTCTCCTCATATCTTCACAAAAATATAATATTAAAAAAAAAAGAGTAAAAGGTGAAAATAATTTCAGTAAGTAATAATTAATGATAATTAAATCAAATCAGTGCGTCAACATAGACGACATGATATGCTAATTTATTCCACGCACTGCCGGTATGTATAATTCATTAGCTTATTTGTTTTTTCATTAATTAGTTTGTCTATTTATTTATTTAATTATTTTGTATCTACATTGTGTCTGACATTGTTGGCCAGTTTTATGCTTGTACTGGCAATATAGCCCGGCGTTGCTCGGGTGTAATGAAAGCTTTAAAACTAATCCATGGTCCTGGAGCTCAGACTCAGCCTAAAAAATATTTGGAATAATAAAATAATTGCGACAATTTACCAATCGCACCTAATATATATATATCCGTTGCTCGGATGTAATGAAAGCTTTAAAACTAATCCATGGTCCTGGAACTCAGACTCTTTGGACGTTGGCACGAAAAACTAAAAAGCAATAGTTGTTTCCAGTTAAAGCGAAACCATAGACTGAAAGAAAAATGAATGGATGTAAGTCAAATTTTGGTTTCCTGGTATTAATATCAAATACGTTTTTTTGTCATAAACTGATTTTGAAGGCTAAATAAGTCCTCTGAGTAAATGGTATCATGGCTGAGACTAAGAACTACAATTATACCTACTTAGAGCCAAACCCGAAGCAAAAACTAAAATAAAAGGGCTGAAAAAATACAGACATACAGGCAGATAAACAGACACACACACAAACATCTTGCCTCATATATATACATATATATATATTATTGATTTTCTGCACTATTGTAAGAACTGCAACATTGAAACTTCTGAATATCGTTTCTTATGTCTTTATCTATGAGTGTATCAAATTTGATTAAAATCGGACCACTCCTTCTTTAACCCGATTTTTTCGATTATCGATTTTCGATATTTATTGGGGGTACCTCAACACAAAACCTAGCTAAGAACACTCGCAGACGCTTATAGTATAACTGTGTAAATTTTCAAGAAAATTGGTTCAGCCGTTTCGGAGTCTATAGATAACGGACATACACACACAGACAAATTTGCATTTATAAATAAGTTTAGATTTAGATTAATCTGTATCTACATTGTGTCTGCCTTTGTTGGCCAATTTTATGCTCGTATGACATAAGTACTTACTAGTAACATCAGCGAACGACATCATTCCCAAGATAAAAAAAAAGCGTCAGCATCAAAGCGATTGGTTCAACGAAGACTATCTTGACATGATGCAAAAGAAACAGAAAACAATGCCAAGATATGGAACGGAATACAAGAAACTCCACAAGGAAATAAGGAACAAATGTAGAGAAGCTTGTAGGAGCTTCGGTGATGCTTGGCCTTTTGCCAAACACGTCCGAAGACCACACAATTTAAATATAAGAAGTTTGAAAAATACTGAGATGGATGAAATATTTCGTTTGTAAATTAAAGTAATGATTCATTAAACGAATAACAAAATTGTAAGAAGAAAAATATAAGTGAAATTTTGTTAACTGAACACTATAACACATTTGGGAGAAGAAAAATCTTTATTGAGAAAACGCATGTAGTTAAAATTGTTCGAAAAGGATTGTAAGTATTTAAAATGTCTACAGAAGTTTAGAGTTCATATTTGTGTAGTAGCAGAATGTAAAGTCTTAAGTTACTTGCCTTTTTGATAGGTTGACGAAAGAGTGTGAAAGAAGGTGAAACAAATAAAGAAATTGTACTCATCGCAGACAGAGTGTCTTTTGTTGTTGTTGCTAATGTTTTTTAGAGGCGTGTAGTGAAAAAGAAGAAAAGAAAATTGCAACTAAAAATCGAATGAATCCGTGATGCGCCCTTACGTCAGGGTCGGCTTCTTGAAATTTCATTTGTTACATTGCCACAAGGTCAGTCAGCTAACCGCTCCCATGGTGGACTGACTTTGACAGCGAACGTGGTTTAAATAGTGAAGTTTCTCATGTTGCCGGCTCCAGCAGGCATTTTCGTCTTTAGGTGTGAAAGAAAAACCGTTTGAATGACGTCATATACAAATTTTCGATTTCCTATCCAATTAGGATCCAGAATTTTGCTTTTCACACTGACTTGTGAAATTTGCCTTGGTTTGGGTTTTTCCAAAATGTTTTTAGTATTTTGAATTCGATTTTGCGGATGTGCAGTTTTTGTGTTTTAGTTAATTGTTGGATGATATAGGATTTGTATCCTATAAGCTGAAGAAAGATGGCTCAATGACAAATGCGCCGAAGTAGAGAAACAGAGCACAGCAAATAACGGCCGGATATATCTGTCAATCACCCTTGTGTTTTGTTGACCTTAATCGCGGAAGTACAGTATTAGGACAAGAACTATTTTATCTTTCATGAGGCATATTGACAGAAAATAAAAATTTAATAAAAGTAAGTTTATTTGATTTACTCAACAAATGCTTTAAAAAGAAAAAAATACTTGTTACAAAAGAAATTTAATATTTAGCATATTAGCCTTTTGCTTTGAAATAAGAAAAGGTGCGACAATTTACCAATCGCACCTAGCATATATATATATATATATATATATATATATATATATATATATATATATATATACACACAGTACTGTGCAAAAGTATTAGGACAAGAACTATTTTATCTTTTATGAGGCATATTGACAGAAAATAAACAATTTCATTAATTTAATTGATTTACTCAACAAATGCTTTAACAAGAAAAAATACTTGTTACAAAATAAATTTAATATTTAGTATCATAGCCTTTTGCTTTGATCACAGCCTTCATTCGTTCAGGCCTTGACATCCCAAGCTTCTTCAATGTATCTAATGGTATCTCCTGCCAAGCAGCTTGCATTTGTTCCCAAAGTGTGTCTTGTGAACTAACATTAGATTTATCAATTCAAGAGGGGAGAATATGAAAAAAGTCAGTCATATTCAAGGATAATAGAATAATGATCAGTTTCAAAATAACTTGTTTAATAGAAAATAGGAAAAATTAAATATAACTTTTTTTGAATACATTTCTTTTACACCTACATTTTTTTTTACACTAGTGTGCAAAAGTTTTAGGACAGGGGGTGATTTTAAACTTTATTTTGATGCCTCATAAAAGATAAAATAGTTCTTGTCCTAATAATTTTGCACTATTTTTACAGAAATCCCAAAATTAATCTTCGCTCTGATTAGTCAAAAGAAACACACATGTAAATTTTATATCTTCCCACATACATACACAGCAAACCAAAGGATTTTGTATTTAAATGTAAATCATCTGTACAACCAACATCAAACATTACCTGATGATGAGAACCTATCTCGAAACATAGAAATTTCCATGTCGCAATGTACAATTAATTCATAACTATATAATTATATTAAGCTCCATAATATTTATTATATTGAGCACTTTTCATAATAAATAAATGCCGGGGATAGATAGATAGATAGATAGATAGATAGATAGATAGATAGATAGATAGATAGATAATGAAGAGACTGAGATAGATAGATAGATAGATAGATAGATAGATAGATAGATATCAGTAAAGAATAAGTAGAAAAATGTCTTTAATCTAACATGTTTCACTTTTAACAAGCTTCTTCAGAGATTTATAAAAGAAGAATGATTTAAAAATCCAAGTGACAGTATGTTGATTGAGGTATAGTTTCATTGGTCAGATACGTGTCACGTGTGATAAAGCAATGGATGAATATTAAATGTAGAAGAAAAAAACTTGTTTCTGTTTAAGTGTGTCTGCCAACGCGTCTTTTTTTATTTTTATTTATTTACTTATCCTTTACTTATTCTATTCATTATATATATATATATATATATATATATATATATATATATATATATATCAGCATGCAGTGTGGATATAGAAGAATCCAAAGGAGTATCCTGTACATACAGTGGTAGGATAACTCTCTAAGAGACCTCTAAATATATATGTATATAAATACATATAGAGCAAATTATAAGAAAAATTAAGGCAGACACGTTACTTCATGGTAAATCGGAAGTATGAACTTATTTCAGGAGAACCATCATCAGCTTCCGTCTTTATTTTACAAAGGATTTTACATGATGGTTCGCCTGAAATAGGTTCATACTTCCGATTTACCATGAAGTAACGTGTCTGCCTTAATCTTTCTTGTATATATATATATATGGTTATAAATTCCCTGTTTAGGATGTGGTTTCCGGCTTTATCTTTTCCAATCTTTTCACTATTACGTAGCCCCCTGCACATCAGTGGCATTACCGCCTTGCTCGGGGTGATACGATAAAAATATAAAAATAAAAAAAAATAAACACCTAATGTTTTTATTACGAATTGGCACACACACTTAAACAGACACACATTTTTTGTTTATTTTTATTCTATATTATTTATATAAATACACTTAAAGGCTATATTATGAAAAAAAACGGTTGAAATTTATGGGGGGGTCTAATGAGGAATGGAGAGGGGCTTGGAAAAGAGTTCCATCAGTGATGATCTTATACCAGTCATGGATAAGCCTAGTAAATGCAGATGATATGACTAGTAGCAGTGCAATTGCTTTCCTTTCCCCCAGGGGTGTACGCGATATTTAAAGACTGTTTAACGATGGAAAATTCTCTTTCGACCAGAATAAATTGCCGACGTGAAAAAAAAAAAAAAAAATTGAAGCTCTTTTCTGATTTAGAGAATTGATTCCAAGTCGCATAGACCAACCATGAATATTTTCCATTAAGAAGCAAATATGATAATGAGGACTGTTTTGCTAGTTTTTGTTAAGGGATTATGCGACACAGTGGGTTACAGGATTTAGGATTTGTAAACATGAGAAAACGCCTGTTTCACGAGTATGGATTAGTATTTCTTCTTTTTTTGTAACATTTTTTGGTAACTTTCTTTTATGAATTGAATTCATAATCTAATCGCTGTTGATATAAATAATAGAGGCTGATAGAAAAAGAAAATGAGAGAGAAAGGCCGCCAAGGGATTTAAGAGACTAAATGAAAAATGTACGCTGTTAAGATGTTAAAGAAAGAGAAGACGGTGGGCAGAAGAAGAAGAAGAAGAAGAAGAAGAAGAAGAAGAAGAAGAAGAAATAATAATAATAATAATAATAATAATAATAATAATTATAATAAAAATTGAAATTGAAAACAAGAGTTCTGCCTGTGATAGTAGGAGCACTTGGAATGATAAAAAATGGAGCCATAACAACACGCCACGACCTGCCTTAGGTCTCCTCGCAGACTTGGTTGGTAGTGAGACCAAAGCAGAAATCGAAATATGATGAAAAATGACATAATAATAATAATAATAATTGTTAAAAACCAGAAAGAAAAAACTTGTCTATTAATTGATATGGCTTGTTCAGCGGATTGTAACATAGCAATCAAGGAATTCGAAAAACTGTCAAAATATAAAGACCTGGAAGCTGAAATAGAAAATGTGGAAATTGAAAACAAGAATTGTGCCAGTGATAATAGGTGCACTTGGAATGATAAAAAATGGAACAAAACAACACATTGAAAGAATCCCTGGAAACCCCAGCTTAAGAGATATACGAAAAATTGTTTTATTAAGTACAGCCCACACACTAAGGAAAACGTTATCTATGTAACGCTAGGGATGATAGGGAAGATAGAAAAAATATAAAATGGAGCCATAACAAGACGCCACGACCTGCCTTAGGTCTCCCCGCAGACTTGGTTGGTAGTGCGACCATAGCAGAAATCGAAATATGATGAAAAATGACAACATAATAATGATGATGATGATAACGGAAAGTAAATATTTAAAAATTAAAAAAGAATTAACAAAGAAGAAATGAAAAAGAAAAAGAAGAAGAAAAAGAAAAAGAGAAAAAGATGATGGAAAGTAAACATTGAAAAATTCGAAAAAGATGGGAACATAAATAAAAAAGAAAAAAGATGAAAAAGAAAGAGAAAATGAAAAAGAAGAAGAAACTGGAGAAGGGGAATGTAGAGGGAAAGTAAATATTGAAAAATAAGAAAAAGGGATGGAAAAACCGATAAAAGAAGAAAAAGAAAATGAAAACGAAGAATGAGAAAGAAGAAGGCGACGAGAAAAGAAGGAGGACAAGAAAGAAAAACGAGAAGAGGCAAAAGACAGGGAGAAAAAAAGATGAAGGAGAAATTGAGAAAAAACGAAGTAGAATGAGGAGGGAAAAATTAGAAGAGAAAAGACAGGCAGAAAGGAAAATAGAGGAAGAAAAAACTAGAAGACAATAAAAGACGACAAAAAAAAAAGAGGAGGAAGAAAAATGCAAAGAAGAAAAACAAAAAGAAGCGAGAAAAGAAAGAGGAGGGGAAAAAACAAACGAGAAAAAAAAAAATACCGGGGCACTCAAAATAATAAAACCTTGAGTCCTCTTTACCTGAAATTATATATATATATATATATATATTTTAATCATATCACCCCGAGCCAGGTGGTAACGCCACTGATGAGCAGGGGGCTACGTAAGAGTGAAAAAATGGAAAAGAGAAAGCCGGAAACCACATCCTAAACAGGAAACAAGGGATGAGCCTCCACACCTGTTCAATAGACATGGGTGGAGTGTAAACCGGGCGATTTTTGGAGTAGAAGTGCAAAGGAATTAAATTGAGTTCAGTGATGTAAATTATAGTGATGAAAGCTGATTTTAATCTTATATATATATATATATATATATATCAGTAAAGAATAAATAGAAAAAAGTGTCTTTAATCTGACATGTTTCACTTTTAACAAGCTTTTTCAGAGATTTATAAAAGAAGAATGATTTTATTTTATTAAAACACCAAATAGAAAATTAGAAAAGTGAAAGATGTGTGCGTTTTGGTGTAGTGGATATCGATTCGGAACGACAAATCGGGGACCAGTCAGTCATGTCACTTTCGAGACATGATCGCCCAATCGTGTATCACGTATGGCACTTAACTGACTGAAGTAATGAAGGTAAGAAAAGCAGATGAAAAGAAGAAATAATTCATTGGGATCTATAGCCTTGTTTGGCAACCAGTCTATCGCAGAAAGTAATGGCAACCTACTCCGGGATAATCTGCCCAGTCAGTGATGTCTCTTTTGAGACATGATCGCTCACGCGCGCATCACGGATAGCACTTAACTGAGTGAATAAATATAATAGTTGGAGACATGATTAAGGCTCCTACTGGGCATAAAGTGGGGGATTGGTTTTCATTTGTTATGATGTAATAAACAGATCCCCCACTAATTACTACTTCATAATATAATACATTTCTTCCCGCGCTACCTATGAGTCTAATAAGAGGACGGCAATCAGTCTACCGCAGAAAGTAATGGCAACCCACTGCGGGAAAATCTCCTACCTAGTCAGTCATGTTCCTTTCGAGACATGATCGCCCAAGCGTGTATCGCGTATGGCACATAACTGATTGACTGAATGAAGGTAAGAGGAGCAGATGATAATAGGAAATAAGAAATTCGGCTCTATAGCCTTGGCTGGCAACCAGTCTACCGCATAAAATAATGGCAACCTACTGTAGGAAAATATTCTACCCAGTCAGTCATGTCTCTTTCGAGACATGATCGCTCAAAGCATGTATCACGTATGGCACTTAACTGACTGACTGAACATAATAATTAGAAACATGGTTAAGGCTTCTACTTGGCATAAAGAGGGGGATTGTTTTTCTATTGTTATGAAGTAATAAACTGATCCCCCATTAATTACTAAATAATAATATAATACATTTTCCCCCCTCTAGCTATGAGTCAAATAACAGGACAGATTGGGTTCTATAGCCTTGGTCGGCAACTAGTCTACCGCAGAAAGCAATGGCAACCTACTGCGGGATAATCTTCTGTCCAGTCAGTCATGTCTTTTTCGAGACATGATCGCCCAAGCGTGTATCACGTGTGTCACTTAACTAATTGATTGAATGAAGGTAAGAGGAGCAGATGATAATAGAAAATAATAGATTGGGTTCTATAGCCTTGGCTGGCAACCAGTCTACTGCAGAAATTAATATCAACCTACTGCGGGATAATCTCTTGTCCAGTCAGTCATGTCTCTTTTGAGACATGATCGCCCAATCGTGTATCACGTATGGCACTTAACTGACTGACTGAATATAATAGTTGAACACATTATTAAGGCTTCTACTGAGCATAAAGTGGGGGATCGGTTTTCTATTGTTATGAAGTAATAAACTGATCCCCCACTAATTACTAGTTAATAATATAATACATTATTCCCCCTCTAGCTATGAGTAAGATAACAAGACTGATAGGGTTCTATAGCCTTGGCTGGTAACTAGTCTACCGCAGAAAGTAATGGCAACCTACTGTGGGATAATCTTCTGCACAGTAAGTCATGTCTTTTTCGAGACATGATCGCCCAAGTTTGTATTACGTTTGGCACTAAACTGACTGATTGAATGAAGGCAAAAGGAGCAGATGATAATAAAAAAATAATAAATTGGGTTCTATAGCCTTGGCTGGCAACCAGTCTACCGCAGAAAATAATGGCAACCTACTGCAGGAAAATCTTCTACCCAGTCAGTGATGTCTTTTTCACGACATGATCGCCTAAGCGTGTATCAAGTATAGCACTTAGCTGAGTGACAAGTACTACTTATACTACTGGTAGTGGTAATTGTAATCTTACTACTAATAAAAATAATAATATGTATAAAGAAGAACTCGTAATGCAACAAATTCAAGATTATTTTTTTTATTGCTGTTGGCTATAATGGCGTCAATATCAACGCCACCTTACAAGAAAAATAGCTGTTTCCATCTAACATTAAACAAATTATTATTACTACTTTTATTCTCCTGACTACACAACTCAGAGCACTGATGAAAAAGAATAAAATTTAAAACAACATTAACAGTGAGAAAAATGACAAGAAAAGGAAAACAACAAATATTCGCCATTGTTTGCTTTTTCTTTCGTGAAGGCGAGCGAAACAAGTGTCATACTGTAGAGGCGAATGTTTAACGCACTCTGTTGATTAACAAAACAAACGATGCTTCGTAGTTCAGTTTTTCGTCGTATTTTTTTCTCTTTTTAAAGAAATTAAATGTAAATTCGAAACAGATGAAAGATAATTTGAAAAGAAAATACATTTATTATTGGAAAGCCGCCAATATGTAAATTCCGACCGAATCCATCCAAGACAAGGTCCATACCACACATATAATTGATATAATAAAATCCGATGTTGGCCGTAAATAAATATATACCACCATCTTTATCAGATGAATATATATATATATATATATATATATATATATATAAACAAACTTGAAACTATACTCGTTTCGAAAAACCCTCCGCGTATTTACGTGGAAGGAAAAAATGGTTGTAAAAAAAGAAAGAGCTAAGCAAATGAACATCAGCCAAAGCGATTTGGACCGAGCCAGTACGTAGCCTAAAGAAAAAACCCGAGACGAGTAATCAATAACAAATAAGCGCTCAACACTTATGTAGAGCAGAATAAGTAAATTAACCTAGTGAGCCATATATATATATATATATATATATATATATATATATATATAGTTAGTTAGTTATAAACAGACTAAGATAGATAGATAGATATGAACAGACTGAGATAGATAGATAGATACATACATAGATAGATAGATAGATATGTACAGACTGAGATAGATAGATAGATAGATAGATAGATAGATAGATAGATAGATAGATAGATAGATAGATAATGAATATACTAACATCATAAACATCAGCCAAAGCGATTTGGACCGAGCCAGTACGTAGCCCAAAGAAAAAACCCGAGACGAGTAATCAATAACAAATAAGCGCTCAACACGTATGTAGAGCAGAATAAGTAAATTAACCTAGTGAGCCATATATATATATATATATATATATATATATATATAGTTAGTTAGTTAGTTATAAACAGACTAAGATAGATAGATAGATAGATAGATAGATACGTACAGACTGAGATAGATAGATAGATAGATAGATAGATAGATAGATAGATTACATGTGAGGAAGATAGATAGATATATAGATAGATAGATAGATAGATAGATAGATAGATATGAACAGACTTAGGTAGATAGATAGATAGATAGATAGATAGATAGATAGATAGATAGATAGATAGATTACATGTGAGGAAGATAGATAGATAGATAGATAGATAGATAGATAGATAGATAGATAGATAGATAATGAATATACGAACATCATAAACATCAGCCAAAGCAGTTTGGACCGAGCCAGTACGTAGCCCAAAGAAAAAACCCGAGACGAGTAATCAATAACAAATAAGCGCTCAAAAAGTAAGCAGAGCAAAATAATTAAATTGAACCAACAAACCTACCAAGGTTTCACCTAAACTGATCGTCAGGGAGCGTTATATATATATATATATATATATATATATATATATATATATGTGTGTGTGTGTGTGTGTGTGTGTGTGTGTGTGTGTGTGTGTGCGTGTGTATGTGTGTGTGTGTGTGTGCTGTGGTGCAGTGGATATCGACTCGGTACGAAAAATCGAGAGGCCGAGTTCGAAATCCAGTTGAATTCGTTGCATTCACTTACGCGCAATTAATCTCTTGGGAAAGGTATAAATCCATCTCTTCTCACCAGTTATGGGTTAAATAACAGGGCAGATTGGGTTCTATAGCCTTGGCTGGTAACCAGTCTACCGCAGAAAGTAATGGCAACCTACTGCAGAATAATCTAATATATATATATTTTGTTTTTCTTTAATCCGAAGTGGAAGAGTAGGAAGGTAAATTCCAAGAACCTGATCCTAATCAATATTAAAATTTTTTAACCTTAAAAAGTGTTGCAGACAGAGAGCTCAATTTATTAAGAATACAGAGCCAATATAAATTAGAGAAAATTTTCAAAATTTACATTTTAGATATTCTAAGCAGATTTTTAGACCCAAAACAATTAGGCCTATATCGGGACGATGTATTAATAATTATCCTGAATGAGCCCTGAAGTACCTGGGTTTTAAAGTCGAAGTCACCTCTAATCTTAAAATTGTAAACTATCTAGACATCACCCTTAACTTAAATGATGGATCCTACCAACCATTTCTCAAAGAAAATAGTTCCCCCACTTATATTAATATTTCATCCAACCACCCCAAAAATATTATAAAACAGATACCCAATATAGTGAATAATAGAATCAGCCAATTATCATCCAACATTAAAACTTTCAACGCAAGTAAAAATATTTACAATAAGGCCCTTCAAAAAATATAAGAACAAGTTAACATATAATAAACCTACAATAGACTCCGAATCATCCAAAAATAAAAATAAAGGAAACTGTAAAAAAAGAAAGATAATTTGGTTTAACCCCCCCCCCCCCACTTATTGTAAACTAACTAACATCAATATTGGCAAATATTTTCTCAAGTTAATAAACAAAAATTTTAATAGCAGTAACCCTCTCCGGAAGATTTTTAATAGGTACACCCTTAAAATTAGTGATTCATGCACCCCGAATATGGACAGCCTTATTAGTTCCCATAATAGGAGTATTCTGGTGAACTTGCGCAATGCTGAATCTACGTCCGGAATTCTAAACGAATGCAGCTGTAATTCTGTGGACGCCTGCCCGGTGGAGGGAAAATGCAAATCAACCGAGGTGATTTACGAAGCCTGCATTTCTCCATCTAACAAAAAAAAAAAACGACATCCGGGCCTATATCGGTATGTCCGCCGGTCCTTTCAAACAAAGACTGTATAACCACAGGTACTCCTTTTCGAACCCCGGTCAAAGGTACTAGACAGCCCTTTCGCGGGCATTCTGGAAAATGAAAGAGGAAGGGCTGGATCCTGAAATTAGCTGGAAACTGATAGGTTCAGCCCGTATTCAGAGGAATTTTCGTGATAGGTGCTGTCTATGTTTACTGGAAAAAATTTCAATATTAAAATACCCCCACCAACACCGGCTACTAAATCTTAGGAGGGAATTCATCAGTAAGTGCCGCCACAAGGCAAATTTTTCGAATACGTAAATTTAGAATTTAAATCCCCGTTGACTAGATGTTAGAATATAAATTAAAAGGATTCAGGTTAAGTTTTAATCTTAATTTTACCCTAACGTTAACCTTAAAAAGTATTTTAACCCCCCTACCTTCCTATCCCAAGCTCCTTTAATTGCCTATCTTTAGAAAATATGGATTCTTTTACTAAACCCCTTTTTCCTTAGTTAACACATATATGTATATATATTTTTTTTTCTCTAATATTTTTTTCTCTAATATTTTTCTCTAATAATTTTTAAACTGATAACTTCCTGTAATTGGCATTTAGCTCGCTTCTACCTAAAAGGTTTAATCAAATAAACTTAAATAAAATTTTTTAAAATCTTATATTGAAACCCATTCCTTCTCGCCTAAATACACCTCTTCAAACAGCCCAAAATCTTCACCTTAAAAAAGTAATTTAACTCATTTAGTTGTCTATCTTTATAAAATATGAACTCCTATTCCTCTCCTTCCTAAATATACCATTTCAACACCCTGTAACCCCGAGACTACCAGCTCTGTCCTTTTCCACTTTGTGACCGTTGTTAACCTAAAACCCCTCCACACTCTATCCCAGGGTCTTCGCCATTTGGAACAAAACAATGTCGCTGATCTATTAGAGATCCTATGTCGAAATGTGCATCCGACACCTTTGAATTTTTAAATTTTTATCTAATTTATATGTATATATATATATATATATATATATATATATATTAAAGGAAATGGAAAATAAATTTCGAAAATGTGAAATAAATATCATTAAGAAATAGCAAAATATGGATTTATTGTATGGTAGCCAGCATTTTAATGTTTCGGTTGTTATACCCATCATCAGGGTTTATATTTATTATTGTGAAGATTGTTGTTGTTGTTGTTGTTGTTGTTGTTACGGCCTGTGAATAGATTTAGAAATGCGATAAAAACTTAAATTTAAAAAAATTTTAAGGCTGTAACACCGGACTTTTAACTACAATCTCAATTTTTACAATAAAATAATTTAAGATTTACCATCACTATATTTTAACTGTATTCCACACCTTCTATAATACCACGTCTACATTTAATATAAAATATATTTGAATTAATATAACTCATAATTATCAACAAGACATATATAATTACAGCAATATTTAGTAAAACATAAATACAACTTAACAAAAAAAATACACAAACCTATCAGCGAACTATTTAAATTTCATCTCAGTATTCCACACCTTCTATAATACCACGTCTACATTTAATATAAAATATATTTGAATTAATATAACTCATAAATATCAACAAGACATATATAATTACAGCAATATTTAGTAAAACATAAATACAACTTAACAAAAAAAAATACACAAACCTATCAGCGAACTATTTAAATTTCATCTCAGTATTCCACACCTTCTATAATACCACGTCTACATTTAATATAAAATATATTTGAATTAATATAACTCATAATTATCAACAAGACATATATAATTACAGCAATATTTAGTAAAACATAAATACAACTTAACAAAAAAAATACACAAACCTATCAGCGAACTATTTAAATTTCATCTCAGCGACGTTTTCAAATAACAAAACGTTATAAATGATTCGTGTAAACAACTGTATTAACAAAATAATGGGTAATGGTATATGCTAGCTTGTTCGTCTAGCTGATGAGCAAGCGGTGTTGGATATCAAAGTCGCTGTTCGGTAAGTCACTCTACAGGTGTCTGATTCATACCAGACTGGTGCTCTCCCGGTGACTACGACTCACCTGGTATTTATCTAGGTTGAGTTAGTCCATTACTATGTTAATGGGTAGGTCCGCCACAACACTATTCACAGGCAAATACAAAAAAAAAAAAACAAAAAAAAACTTCATAATAGTAAATATAAGCCCTGATGATGGTTATAACAACCGAAACATTATAATGCTGGCTACTTTACAATAAATCCTAATTTTGTAGTTTCTCAAGTATTTTTTATCTCACATTGTCGGAATTTATTTTACATTTTCTTTAATATATATATATATATATATATAACTGTAAATTTATCTTTAAACACGTCATGAAAAACCCACCGAGTATAAACGCGGAGGGGAAAGAAATGGAAACAAAAAAAAAAAAAGAAAACGAACTAAGCACTTGAACATTAGTCAAAGTACGAGTCGAAAGAAGAAAAAAAACCGATACGAGGAACCTAACACGTAAAGCGCTCAATATTGTATTGCGGAGCAAATAAATAAGTAAGTCGTTAACCTAGAACCAACGGACCTACCTAGGTTTCACTAAATGGCTCGTCAGGGCAAGTTGGCCTGACGATCATCCATTTGGTGAAACCTTGGTAGGTCCGTTGGCGCTAGGTTAGCGACTATATATATATATATATATATATATATATATATATATATATATATATATATATATATTTGTAAACGTATACTGTGAACTATAAGAGACAATGAATGTCTATTATGTTTAATCATGAGCCGGGCGATAGATAGATCTATATACTCCAATTAAATTACAGCAATATTTAGTAAAACATAAATACAACTTAACAAAAAATACACAAACGTATCAGCGAACTATTTCAATTTAATCTCAACGACTTTTTCAAATAACAAAGCGTTATAAATATGTCGTGACGTCATAGTCGACTGCAATTCTGAAGGTAGCTTAGCTCAGTGGATGTAGGTCTTAGTTACTTCCAATGATTTGAACCGAAGAGTTGTGAGCAGATGAAAATGGGAAATAATAGACTGGGTTCTATAGCCTTGGTTGTAAACCAGTCTACCGCAGAAAATAATGGCAACCTACAGTGGGAAAATATTCAACCCAGTCAGTTATGTCTCTTTTGATACATGATCGCCCAAACGTGTAACACACGCTTGGGCGATTATTTTACAACTAGTCTTTCGCATTCAGGTCGGGGATACCAGAATCAAGTAGGTACAAAATTTTAAATACCTGGGAAGTGTTATAACAGAAGACGGAAAGTGCAACACAGAGATCCGAAGGCGAATTGGCATGGCAAAGAAGCATTCCAGAAGCTGAGTAAAATATTAAGAAACAGGACAATTTCGCTAGAAACAAAGAAGAGAGTACTGGATTGCTACGTGCTGTCCGTTCTTCAATATGGCAGTGAATGCTGGACAATATTATCAAAGATGAAGGAAAAACTTGAAGCAACTGAAATGTGGTTCTACAGAAGGATGCTCCGAATATCATGGATTGAGCACGTGAGCAATGATGAGGTCCTGGAAATGATGGAAACAAAAAGAAAATTAATACTGAGCATCAGGAAGAGACATCTGAAGTACCTGGGACATGCAATGAGGAAGGAGGGCTTAGAGAATCTGATACTAACAGGCCAGATAGAGGGGAAAAGCGGCAGGGGAAAACAACGGATAACATATTTGAAGGAACTAATCAGGTGGATGACGGAACGAGTGTTGCATTATGTAACAGGAGAATGCGTGATCAGAGCCACCAGAGAAAGGGAAACGTAGAAAGCTATGATCGCCTACGTCCTGAAGGGACGGGGCACATAGAAGGAGAAGAATTCCAATCTCCTGCAGAAAAATCTTCTTCCCAGTCTGTCATGTCTCTTTTAAGACATGATCGCCCAAGTTTGTATCACGTATGGTACTTAATTGATTAATGTTTATACAATACTTGTGGCACAAGGCCGATTTGGGGTGGGGGAAAAAGCTCAGTATGGTCAACATTAACTATCTTATACCTAGCTAATCCGATTCACGACCCAAACATACGTTACAATTTTTCGAAATCACCACCAGAACATGTCCATCAACACTCAATCCACCATGTACCAAAATAGGACAAAACATTCTAGGAACCTAGAAATACCCCACGTGAACATAAAAATTACTATATTACTATTTTATACAATAGATACAAAAATATACATCATCATTTTAAATGAAATGTGGGGAGATAACAACAATTCCCCAAAACAAACTTTTTAAACTCAAAATACAAACTAGAAACATGATGTTAGCTGGACCCAACCCTCCCACAAAACAAAGAGGCCGCTGTATTCTGCCCATAGGAAAAAATCAAGAAGCACTCTTTCTACAGGGAGTGGAGAGGAGAAAATAATTTGGACTGGGGAAAATATAATACTGAACCAGACGAGATCAAACGGGGCAAAAATAAATCGAAACTGGGAATCTCAAACTGGATCATAACAAAAGAGACATTGCCAAGAACAGGCCGGGAAACACACTCACTCACATTAACTAGGTACACAAAAAAGAAGCATACCTTACCCAGGGAAGGGTTCCAAAGGAATCCACCCCGATGTGACTAGGAGATCTAAAGGAGAAAATCAAGTCTACCCCCGGTCACGCTAACCAGGCTCACCACATTTATCCACCTTTTGCTGAAATCTATCGAAGTTAACCGTTTCCAATCAGTTCGAATCTTCATTTTGAACTGGTGCTCAAAATATCGGATCAGATCCTGATGTGAAAGACGGCCACCCCGCAAGAGTTCCTCCAGTCGCATCGTCCAGATCACCATTCGAGCCATGGCCAGTAGTGGCAGAAACACCATTCGCTTCACTCCAGAAAACGGAGCCGAAACATTGTCGCAGGCGTATGCACGATCAATGAGCACGAACTCACGCGGCACGATACGAGTAGTCAACTCGCCGACACGATCCCATAACGGGCGAACACGCGAACAATGGTAGAAGGCGTGCGAAGACGTTTCCTTTAAACCAAGGTTGCAGCGTTCACAATCTGGCAAATCCGCCAGGCCCATTATGTAACGCATATCAGTGATAGTAAGAGACAACCCATTCCGAGCTAATCGCCAGGTCAGAGAAAACTCAGTTGCTGAGATAATCCGAACCTGGCACCCAAGACCAATAGGAGCGATACTCCTCCTCCGACATGCCGATCTTCTCCCGTAGTGAATCCTTCGCGACACCCACCACTAATCCCCGATAGAAGTGCTTCCTAGGCTGAGAAAGGTCACTAGACCGTGGAATGGCCCACAAGGCCGTCCTGCATTCGAGCAGGAATCTCGGTCGCCCCCGAAGCTTCCGGCACCGCCTCGAGACCGGGGGAGTGATAGTAAGGTTAGGAAACACGTCCCTCACGACCCCCGTAAGCAACGAGTTTTCCAATAACGTGCGCCTGAGAAAAAACACCCTTGAAGCGAGCTTGTGACTCACCAAGTGCGGCATTCCCAGACCCCCATGACACGGACACTGGTAACAGACACGTTTGTCGACGTGATGTCTGCGTCCTCTCCACAGAAGCTTGATCGCCTTCTCACACTCGTCACAAAGTGGAAGTACAGACAGCCGGTAAAGGATTATGGGAAAGATGTGTGGTACACACTTCCGCCAACCTCTTCAAGGACAAACTCCTTTGACGCCAAATCTCGACCGACGCGCCGACCTTTGCCTGTACTTCAGACCAGTTCTTCTCCAACTGAAGGTCGGGTCCAAACCACACTCCAAGAATGCGGACAGGACCGTCCATCCAGTCGAAGGGCCTCGGGAGGGTAGCACCCTTCCAGCCACCTAACCACAAACCGGAAGACTTGTCGCGGTTAATCTTGGCCCCTGTCACCTGTTCGTACCGTTCAGGCACCTTCTATACCACCCTAATGTCACTCCGAGAGGACACAAAAGTGGTTACATCATCGGCGTACGCGGAAACCCTGGCTCGAGCACCACCAGGGACAGCGATTCCACGTAGGTCTAGATTGTAAGTCCTGGCACTTAGCCGGCGAAGGAGGGGCTCCAATGCCAAAGCATAAAGTAAGGACGACAGTGGACAACCCTGTCGGACCGACCTAGACAGCGCAAAAGCGCTTGACAGCTTCCCGTTCACCTGTACCACCGCCGTGGGGGAGCGATACAGGAGACTAATCCAGCGTCAGAAGTCGAGTGCGAAGCCTGCAGGACAGCCGCCAGGTAGCCATAATCAACCCTATCAAATGCCTTGGACTGATCCAAATTGATCAGCGCAGCTTCATCGTCGTCTTTTACGCCCTCTAGGATCGTGCGGATCAGGTTGCTCTGAATTGTTCGGCCCTTCACAGCACAAATCTGATTAGGTTCCAACAGAGACTCAGCAACTAACTG
>JBBBDQ010002401.1:295000-365000 GCA_037127315.1 Ascarosepion bandense
GCGCTGCTTTCCCCTGTCTCTCTTTCCTGTTATCCGTTCCGTGAGTATTAGATTCTCCAAACCCTCATTTCTCAATCTTCTTCTTCTATGCGACCTGTCCCTTCAGACGCTTAGCTTTCTGGTGACTCTTAGCACGCTTTCTTCTGTTACACCACACAACCTCCGTTCTGTCATCCACTAGCTCAAGCCCATAAATCTAGAATATAAATGTATAGAACCTAGCATAGCCATATAAGGAGGGATCAGTTTATATATTGATTATAATATAGAATTGATACCCCATTTTATACCCACATTATAATTTCTTATAAACAGTTGTCATATATATTCTCCTTCTATGTGCCCTGAAAAGCCGTAACGCTTTGTTTAAAGTGTAGATATATTGTTGTTATTATTATTAATATTACTTGCTTTTTGTATGACATATTAAGTGTCCATAATGGTATTTGTGTCACTATACGTGTTTCTTCGAGTTTAAAGCTGACTCTTTTCAGGCGAATAAACTTGTGACTTTACATATTGAAATCCTTTTGTTTTTCTGATGGCCAAAGTATTTTTTCGTTTTTGGATTTCGTGTGTGTGTCTGTGTGTGTGTGTGTGTGTGTGTGTGTGTGTGTGTGTGTGTGTGTGTGTGTGTAAGGTTTTTCATGTTGTTTTGTTGAGGGAAGGCTTGTATCTAAAATAATTTATAAATGAAACTTTGTCTCTGTGTGTGTGTGTGTGTGTGTCTGTAAGTGTGTGTATTCGTTACCTATAGACTCTGAAACGGTTGAAAATTTACACAGTTGTACTATAAGCGTCTGCGAGTGTTCTTAGCTAGGTTTTGTGTCGAGGTACCCCCAATAAATATCGAAAATCGATAATCGAAAAAATCGGTTTATAGAAGGAGTAGTCCGACTTTAATCAAATTTGATACACTCATAGACAAAGATATAAGAAACGATATTCAGAGGTTTGAAGGTTGCAGTTCTTACAATAGTGCAGAAAATCGATAATATATATATATATATAAATATATATATATATAAAAGGGAAGATGTTTGTGTGTGTGTCTGTTTATCTGTCTGTATGTCCTTTATACAAATCCACAATTTTTATCTGATTCTCACCAAACTTCACACAAATATTCTTTAGGCTGAGTCTGAGCTCCAGGACTATGGATTAGTTTTAAAGCTTTCATTACACCTGAGCAACGCCGGGCTATACTGCTAGTTTTTATAAATATATAAATATTTCTTCCCGCATCGTGAGCGTGTCATAATCTTCATTTTGGTAGAGAGGCATTAATCTAAATTTACATCCATTACATTCGTGTAAATGTTGGGAAACATGGAATTTTTTGTTATTTGCTAATTTAATGTGACATCTGTGCAGGGCTACTCTTTTAATCAGGCCTTGTGTCACCCCCAGGATGTGCGTTGTGGTACAGTGGATATCGGCTATGAAACGAGAAGCCGGGGAGCCGAGTTCGAATTCCAGTTGAATCCATTGTATTCACTTACGCGCAAATACCCTTGGGAAAGGTATTAATTGGTCTCTTCCTTCCAGTTATGGGTTAAATAGCAGGACAGATTGGGTTCTATAGCCTTGGTCGGCAACCAATCTACCGCAGAAAGCAATGGCAACCTACTGCGGGATAATCTTCTGCCCAGTCAGTCATGTCTCTTTCGAGACATGATCGCCCAAAGCGTGTATCACGTATGGCACTTAACTGACTGACTGAATATAATAGTTGAACATATGATTCAGGCTTCTATTGGGCATAAAGTGGGGGATCTGTTTTATATTGTTATGAAGTAATAAACTGATCCCCCACTTATTACTACATAATAATATAATACATATTTTCCCTTTCTAGCTATGAGTCAAATAACAGGACATATTGGGTTCTATAGCCTTGGCTGGCAACCAGTCTACCGCAGAAAGCAATGGCAACCTACTGCGGGATAATCTTCTGCCCAGTCAGTCATGTTTCTTTCGAGACATGATCGCCCAAGCGTGTATCACGTATGGCACTTAACTGACTGACTGTGTCACCCCCACGTATATTTTTGCGCTTTTAAGCCATGTAGTTTTGTTTTGTAAATGACTTTTTTTGTATTAAAAAGTTCTTGAAATGGGCATTTTTTTGAGTAAAATTTAGAGAAACCTAGGTCATGTAATAACTCGTTTACAAATTAACTATATATATATATATTGTACTTTTTTTTTTTTTTTTTTTTTAATCATCTCACCCCAAGCAAGGCATTCCACTGCCACTATTGCGCATGGGGCTACATAGGGGAAGGTAAAGAGAAGGAGTGGATAGACATAGGGAATGTCAGGAGAAAGGTGATAGATGAGTAAGGATAGCGAGGATGAGGGTCGGGCAGATGGGAAGAGTGCTTGATAGAATGGGAGCAGGTTAGTGTGTTAGGAGGTGTCTATTGACCTTACATTTAAACTCCTGGAGATTGTAGCCGTCGGGGAAGCAATCGTTTGGAAGAGAATTCCACAGTCGGGAAGTGCGAGGAAAGAAACTGTTGGAGTAGAAGTTACGGCTGCATTTTATCGGTTTCATTTTATCATTGTTATTACAATGTTTTATAAAAGTATAATGTCAATACAGAAAAATTTTCATGTTCCCGAACAAAGCTGTTCCTCTTCATGTGATATGTTAAAAGAAATAGTGAAAATGATTTATTTTGAAAATATAAGATGAGTTCATGGCTATCTAAATAATTAGGGAGTAGTAGTTGGAGGAAATGCTTTAGGTGTGTCAATATTGTCCAATCAAAATTGAGAATTATGTAACCATGAGTATTTAATGTTTGGGTCATGAAAGAGGGCAGGATATGCTTGGATCTAGACATGTCACTTTTTAATTTGGCCTGGATAAGATACATAGTAAGACCTTAGATCATATATATATATAACAAAGAATACATGGTATATAAGTCTGGTAAATTCCGATAAAGACGAACTCAAAAGAACTCAATTTTAAATTTATTTATTTAATTTTACAGAGTAATACAATTTAGAAAGATTTTAGATATCCTACAGTTTCATGGGTAATAAGTATTTCGCATCAGAGAAAACGCCGATCAACATGGCGCGTGAGATTGTGTGTGGAACTATTTTCGGGATTATTTTCGGGATTATTTTGAATATTAACTGTAGTATCTTTTGGGTCAGACGAGCAGCTTTTTTCCTGCTGTCTAATACGTATTACCCATAAAATTGTAGGATATCTAAATATTTTTCTAATATATATATATATATATATATATATATATATATATATATATATATATTAGCACGTGTAGCGTCACAAATACCATTATGGACACTTAATGTATCATAACAGGTATAATAACAACAACAATAAATATACACTTTAAAGAAAACGTTCATGGCTTATCACACTTTTTATTCCATATATATCTAAACTTATTTATAAATGGAACTTTGTCTCTGTGTGTGTCCGTTACCTATAGACTCCGAAACGGCTGAACCGATTTTCTTGAAAATTTACACAGTTGTATGATAAGCGTCTGTGAGTGTTCTTAGCTAGGTTTTGTGTCGAGGTACCCATGACAAATATCGAAAATCGATAATCGAAAAAATCGGGTTATAAAAGGAGTGGTCCGATTTTAATGAAATTTGATAGACTCATAGACAAAGACATAAGAAACGATATTCAGAAGTTTCAAGGTTGCAGTTCTTACAATAGTGCAGAAATTCGAAGATATATATATATATATATATATATATATATATATATATATATATATAAAAGGCAAGATGTTTGTGTGTGTGTCTGTATATCTGCCTGTATGTCTGTATTTTTTCAGCCCTTTTATTTTAGTTTTTGCTTGATACCATTTACTCAGAGGACTTATTTAGCCTTCAAAATTCAGTTTACGACGAAAAATACTTATTTGATATCGATACCAGGAAATCAAAATTTGACTTACATCCATTCATTTTTCTTTCAGTCTACGGTTTCGTTTTAACTGCAAACAACTATTGCTTTTTAGTCTTTCGTGACAACGTTCAAATAGTATGAGCTCCAGGACCAGTTTTAAAGCTTTCATTACACCCGAGCAACACCGGGCTATAGTACTTATATTTATATATATATATAGCTTTTGTGCAAATAATTTTGAGCACAGCCCTGATAAGTGATGGTCTCATAACGGTGTCCTCACGAAACATCGATGTTAGCATGAACCTGCTCATTTAAAACATATCGAACACTTTACATAGCATAGAATCTTGTATACCCTCATATATATTTGAAATTATCTCAAATTTATCTCAATATTTTCACTATTTGCTCGTTTTATAAATGTCTTAAAAATCTAGCTTATTAAACTGTCAATTTTTATTATTATTAATATTTTTTTAATTCATACTTGTGAATAAATTTTTTAAAAAAATAATAATAAAATTGACAGTTTAATTTAAGAAAAAAATTGCCGGTTTTAATTTATGCTTGCTGTGGTCCAGTGGATATCGACGAGAAACCGGCGAGGCGAGTTCGAATTCAGTTGAATCCATTGTATTCACTTACGCGCAAATACCCTTGGGAAAGGTATTAATCTGTCTATTCCTTCCAGTTATGGGTTAAATAGCAGGACAGATTGGGTTCTATAGCCTTGGTCGGCAACCAGTCTACCGCAGAAAGCAATGGCAATCTACTGCGGGATAATCTTCTGCCCAGTCACTCATGTTTCTTTCGAGACATGATCGCCCAAGCGTGTATCACGTATGCCACTTAACTGACTGACTGAATATAATAGTTGAACATATGATTCAGGCTTCTATTGGGCATAAAGTGGGGGATCTGTTTTATATTGTTATGAAGTAATAAACTGATCCCCCACTTATTACTACATAATAATATAATAAATATTTTCCCTTTCCAGCTATGAGTCAAATAACAGGACAGATTGGGTTCTATAGCCTTGTCTGGCATCCGGTCTACCGCAGAAAGCAATGGCAACCTACTGCGGGATAGTCTTCTGCCCAGTCAGTCATGTTTCTTTCGAGACATGATCGCCCAAGCGTGTATCACGTATGGCACTTAACTGACTGACTGAATATAATAGTTGAACATATGATTCAGGATTCTATTGGGCATAAATTGGGGGATCTGTTTTATATTGCTATGAAGTAATAAACTGATCCCCCACTTATTACTACATAATAATATAATACATATTTTCCCTTTCTAGCTATGAGTCAAATAACAGGACAGATTGGGTTCTATAGCCTTGGCTGGCAACCAGTCTACCGCAGAAAGTAATGGCAACCTACTGCGGGGTAATCTCTTTCGAGACATGATCGCCCAAGCGTGTATCACGTATGGCACTTAACTGACTTGTGAATAAATCTCATAAAGTTTTTATTTTTTATTACTCTTATGTTGATTTTAAGTATATTTTCTTTACTTTATTTTTATTTATTTTTTATTTTATTTTATTTTATTTCATCTTTTCTTTGTTAGTCTTTCTCTTTTCTTCTTCTTTTATCTTCTCACTGTATTTTTTTCTTTTTCCTTTTTATTCTACGTTATTATTTTCTTTTTCCGGTTTAAAATTTTTGACATGTCTTGCTTTCAGTGGCAAGACATTGAAACACTATTGTCTATGAGTCGTACATACACCATAATTTAAAATGTCATAGCCTACCACACCACTTAATTCATCTCATTGGATGACCCCTTTAATCTTTTTATTTATTTTTATTTTTTTAATTTTTTTAATCGTATCACCCCAAGCAAGGCCGTAACGCCACTGATGTGCAGGGGGCTACGTAATAGTGAAAAGATTGGAAAAGAGAAAGCCGGAAACCACATCCTAAACAGGGAACAAGGGATGAGCCTCTTAACCTGTTCAATAGACATGGGTGGAGTGTGAACCGGGCGATAGATAGATCTATCTACTCCAATTGAAAAAAAAAACAAAGTGAAAAGATTGGTAAAGAGAAAGCCGGAAACCACATCCTAAACAGGGAACAAGGGATGAGCCTCTTAACCTGTTCAATAGACGTGGGTGGGTGTGAACCGGGCGATAGATAAATCTATCTACTCCAATTGAAAAAAAAAACATAGTGAGAAGATTGGTAAAGAGAAAGCCGGAAACCACATCCTAAACAGGGAACAAGGGATGAGCCTCTTAATCTGTTCAATAGACATGGGTGGAGTGTGAACCGGGCGAGAGATAGATCTATCTACTCCAATTAAAATTTTATTGTTTATTTTATATTTTGTAAATCTCCTCATCGATATATATTACAAAATAAAGTAACCGTATTTTGCAACTTGCTGTATCGTGTTTTAAGAACGAAACTTTAAAGCTATTGAGCTGAAGTATGCTATTATTATTATAATTACCATATATATATATATATATATATATATATATATATGGTTAAATAAAATAAAGACAAGAGGAAAACTATTTTAAATCGCCTACGCGTTTCGTCCTGTGAAGGACTTTTTCAAGGCAAAAAGACGAAATGAGCTTTATTCTAAATTACGTATCTAGAAACAAAATTAGTGTTGGTAACCACAAAGACGCTCACAAATCATTTCAAAAGATCAATAGAATATTTTTGTTTTTAGAATTTCTTCGTGTGCAAAGTTACGAGATATTAAAATGAAGGGAATTTGACCGTTTTCTTTGAGAACTGCTTATTTTGTGTGTAAGTCTGTTTTAGAATTTCTTCATGTGTAGTGCAAAATCAAGAGATATTAAAATAAAGGGAATTCAACCGTTTTCTTTTAAATTTTTATTATGTGTGTTAGTCTGTTTTAGTTTAATTTCCATAAGTAAAGGTGAGATTGGGAAAAATCCGGGGCGCAAATTGATGTTTGGGTAGTACTTGATGGCGGCGCTCTCGAGAACTTTTCTTCTGAATAAATTGTCCACTCTTTTTATTAGTGTGGCATTTTTAAAATCGAAATTGTGGTCGAATTTATTTCTGTAAATCAATAATGCATTTGTTAGATTATTAATAGTGATGTCTCTTTTGTATTCATACATACGTTTTTTTTAGATTTCTACTTGTTTCTCCGATGTAGATGGAGGAACAATCCCGACAATTTATTCCGTATACACCTGCTTGTTCATCATTTTGATTTCGGTTATTTTTAAATCTGATAATGTCCATAATAGTTTTCGAAGTAGTTGTTACTATGTATGTATTTTTTATATGAGATAAATTGTTTTGGATATTAGATGTAATGGAGGTGGTTGGTAGTATGATGTATTTGTTATTGTTTAGATTATTATTGTTAACAGTGTTTCTTTTGTTGTGGTTGTATATATTATGTGCCTTTCTTTTTGCATTGTGAATAAAGTGATATGGGTAATGCAAGTATCTGAATGAGCTTTCTATGTATTTTTCTTCTTTTGTTAAATATTGGCGCTGCATATTCTTAGTGCTATTAAGAAGAAACCTATAATAACACCAGATTTGATTTTAAAATACAGTTTTCCTCTTGTCTTTATTTTATTTGACCATTCTGTCCTTAATCTCAGATTATAATTGAGTATATTTTTACACACACACACACACACACATACATATATATATATATATATATATATATATATATATATTTAAACATATACTGTTAAATATAAGGGACAATGAATGTATATTATGTTTAATCATGAGCCGTTCTAAACGTCGTATTTTGGCTTTAATTTCAGTTGAAAATAAAGACAAAAATTCTCCAAAATTTGGATAATTTTTTATTAATTTGCTTCTAAGCTTTCGGCTCACATGAGCCATCTTCAGAGAGGTTATTAAGACGGTAACACAATAACATCCACTACCACCGACGATTTTATATTGTTTTGATACAAAACTCCGCTAAGCAACGGCAATAGTTACTAAAAATAACAAACGCAGTTCGCAAATTTGCAATGCGGTTCTATGACGTCACACCGCGTGATGGCGCGAAATGACAACAGAACCATGCATTCAAATGCAATGTAATGTGTTATGACCGGATTTAAACGTGATTTTATTAAGTGTGGGTTGTTTGAATTTAATGTAGATGGCCTCCAATATCTGAAGCTTAGAACCAAATTAATAAAAAATTATCCAAATGTTGGACAATTTTTGTCTTTATTAAAAGTAAAGTAAAAATACAAATTAAATTCTAATAGAAAATTGAATAAAACATTTTAAATGATATATAATTTTGCCTGAAATTTATTTACACAATGATTTTAAAAAGAATTGATTCTATAAATTCTGCTCATTATCTATCTATCTATCTATCTATCTATCTATCTATCTATCTATCTATCTATCTATCTCGGCCTTTTCATATCTATCTATCTATCTATCTATCTATCTCAGCCTCTTCATATCTATCTATCTATCTATCTATCTATCTATCTCGGCCTTTTCTATCTATCTATCTATCTATCTATCTATCTATCTATCTCGGCCTTTTCATATCTATCTATCTATCTATCTATCTATCTATCTCGGCCTTTTCATATCTATCTATCTATCTATCTATCTATCTATCTATCTATATATATATATATATATCGGCCTTTGCATATCTATCTATCTATCTATCTATCTCGGCCTTTTCCTATCTATCTATCTATCTATCTATCTATCTATCTATCTCGGCCTTTTCATATCTATCTATCTATCTATCTATCTATCTATCTATATATATATATATATATCGGCCTTTGCATATCTATCTATCTATCTATCTCGGCCTTTTCATATCTATCTATCTATCTATCTATCTATCTATCTATCTATCTCGGCCTTTTCATATCTATCTATCTATCTATCTATCTATCTCAGCCTCTTCATATCTATCTATCTATCTATCTATTTATCTATCTCGGCCTTTTCATATCTATCTATCTATCTATCTATCTATCTATCTATCTATCTATCTATCTATCTATATATATCGGCCTTTGCATATCTATCTATCTATCTATCTATCTATCTATCTCGGCCTTTTCATATCTATCTATCTATCTATCTATCTATCTCGGCCTTTTCTATCTATCTATCTATCTATCTATCTATCTATCTATCTATCTATCTATCTATCTTACTTCAAAACGTAAATGAAAATACGTTCGGAAGAGGAAAACAACGCCAGTCAAGTTCTCTGAAATTATGAAAAATGTTTATTTTAATCGGAAAATCTTTTGTGGGTTACTGTCTGTGGGTGGCGTACAAATGACGCACAACCTATGTTGGGGACATAATCTGGTTTTCAAATTTGTGTGAAAAAGCGATCACCACAATTGAAGGCAATCGTTTTATGCTTCCATGGTCAGCCACTGGATCAAACAATTCGCTTTGTGGCTTTATAAAAAAAGAATCTCTCAAATGACGACTCTTCCAGAAGTTGTGTGTTAACATGGCCATCAGTCGTCTATTTTTCTCACACAAATGTTCGATAGCGTTCAGGAATATTTATCAAAATCTTTAACATGTACAATTTCTCGACAAACGCCATTTACCAACAAATATATAATTTACCATCATAGTTACCAACATATACAATTCATCAAGAAATAACATTTACCAACAAATATATAATTTAACAACTTATTTACCAACATATACAATTTATCAACAAATAGCATTTACCAACAAAAATACCATTTTCCAACATATTTAACAATATTTATCATTTATAAAAAATATACCATTTACCAACAAATATATAACTTCCCAACACACTCACTAACAAATACCTTTTGTCAGAAATTACCATTTAACAACATTTTTACCAAGATATAGACTAAACTATCGCCTGGTTCACACTCCACCCACGTCTATTGAACAGGTGTAGAGGCTCATCCCTTGTTCCCTGTTTAGTTTGTGGTTTCCGGCTTTCTCTTTTCCAATCTTTTCACTTTTCTTTTTATTTTTTTGTTTATTTTTTCAGTTGGAGTCGATAGACTAAACTATCGCCCGGTTCACACTCCACCCACGTCTATTGAACAGGTGTAGAGGCTCATCCCTTGTTCCCTGTTTAGTTTGTGGTTTCCGGCTTTCTCTTTTCCAATCTATTCACTCTTATGTAGCCCCCTGCACATCAGTGGCGTTACCGCCTTGCTCGGTGTGATATGATTAAAAAAAAACAAACTCAGACATCACCTCAGCATGGATACACCCACTGCTATATTAATAGGTGTGTGATAGCAGTGAGGGTGAGAGGAGAGCAGACGGTAGCACTGTGCGCATGGCCGCAGTCGAATACGAAGGACTATAATGGATTCATAAAATTTGTACCTTTTTCCTGGTAACCTTTTATGTAAATACATCTTTCTTTAACCTACACATCGTGTTTTCGTATTATATTTCTGTGGACCCCCTTTTTGGCTCCACATCATATACCATTTATCAAAAATACCATTTATCAAAAATACCATTTATCAAAAATACCATTTATCAACAAAAATATAATTTTTCAACATATTTACTAAAATATTTATCAACATATACCCTTTAACAAAAAATTACCATTTACCAACAAATATAATTTATCAACATATTTACTAATATATTTACCAAAATATACATACTATTTATCAAAAAAATACTGTTTACAAATAAATTTGCCAGCAAAAATATAATTTACTAACATATTTACTAAGTAAATTAATACCATTTATCAAAAATACTGTTTATAAACATATATATTAATGCATTGTATTTATATAATCACTAGCAGTATAGCCCGGCGTTGCTCGGGTGTAATGAAAGCTTTAAAACTAATCCATGGTCCTGGAGCTCAGACTCTTTGGACGTTGGCACGAAAGACTAAAAAGCAATAGTTGTTTCTAGTTAAAGCGAAACCGTAGATTGAAAGAAAAATGAATGGATGTAAGTCAAATTTTGATTTTCTGCTATCGAAATCAAATAAGTTTTTTTCGTCGTAAACTGAATTTTGAAGGCTAAATAAGTCCTCTGAGTAGATGGTATCATGGCTGAGACTAAGAAATACAATTATACCTACTTAGAGAAAAACCCGAAGCAAAAACTAAAATAAAATGGCTGAAAAAAATACAGACATACAAACAGATAAACAGATACACACACAAACATCTTGCCTTTTATATATATATATATATATATATATATATATATAATATCGATTTTCTGCACTATTGTAAGAACTGCAACCTTGAAACTTTTGAATATCTATGAGTGTATCAAATTTGATTAAAATCGGACCACTCCTTCTATAACCCTATTTGTTCGATTATCGATTTAGATATTTATCGGGGGTACCTCGACAGAAAACCAAGCTAAGAACACTCGCAGACGTGTAAATTTTCAAGAAAATCGGTTCAGCCGTTTCAGAGTCTATAAGTAACGGACAAACACACACACACAGACACACACACACACACACACAAATTTCCATTTATAAATAAGTTTAGATAAATTAAATTGTAATGTAATTTAGAGGTTGATAAGTCGCTAAGTGAAAGCAACCAACCAACGTGCATTTGAAGAGGAAGTTATTAATCTGCTCAAAGATGCCAAACAAATTGGCACGGCACATGATCCCTTCGTCATCATCTAGCCAGGCCCCTCAAAAAAGTAATCTTACTTTGCACTTGAAAAAAAAATTAAGCTGATCACTTAAGTTCAAACACTCACTCAACTACAAAATTTTTAGTAAAACCTAAAGTGTAACTGTTACATTGAATCAATCTGAAGTGTAAGGCGTTGGTTAATGCTTTTTTTTGTTTTGTTCGGCCTTGTGTCGTTCTTAACTGAACCCCCTACGGCTTACGGGATTTATGTTGGGTTGATATTCATCAGAAGGGTTTTTTTTATCAGAGGGTTGGTTGTCGGCTGTTAGAATCTGTGTATTAAAGATGAAGAGTGAACTAATAAAATATACACTTTACATTTAAAATAGAAATTTATTAAGAGAAGAAATAACAAAAAGTGTACAAATTAATGTTCAATTATAAATCTTAGTAAGAAGTTATGAGTAGAGTTCGTATTCAATGATGAGGTTGAAGAAGTAAGAGTTCATACAAAATGTTTGTAGCAGTAATTGTAGAGATAGTGTAGGAAAAAGAGAGAGGACAATGTCCGGGTCACTTGAAGTTGAGAGTTACGGTTTCGGTGGCTATGGCGGGACCGCCACCCCTGGCGCCACCAGCAGCGTTCGCCCCCAGGCAGAATATGAAGATAAACTTGTTGATTTTTCCTCTTCTCGTAAAGAAGTAAACAAAACGATCGTGAAGAGAACAGATAGGTTAAAAAACTACAATTCATTGGATTTACTTTTATAAGAAAGTGCTCATTTTATCATGACATGATTCCACAACTTACCCCCCCACAACCTAAATATTCAACCTTATTCTCATTTTTGATTGAGTTATTCTGACACAACCATAATCATATTGTTTAATTTTACCAAATCCCACTCCTTAAATTTCCAAATAGTCATGAATTTCTATTTTACAAAATAAATCATTTTCACCATTCATATTTAAAAATCACGAGAAGAATAACTAAGTTCTGAAAAATGAAATTTTTGTGTAGTGATAAAAACTCATATACTAATCATTGTAATAAACATATTACAATATATATATATATATATATATATATATATATATATATATATATATGTATGTATTGTCATCCGCAGACAGATCTGATTCGCCGTATCACAGCTCATCAGTACGGTGGTTAGACTCCGATTGCTTTCTTACCCAGGATTGAGACCCGACCCGTTCGATGGAAGTAGGCAGACTTTTTAGCGCATATCATTATACGCGCCCAATAGCTAGAGCGCTCTAATTCATTTCACTGAATGAGCGATGCGTACATGCCAGAGTAGCTACTGTTGATCAAAGTCTACTATTTTTCCAGAGTGCTCAATTATATATATATATAGTACATGTATTTTGGCAGCATCCTTTCTTTTAAACACTTTGTATTAAACGATAGAGACAACTTAGTCTTGCAGATTTTTTTTGTATTTTCTCAGATTTTCTAATGAGGCTTTTTATTTTCAAATTATAATCCACATACATACATTGGATTTACGACTACCCGGCTATCTAGACGATTAACTATGCATTTAAATGATTCTAGCGCCATTACACAATATCATATGTCACATACTGTTTCCCTTCTGCAATCCGACATTCGTAAAATTCTTATAGACAATACTAAAATTATCGATCAACACGCGGACATTAGACGCCTTAAAATTTTAGAGGCCTTACATATAAGAAATAATAAACCTCTTATCAATCGCACAGCTTACCAAGTTTCTGGACACATACTTCAATGTGTATAGCATATTTGAAATAAATTTACTGTAAATAATTCTTGCTTTTGCTTGATTAGATAATTCACATAATTACTTCCTTTGAATTTTCAAATTCCCTAATGTATTTTTTATGGTAGTTAAAAGTTTTTTTTGCAACTCGAAATATTCCACTTAATCAGATAGTTCACGCCTCCACGTGATCACATATTTTCACGCTTGCACGTGATCACATTATTACTTCACTTGAATTTTAAAATTTTATTAACGTTTATTTAGTTCTTCAAAGTGTTTCTGCTACAAGACAGTTGATAGTTAAAATTGTAAAATCGTAAAATTTCATTCTTTTTCTCTCTCTTCCATTTTCCCAGGTTATGCCTTTCTTTCTTTCTTTCTTTCTCTCTTTCTTTCTCTCTTTATTCCATCTTCTGAGGTCAAGCCTTTCTTTCTTTCTTTCTTTCTTTCTTTATTCCATCTTCCGAGGTCAAGCCTTTCTTTCTTTCTTTCTTTCTTTCTTTCTTTCTTTCTTTCTTTCTTCCATCTTCCGAGGTCAAGCCTTTCTTTCTTTCTCTCTTTCTTTCTTTCTTTCTTTCTTTATTCCATCTTCTGAGGCCATGCCTTTCTTTCTTTCTTTCTCTCTTTCTTTCTTTCTTTCTTTATTCCATCTTCTGAGGCCATGCCTTTCTTTCTTTCTTTCTTTCTTTCTTTCTTTCTTTCTTTATTCTATCTTCCGAGGTCAAGCCTTTCTTTCTTTCTTTCTTTCTTTTTTTCTTTCTTTCTTTATTCCATCTTCCGAGGCCATGCCTTTCTTTCTTTCTTTCTTTCTTTCTTTCTTTCTTTATTCCATCTTCCGAGGTCATGCCTTTCCTTTCTTTCTTTCTTTCTTTCTTTCTCTTTCTTTCTTTCTTTCTTTCTTTCTTTTTTTCTTTTTTTCTTTCTTTCTTTATTCCATCTTCCGAGGCCATGCTTTCTTTCTTTCTTTCTTTCTTTCTTTCTTTCTTTCTTTCTTTATTCCATCTTCCGAGGTCATGCCTTTCTTTCTTTCTTTCTTTCTTTCTTTCTTTCATTTTCTCTTCCTTCCATTTTTCTAGATCATGCCTCTCTTTCAATAGTCATTTCCTTCTTTCTATAAAGCTTAGTAATTTTATATTTATCTATATCTGTTCAGACTGTTATTTTTATCCCCTATATATGTATATATATATAGAGAGATAGACAGACAGAGACAGAGACCGAGTAAGATAAAGAGATTAGGTGTCCTATCTATCTATCTATCTATCTATCTATCTATCTATCTATCTATGCCAGTCTGTTCATTATCTATCTATCTATCTATCTATCTATCTATCTATCTATCTATCTATCTATCTATCTATGCCAGTCTGTTCATTATCTATCTATCTATCTATCTATCTATCTATCTATCTATGCCAGTCTGTTCATTATCTATCTATCTATCTATCTATCTATCTATCTATCTATCTATCTATGCCAGTCTGTTCATTATCTATCTATCTATCTATCTATCTATCTATCTATCTATCTATCTCAGACTTTTGTGTATTGCTACCAACAGTCTAATAACCTCTATAAACAGAACGAGAAAAATGTCCGTCACACAATTACGTGCCATGCATGATACACGCTTTTGATGATCATGACTGACTGAGCAGAAGATTATCTCGCAGTAGGTTGCCCTTGCTTTCTGCAGTAGACTGGTTGCCTGCCAAGGCTATAGAACCCAATCTGTACTGTTATTTGACTCATAGCTAGAGGGGGAAGAAATATTATTACGTATAATTATTGGGGGATCAGTTTATTACTTCATAACAATAGAAAACCGATCCCCCACTTTATGCCCAGTGTAAGCTATAATCATGTCTTCAACTATCATATTCAGTCAGTCAGTCAAGAGCCAAAAGTTATACACACTTTAGGGGATCATGTCTCGAAAGGGACATTAATGACTTTGCAGAAGATTATCCCAACAATAGATTGCCATTGCTTTCGGCGGTAGAATGGTCGCCGGCCAAGGCTATAGAATCTAATCTGTACTGTTATTTAACCCATAACTGGAGGGAGGAGTCGGATTATTACCTTCCCCATGGGTATTCGCGCGCAAGTGAATGCAGCGAATTCACCTGGAATTCGAACTCGGCTATCCGATTTCTCGTTCCGAGTCGATATCCACTGCACCACAACGCACATCCTAACAGAAATATAGCGGACCTTTTTAATAATCTTGTTCTCTCAATAAAAGGTCAATTTTCACTCATGTTAAAGGGTTTCTTTTGTGTTTTTGTTGTTATAGATAGATAGATAGATAGATAGATAGATAGATAGATCGATAGATAGATAGATAATCTCTAATATATATATATATATATATATATATATATATATTATTTTCATAGCTGTTATATTGATAATATTTTATTTGTTTTTTTACTTTCATCCTTCTCCCTTTCTCCATTCCGTAATCATTCCTTATATATATATATGTGTGTGTGTGCTTCTTTCCGTTTAATCTCATTTTTATTCGTTTGTTTGTTTGTGCCATTTTCTTTTCTTTTTTTTTCGTTTTTTTTTTTTTTTTTTGCTGAAACGCTTTTTGCCTTCAATAGAAACTAAATTCGATTTCTACTCTCCCCGGGTCACTCACCACTCATCCGATCCATTTTCAAATCACGTCCATCGTTTTAAGAAGCCATCAACAAATTACATATTTTTGGTGGGGTTTGAAAGCGGTCAAGGCCGATGGTTGTAGTTTTTGCATCTCGTTTTTCTTTTTTCTTTTTCGAAAAAAAAAAGAAAGTAAAGAAACAGATGAAATCACTTGCGTGTTGAATATGCCTTTGTGTCGTAAAAGCGTGTTTCTCATGCACGTTCCTTCATATCTTATTTTACGTGCAGTTTGGTTTGTCTCACGGCTTGGGGTTTCATTAATCGTTTAAGTCAATGTTCGGGTGTAGTTGGCAATTAATCTCTATATATACTGTAATTTATGCACGCCTACATTTTTTAAGCTACGCCATTAAAACTTTCTAGGGACACATATCTACAGGGAAGCCAGGTCGACACATACTTTTGGAGTTTAAGTTCAGCAATTTTCCCTTTCGCATTTTTTAACCAATGGAGCCGATTGTTTACATTTGCTCCGTAAAACATCTAAGATCTAAGATGGTTGCTTCATTACGTCACAGAAATCAAATCACACGTGTAAAACGCGACTAAAATATTTTGTATTAAAAAAAAAAGAGCCTTTATACTTAATTTTTATTCCGACGTTTTAAAAATTCATTTAGTCAACAAAAAATGTGGATATTTTCCCCCGTAATTTTGAAACAAGAAATATAAAAAAAGTGGGGGCGGTTATTTCAAACAAAAACAAAATATGTAAAAAAACGTGCCAATAGTTAATTTAATAATTTAAGTATGTTTTTTTCAGTTTAAAAAAATAAAGCTATTTTTCGCTAAATATTTCATGCAGGAAATTAACTGTCTGTAATTCGTTTGGCATTAATGTAACTTTTTCCACTAAAATTAAAGGTCTACATTTATAAATATTCTTCGAAAATTTCTGAACTGAGAGCGCAATAGTTTTTATATTTTAATTTCAGTAAAACAAAATAAATAATCTTTATTTTTATGTTAAATTCATTTAGACAACAAAAAATGTAAACATATTTCTCCCCGTAATTTTGAAACAAAAACAAACGTAATGTTGTTTACAATGTCACGCAAAACATTAAATCACATTTACGCAAAACAAAAGAAAATAGATTTTTTTCTGCTACTACTAAAATGTTCTGAGTTGCACGGGCAACGCCGGGTTATCATGCTAGTAATGATTAAAACTGACACAACACAAACGGGTATGAGCATCTTGCACATATCAAAACCACTAGCAGAGCCTGCCAGCGTACTACAGCAAGCGCATTTCGAAGGAGTGTAAAATCATTGCTTATCATTCACGCAATCTGTCCTATTATTTAACCCCTAGCTAGAGGGGGAAGAAATTAAGTAGTAGTGGGGGATCATAACAAAAACAATAACAAAAAAACAATCCCCCACTTTATGACCAGTAGAAGCCTTAATCATGTTTTCAACTATTATATTCAGTCAGCCAGTTAAGTGCCATACGTGATACTCGCTTGGGCGATCATGTCTCTTTCGAGACATGACTGACTGGGTAGAAGATTATCCCGCAGTATGTTGCCTTTACTTTCTGCGGTAGACTGGTGGCCAGCTAAGGCTATAGAACCCAATCTGTCCTATTATTTAACTCCTAGCTAGAGGGGGAAGAAATGTATTATATCATTAAGTAGTAATTAGTGGTGGATCAGTTTATTACTTCATAACAATAACAAATCGATCTCCCACTTTATGACCAGTAGAAGTCTTAATCATGTTTCCAACTATTATATTCAGTCAGTCAGTTAAGGGCCATACGTGATACACGCTTGGGCAATCATGTCTCTTTCGAGACATGACCGACTGGGCAGAAGATTATGCCGCAGTATGTTGCCTTTACTTTCTGTGGTTGACTGGTTGCCAGCCAGGGCTATAGAACCCAATCTGTCCTATTATTTAACCCCTAGCTAGAGGGAAAGAATTGTATTATCTTATTAAGTAGTAATTAGTGAGGGATCATTTAATTACTTCATAACAATAAAAACCGATCCCCCACTTTATGACCAGTAGAAGCCTTAATCATGTTACCAACTATTATATTCAGTCAGTCAGTTAAGTGCCATATGTGATATTCGCTTTGGGCGATCATGTCTCGAAAGGGTGGGCAGAAGATTATCCCTCAGTAGGTTGCCATTAATTTCTGCAGTAGACTAGTCGCCGACCAATGCTATAGAACCCAATCTATCTTGTTATTTAATCCATAACTGGAAGGAAGAGACGGATTAATAGCTTTCCCAAGGGTATTTGTGTGTAAGTGAATGCAAGGAATTTCAGCCTTGTACCACATCTAAAAAAAATCATTTAGGGGCACTGACTTGATGCAATGGTTAACATTCTTTCCTCGTTAGTATTTGTCTATATTTCTGAGATGAGGTAGTATTTATAGTATTTACATTATTCGGACTATTGTCCTCATCTTTGTTGCCATTTGTACGACGTTTAATAATAGATCATTCTATTTGTCTATGTTTCTTAGATGAGGTAGTATTTACAGTATTTACATTATTCGGACTATTGTCCTCATCTTTGTTGCCATTTGTACGACGTTTAATAATAGATAATTCTATTTGTCTATATTTCTGAGATGAGGTAGTATTTACAGTATTTACATTATTCGGACTATTGTCCTCATCTTTGTTGCCATTTGTATGACGTTTAATAATAGATAATTCTATTTGTCTATATTTCTGAGATGAGGTAGTATTTACAGTATTTACATTATTCGGACTATTGTCCTCATCTTTGTTGCCATTTTTATGACGTTTAATAATAGATCATTCTATTTGTCTATATTTCTGAGATGAGGTAGTATTTACAGTATTTACATTATTCGGACTATTGTCCTCATCTTTGTTGCCATTTGTACGACGTTTAATAATAGATAATTCTATTTGTCTATATTTCTGAGATGACGTACAATTTACAGTATTTACATTATTCGGACTATTGTCCTCATCTTTGTTGCCATTTGTATGACGTTTAATAATAGATAATTCTATTTGTCTATATTTCTGAGATGAGGTAGTATTTACAGTATTTACATTATTCGGACTATTGTCCTCATCTTTGTTGCCATTTGTACGACGTTTAATAATAGATAATTCTATTTGTCTATATTTCTGAGATGAGGTAGTATTTACAGTATTTACATTATTCGGACTATTGTCCTCATCTTTGTTGCCATTTGTATGACGTTTAATAATAGATAATTCTATTTGTCTATATTTCTGAGATGAGGTAGTATTTACAGTATTTACATTATTCGGACTATTGTCTTCATCTTTGTTGCCATTTGTACGACGTTTAATAATAGATCATTCAATTTGTCTATATTTCTGAGATGAGGTAGTATTTACAGTATTTACATTATTCGGACTATTGTCTTCATCTTTGTTGCCATTTGTACGACGTTTAATAATAGATAATTCTATTTGTCTATATTTCTGAGATGAGGTAGTATTTACAGTATTTACATTATTCGGACTATTGTCCTCATCTTTGTTGCCATTTGTACGACGTTTAATAATAGATCATTCTATTTGTCTATATTTCTGAGATGAGGTAGTATTTACAGTATTTACATTATTCGGACTATTGTCCTCATCTTTGTTGCCATTTGTACGACGTTTAATAATAGATAATTATATTTGTCTATATTTCTGAGATGAGGTAGTATTTACAGTATTTACATTATTCGGACTATTGTCCTCATCTTTGTTGCCATTTGTATGACGTTTAATAATAGATAATTTTCTTTGTCTATATTTCTGAGATGAGGTAGTATTTACAGTATTTACATTATTCGGACTATTGTCTTCATCTTTGTTGCCATTTGTACGACGTTTAATAATAGATCATTCTATTTGTCTATATTTCTGAGATGAGGTAGTATTTACAGTATTTACATTATTCGGGCTATTGTCGTCATTTTTGTTGCCATTTGTACGACGTTTAATAATAGATAATTCTATTTGTCTATATTTCTGAGATGAGGTAGTATTTACATTATTTGGATTATTGTCCTCATCTTTGTTGCCATTTATTGCTTTCTTTTACCTTCTTTCATTGTACGATGTTTCGGCAGTTGTACGTTCCGGCCTTCTTCAGGTGTTATGAATTTCGAACAGAACCCTTTATTACAATAACTGGGTTATATCATCTCCACCCCTTTTGCGTAGAGCCTCTTTTCGGTAGTCATGAATTATCACCCTCTAACCCTGTAATTTAGTTGTTCACCACTGCTGTAGCCTGGTATTGAACTCACAGGCTACATCAGTGGTGAACAAGTAACTTGCAGAGTTAGTGGGAGATAACTCATGACTTCCAATCGAGGCATTACTACGCAAGGAATGAGAATGATATACCCCGGCGATTGTAATAAAGGGTTCGGTTCGTAATTCCTAGCACCTGAAGACGGTCGGAGCGTACAACGGCTGAAACATCGTATAAATGTCAACAAAGATGAGGCCAATAGTTCGAATAATGTAAATATTTTCCTCGTTAGATCAATTCTCGTTGGTTGTTTCATATTTTCAGCCTTGTGCCACATCGATTCTACGCTTAGGGCATCCTTTTGTGTGCTTTCTTCCTAAGAATTCAAGGATAAGAAAGAAAACAAACCTGTAGAGAGCCATGGTTAACTACGCCTCCAAGGTTATTGGCAATGTCAAATGTCAAATGTCAAATGTCAAATGTCTTGTTATCATGTCTTGTTTGTTGTTGAATAGACTGTATAAATAATCACTCTTAAGTATCAACAACTGAGACATTAATAAGCATGATAATTTTAAAGAGCTATT
Source organism: Ascarosepion bandense (assembly GCA_037127315.1). Taxonomy (NCBI): domain Eukaryota; kingdom Metazoa; phylum Mollusca; class Cephalopoda; order Sepiida; family Sepiidae; genus Ascarosepion; species Ascarosepion bandense. The sequence goes on from JBBBDQ010002401.1 coordinate 315,794, forward strand.
GTTAATATTGACAGAAAAGAGTATATTATTTTGTCAGTTTTCATTACAATTCGATTTCTGCTATGGTCGCACAACCTACCAAGTCTGCGGGAAGACCTAAGGTAGGTCGTGGTGTGTTGCTATGGTTCAATTTCATGTTTTATCCTATCTCCCTAACATTCCTAGCGTTACGTAGACTAAGTTATTCTTAGGGTGTGGGCTGTAATTAGCAAGACAATTTTTTGTATATCTCTTAATTTCCAGGTCTTTATATTTTGACAGTTTTTCAAATTCCTTGGTTGCTATGTTACAATCCGCTAGACAATCCATATCAAGACAAGTTTTTTCTTTCCTGGTTTTTAACAATTATTATTATTATTATTATTATTATTATTATTATTATTATTATTATGTCATTTTTCATCATATTTCAATTCCTGCTATGGTCGCACTACCAACCAAGTCTGCGGGAAGACCTAAGGCAGGTTGTGGCGTGTTGTTATGGCTCCATTTCATGTTTTTTCTATCTTCCCCATCATCCCTAGCATTACATAGATAAAGTTTTCCTTAGTGTGTGGGCTGTACTTAATAAGACAATTTTTTGTATATCTCTTAAGCTGGGGTTTCCAGGGATTTTTCAATGTGTTGTTTTGTTCCATTTTTGATCATTCCAAGTGCACCTACTATCACTGGCACAACTCTTGTTTTCAATTTCCACATTTTTTCTATTTCAATTTCCATGTCTTTATATTTTGACAGTTTTTCAAATTCCTTGGTTGCTATGTTACAATCCGCTGGACAAGCCATATTAATTAATAGACAAGTTCTTTCTTTCTTTCTTTCTTTAACTGTGTCTCTCTTTCTCTTTATCTTCCCTGTTTATTTTTTCTTTTTTTTCTTCTTTATTTACTTTATTTTTTACTTTCTTTATTACTTTTTCCTCTCTTTCACTATTTCCGTGCTTCTTCTTTTCTTATTCATTTATTTATTTCCTTCTTTTTCTTTCTTTCACTCTTTCTTTCTTTCTTTCTTTCTTCCCTTTTTCTTTCTTTGACTGGTTCTCTTTTTCATACTTTCTGTCTTTTATCTTTTTCTTTTTCTTTCTTTCTTTCTTTCTTTCTTTCTTTCTTTCTTTCTACTTTTTCCTTTCAATTATTTTTCATTTTTATCTATTTTCTTTTTCTTCTTTCTCTGTTTATTTTCTTTTTTCTTTCCTCTTTATACAGTATATATATATATATATATATTTATATATATATATATATATATATATATATAGTGTATCGAGGCAGCAGATAATTTTCTAAACATATGCTGTTAAATATAAGAGACAATGAATGTCTATTATATTAAATCATGAGCCGTTCTAAACGTCGTATTTTGGCTTTAATTTCAGTTGAAAATAAAGACAAAAATTCTCCAACATCTGGATATATATATATATATATATATATATATATATATATATATATATAAAATGAATTGTTTGAACATTATTTTTTAGCGATACTCGTATTTAAGTAGATATTCTGTTTTTTAATTAAACAGTATTATATATTTATATCTACCGGCCTGTTTATTTACGATAAATTGTTATTACGAAAATGTGTGCCATTCGGAAAGATTTTCGTAATAACAATTTATCGTAAATAATCCGGCCGATAGAAATAAATATATAATATTTTCAAATTGTCGGTTGTTTATAACCAAGTTTCGTTAAAATTCGTTTATTTCCGTTATATATATATATATATATATATATATATATATATATATATATATATATATATATATATATTAAGAAAAATTAAGGTAGACAAGTTATTTCATGGTAAAATCTTTTGTACAATAAAGACGGAAGCTGATGATGGTTCGCCTGAAATAGGCCCATACTTCCAATTTACCATGAAATAATGTGTCTGCCTTAAATTTACTTATATTTGCTCTTTATGTATTTATATATATATATATTTAGATCTCTCTTAGAGAGTTATCCTACCACTGGATGTACAGAATACTCCTTTGGATTCTTCTATATCTACACCGCATGCTGATATATATATATATAGTCATCCTCAGACAGATCAGTTTCGCTGTTAGTACGGTTAGACTCCGATTGCTTTTTTACCCAGGATTGAAACCCGATCGAATTGGCGTCAGTCGGCGATTCTACCTCTGGGCTATAGGCGCTCGGCAGAAGAAGGCAGACTTTTTAGCGTGTATATTGTCATTATACACGCCCAATAGCCAGAGTGCTCTAATTCATTCTCTTTTTTCATTCTTTCTTTCTTTTATCGTTTTTCTTATTCATTTATTTCATATTTTTCTTTCTTTTTTTAATATTCACTGCCTTTTCTTTCTTTCCTTTTTCTTTCTTTCTTTCTTTATTTCGTTCACTGTTTTTCTCTTTCTTCCTACCTTCTCTGTTTATTTCCTCCTTTTTCCTTCTTTATTTTTCTTTCTTAATATTCCTCTTCATTAAATTCGTTCTTTCATTCTTTGACTGTTTCTTTCATTTTTCTTTCATTTTCTTCTTCTTCTCCTTCTTCTTCTTCTTTTTTCTTTCTTTCTTTTCCATCTTATAATTCTTTCACATCCTTCCGTCCACCATCGCCTCCTTCTCTCTTTCTTCTTTTCCTTTGTTCAACTATTCTTTCTTCTCTTTCTCCTTCTTTTACTATAGTTTCTGCCCTTCTTTTTTTCTTCATCCGGATTTTATTCGCCATTATCATATTATTCCTTTACCGCGTTTTGCCCGTTACAGGTTAGGCCAACCTATCGTCATCCAAGCAATCACCCCTCAAAAATCAAAATGACGCCCATTCTTCCCTCCCTCTCTTTGGCTACTTCAATGTTACTTCACTACGTCGGCCCTTCTCAAAACCATCTCCACATAGACACACACCTCAGCGTTACCCTTTCAGATAAATGCGCGCTAAAATAATACTTTTATTGTTATTAGAAAGGCAAAAATTCTGAAAAAAGAAATTTTCGCGATAATTTTTATTCTCGGAAACTCGTGAAAGAAAAGGTTTGAGTTTTGTTCGACGGCATATCATCCTCTGTAGATTATTTAATGCCAGAAAGGTGGGGCTTTCAGATATTATTTTTAATGTTCAGTTTTAGTGAAAAGGTTTATTTAGTCAGGTTTTGATGAAAAGGTTGTTTTTATTTATTTATTTTTTCGAAAACTGTAGACGTCTTCTAGTTTTGCATTAAAAATATTGCTGGTAATATTTTTTCCTTCAAAAATGTGTTATGGTAATAATTTTTTTCTTCAAAAATGTATATCTTTCTATAAAAGTCTATTTTTATGTATATATGTCTATAAAACAGTATTTTTATACTTTCATAGTGTTTTGAACCAAGTTTGGGGGTTAACTATTTACCCATAGCTGGGACCCTAACAGGTGCTACCACTCCGGGTCAGAGTGGACCTGGGAACAACAGCAATTAAGAGGTGGTTCCATGCTCCTCACAACCTCCCAATCAGAGGTCTTGCTACCACTCCGGGTTAGAGTGGACCTGAGAACAACAGCAATTAAGAGGTGGCTCCATGCTCCTCACAACCTCCCAATCAGAGGTCTTGCTACCACTCCGGGTCAGGGTAGACCTAGGAACAACAGCAATTAAGAGGTGGTTCCATGCTCCTCACAACCTCCCAATCAGAGGTCTTGCTACCACTCCGAGTCAAGGTGGACCTGAGAACAACAGCAATTAAGAGGTGGTTCCATGCTCCTCACAACCTCCCAATCAGAGGTCTTGCTACCACTCCGGGTCAGGGTAGACCTAGGAACAACAGCAATTAAGAGGTGGTTCCATGCTCCTCACAACCTCCCAATCAGAGGCCTTGCTACCACTCCGGGTCAGGGTAGACCTAGGAACAACAGCAATTAAGAGGTGGTTCCAAGCTCCTCACAACCTCCCAATCAGAGGTCTTGCTACCACTCCGAGTCAGGGTGGACCTGAGAACAACAGCAATTAAGAGGTGGTTCCATGCTCCTCACAACCTCCTAATCAGAGGTCTTGCTACCACTCCGGGTTAGGGTAGACCTGGGAACAACAGCAATTAAGAGGTGGTTCCATGCTCCTCACAACCTCCCAATCAGATGTCTTGCTACCACTCCGAGTCAGGGTGGACCTGAGAACAACAGCAATTAAGAGGTGGTTCCATGCTCCTCACAACCTCCCAATCAGAGGTCTTGCTACCACTCCGAATCAGGGTGGACCTGAGAACAACAGCAATTAAGAGGTGGTTCCATGCTCCTCACAACCTCCCAATCAGAGGTCTTGCTACCACTCCGTGTCAGGGTATACCTAGGAACAACAGCAATTAAGAGGTGGTTCCATGCTCCTCACAACCTCCCAATCAGAGGTCTTGCTACCACTCCGAGTCAGGGTGGACCTAGGAACAACAGCAATTAAGAGGTGGTTCCATGCTCCTCACAACCTCCCAATCAGAGGTCTTGCTACCACTCCGGGTTAGAGTGGACCTGAGAACAACAGCAATTAAGAGGTGGCTCCATGCTCCTCACAACCTCCCAATCAGAGGTCTTGCTACCACTCCGGGTCAGGGTAGACCTAGGAACAACAGCAATTAAGAGGTGGTTCCATGCTCCTCACAACCTCCCAATCAGAGGTCTTGCTACCACTCCGGGTCAAGGTGGACCTGAGAACAACAGCAATTAAGAGGTGGTTCCATGCTCCTCACAACCTCCCAATCAGAGGTCTTGCTACCACTCCGGGTCAGGGTAGACCTAGGAACAACAGCAATTAAGAGGTGGTTCCATGCTCCTCACAACCTCCCAATCAGAGGCCTTGCTACCACTCCGGGTCAGGGTAGACCTAGGAACAACAGCAATTAAGAGGTGGTTCCAAGCTCCTCACAACCTCCCAATCAGAGGTCTTGCTACCACTCCGAGTCAGGGTGGACCTGAGAACAACAGCAATTAAGAGGTGGTTCCATGCTCCTCACAACCTCCTAATCAGAGGTCTTGCTACCACTCCGGGTTAGGGTAGACCTGGGAACAACAGCAATTAAGAGGTGGTTCCATGCTCCTCACAACCTCCCAATCAGATGTCTTGCTACCACTCCGAGTCAGGGTGGACCTGAGAACAACAGCAATTAAGAGGTGGTTCCATGCTCCTCACAACCTCCCAATCAGAGGTCTTGCTACCACTCCGAGTCAGGGTGGACCTGAGAACAACAGCAATTAAGAGGTGGTTCCATGCTCCTCACAACCTCCCAATCAGAGGTCTTGCTACCACTCCGTGTCAGGGTATACCTAGGAACAACAGCAATTAAGAGGTGGTTCCATGCTCCTCACAACCTCCCAATCAGAGGTCTTGCTACCACTCCGAGTCAGGGTGGACCTAGGAACAACAGCAATTAAGAGGTGGTTCCAAGCTCCTCACAACCTCCCAATCAGAGGTCTTGCTACCACTCCGGGTCAGGGTATACCTAGGAACAACAGCAATTAAGAGGTGGTTCCATGCTCCTCACAACCTCCCAATCAGAGGTCTTGCTACCACTCCGGGTCAGGGTAGACCTAGGAACAACAGCAATTAAGAGGTGGTTCCATGCTCCTCACAACCTCCCAATCAGAGGCCTTGCTACCACTCCGAGTCAGGGTGGACCTGGGAACAACAGCAATTAAGAGGTGGTTCCATGCTCCTCACAACCTCCTAATCAGAGGCCTTGCTGCCGGATGCAGTTTACCGTCATAGCCAGGACAAGAAAAGAAGAGAGAAGAAATTAACAGACAGGGACAAAAAGAAGAAGAAGAAGGAGGAGGAGGAGACGGAGGAAGAGAAGAGGAGGAGGAATTTAACAACAAAATAAAAAAATGCAAGAGAAAAAAATGTAGTCAAGTAGAGAAGAATGAACAGAAAAAAAATAAACTACTTTTCGAAGAATGAAAAAAGAAAGAAAAAAGAAAGAACAAAAGGAAGAAAAAAGAAAGAAAAAGAAAAAAGAAAGAAAGAAAGAAAAGAAACAAAGGGAAAAAAAGAAAAGAGAAAGAACGAAAAAGAAAAAAGAAAGCTGGAAAAAAGAAAGAAAGAAAAAAAGAAAGAAAGAAAGAAAGAAAGAAAGGAAGAAGTAAAAAATAAAGAAAGAAAAAGAAAAAGAAAGAAAGAAAGAAAGAACATTCAAATAAGAATTCAGGGAAAAGAAAGAAAGAAAGAAAGAAAGAAAGAAAAGAAGGAAAGAAAGAAAAAAGGAAGTAAAAAATAAAGAAAGAAAAAAGAAAAAGAAAGAAAAAGAAAGAAAGAAAGAAAGAAAAAAGAAAAAAGAAAGAAAAAAGAAGAAAGAAAGAAATCAGCATCCGACCCCCCTCCAAAAAGGGATAAAAATCGATCGAACCGAAGAAATGTACAAAATAAATTAACTGATTATTTAAAAACAAGAAACGAAGCCTATAGAGAATAAGAAAAAAAAAGAAGAAAAAAAACAAAGAAAAAAGAAGAAAAAAAAGGAAGAAAAATCATTAAAAAGAAACTGGAAAGAAAAAACAACGATAACCAATGACAAAAAAGTAAAGAAAAAAATGACTGAATCGAGGCTCAAAAGAGTCAAGGTGATCAACATAGCATTTCTGAACTTTTAATTTCGTTCAATTTGTTGACGCTAGATTTTGTTACATGGCTCAAGATTTCTTCTTTCTTCCATTCGTTCTTGTTTTCATCTCAATTACTCCGTCTTTTGCACCATATTCGGATTTTTGTCTTTCTTTCTTCTTTCTCTTTTTTTTTTTTTTCGAAAATTCTTTTTATTTTTCCTTCCTCTTCTTTTTCATATTAGGTCAAATATTCCCTGATTTTTTCTTTTTATTTTCCATTATTTTTGTTTTATCCATATTCGTACATAATTCCTTACTTCCTTCCTTCCTTCCTTCCTTCCTTCCTTCCTTCCTTCCTTCCTTCGTTTATTCGTTCGTTCGTTCCTTCCTTCCTTAACTGTAAATTGTCTTTTATTTCTTAAGATGTTCCTCTTCTTTCTTTCTTTCTTTCTTTCTTTCTTTCTTTCTTTCTTTCTTTCTTTCTTTCTTTCTTTCTTTCTTTCTGTTGTGGGATCACCCCTTTGTACATAGTAATGGACTCAACTGAGTGTACATATAACCCTGCCTATAGTGAGAACGGCAGAGTTTAGTTGGAGAGTTTGGTTAAGTCCAACTAAAATCATGATTTCTGTTTGTATTTTTTGTTTAAAAATTTTTTTGTTATGGTAATTTATGCCATGCCCCTCCCCACATATCATTTCATGAAAAAGTTTTAAAGATATTTTTGTATTTACTATTTATAATGACATTTTTATGCTCATATGCGGTTTTTTAGGTCCCTGGTACGTTTGAGGTATTTTGGTGTATGAAGGATTGAATGCTGATGGACAAATGCTTGTGGTGACTGAGAAAATTGTAAAGTATGTTTGGATGGCGAGTCGGATTAGCTAGGTATACGATAGGTACTGATAACCAACCTGAGTTTTTTGCCAACCCCCCCGCCCAATCGGCCTTGTGCCACAATTGTATTATATACAACTAGCAGTATAGCCCGGCGTTGCTCAGGTGTAATGAAAGCTTTAAAACTAGTCTTGGTCCTGGAGCTCAGACTCCTTGGACGTTGACACGAAAAACTAAAAAGCAATAGTTGTTTCCAGTTAAAGCGAAACCGTAGACTGAAAGAAAAATGAATGGATGTAAGTGAAATTTTGATTTCCTGGTATCGATATCAAATAAGTTTTTTTCGTCGTAAACTGAATTTTGAAGGCTAAATAAGTCCTCTGAGTAAATGGTATCATGGCTGAGACTAAGAACTACAATTATACCTACTTAGAGCCAAACCCGAAGCAAAAACTAAAATAAAAGGGCTGAAAAATATACAGACATACAGGCAGATAAACAGACAGCTTTCATTACTCCCGAGCAACGCCGGGCTATTCTGCTACTTTATTATATACCCAATAAATTCTTCCTTCTTTAAATTACATTTTTCTTTCAGTGTATTATTTTTTCTTTCTTCCCGCTAAATTCTTCCTTCCTTCCTTTCCTTCAATATCTCTTTCTTAATTTCTTCTAAACACTTCCTCCATCCTTTCGGCTTTTCTTTCCTTCTTATAAATTATATACTTGTCACTAAACTTTTCCTTCATTTAATTCCTTTTTTCTATCCATTTTTTTTTCTTTCTTCCTTCTAAATATTTTCATCCTTTTTCCTCATCAGTAATCTATTCCCTCTCCTTCTCTCTTCCTGACACGCCCTGTAACCTCTCACTCTTCATAACATTCCTCCTCATCCACCCCACTCTCATCAGTAATCTCTTCCCTCTCCTACTCTCTTCCTGACACCCCCTGTTACCTCTCACTCTTCATAACATTCCTCCTCGTCCACCCCACTCTCATCAGTAATCTCTTCCCTCTCCTTCTCTCTTCCTAACACCCCCTGAAACCCCTTACTCTTCATAACATTCCTCCTCGTCCAATCCACTCTCATCAGTAATCTCTTCCCTCTCCTACTCTCTTCCTGACACCCCCTGCAACCTCTCACTCCTCATAACATTCCTCCTCGTCCACCCCACTCTCATCAGTAATCTCTTCCCTCTCCTACTCTCTTCCTGACACCCCCTGCAACCTCTCACTCCTCATAACATTCCTCCTCGTCCACCCCACTCTCATCAGTAATCTCTTCCCTCTCCTACTCTCTTCCTGACACCCCCTGCAACCTCTCACTCCTCATAACATTCCTCCTCGTCCACCCCACTCTCATCAGTAATCTCTTCCCTCTCCTACTCTCTTCCTGACACCCCCTGCAACCTCTCACTCCTCATAACATTCCTCCTCGTCCACCCCACTCTCATCCGTAATCTTCCCTCTCCTTCTCTCTTCCTGACACCCCCTGAAACCTCTCACTCTTCATAACATTCCTCCTCATCCACCCCACTCTCATCAGTAATCTCTTCCCTCTCCTACTCTCTTCCTGACATCCCCTGCAACCTCTCACTCTTCATAACATTCCTTCTATCAAACCCCCTGCACAACAACAGCAGTAAAATGCCTTGCCTGGGGCGACACGATTAAAACAAAAAATGGAAAAATTTTTCCAGAAAGAAATTTTTCCTAGATTATTCTCCTTTTGTTCTTTGAATGAACGAGGAAAATATTTTTGTCGATTGCCGTTACAAATATCTATACTCCTTATGGACACGTGAGTTTATGTGACGATTTTCTTGATGATTTTAAACATAGGCGATCATGTTTCTCCACATCTTTCTTTCCTTGGTGGCTCTCAGTATGTTTGCTCCTGTTACACCATGCAACCCCCGTTCTATCATCCACCTCCTCAGACCCTTCAAATATGTCTCTATTTCCCTTTATCTGACCTGCGAGTATCAGATTCTCCAAGCCCTTTTTCCTCATTATATATCCCATGAACTTTAGCTGTTTTTTCCTGATGCTCAGTGTTAATTTTTTATCCTTTCCAAAACCTCATCATTGCTCACATGCTCGATCCATGATATTCGCAGCATCCTTCTGTAGAACCACATTTCAGTTGCTTCACCTGTATTTGGCATTTTGGGTTGCTCTTTTTGCTGATGACCATGCATTCGGTTTTCTTGCAGTTTATTTGTAGTCCTTTCTTGTCACTCTCTTCAGCTAACTTCTGTAAGAGGTCTTGTAGATTTTTTGTGTGTCTGCTATCAGCACTGTATCATCTGCGTATCTTATGTTGTTCAAATTGTGGCCTCAGATTACAAATCCTGCATATGAAAGAGGTGAAGGGCGATTTTCTAAATATAGCTTAGCTGTGGCACAAGGCCGAAAGTATGGGGCGCCCAGTGAGGATCGAACTCACTACGTAGTTGCAATGATTCTAGCGAGACAAGCTTGTTAACCATTACACTACCTCAAGGTGTGAAAACAATCATTAGATCTGACCTGCCGTGATATCTCAGCCACGGATGTCCAAATAAAAAAAAAAGAGTATGAATGGCAGAACAGAAAAAAAAAAAACAGCAGGCTAAGCACTCAAGAGTTAATTGGAGCAGCAAAATACGGGAAGATGTGGAGAACCACGAACCTTCTCGTCATTACAGAACATGATGTATAAAAGAAGTGAATGGATGGCAGAACAGAAAGAAAACAGTACGTTAAGCACTCAGAAGTTAATTCAGTCAATCAGTTAAGTGCCATACGTGATACACGCTTTGGGCGATCATGTCTCGAAAGAGACATGACTGACTGGGCAGAAGATTATCCCGCAGTAGGTTGCCATTACTTTCTGCGGTAGACTGGTTGCCAGCCAAGGCTATAGAACCCAATCTGTCCTGTTATTTAATTCATATCTAGAGGGGGAAGAAATGTATTATATTATTAAGTAGTAATTAGTGGGAAATCAGTTTATTACTTCATAACAATAGAAAACCGATCCCCCACTTCTTGCCGAGTAAAAGCCTGAATCATGTCTCTAACTATTATATTCAGTCAGTCAGTTAAATGCCATGCGTGCTACACGCTTTGGGCGATCATGTCTCAAAAGAGACAGGACTGACTGGACAGAAGATTATCAAGCAGTAGGTTGCTATTGCTTTCTGCAGTAGATTGGTTGCCAGCCAAGGCTATAGAACTCAATCTGTCTTATTATTTAACCCATAACTGGAGGGAAGAGATGGATTAATACCTTTCCCAAGAATTTTTATGCGTAAGTGAATGCATGGAATTAAACTGGAATTCGAACTCAGCACCCTGATTTGTCGTTCCGAGTGGATATCTACTGCTCCACAACGCACATCCCAGGAGTTAATTAAAGTAGCAAAATACGGGAAGTTGTGGAGAGCCACGAACCATCTCGTGATTAAAGGACATGGCATAAAAAAGAAGTGAATGAATGGCAGAAGAGGAATAAAAAGGGGTGTAGTTTACACAGCAAATCACAGAAAGTTGTGGAGAGCCATATCCTCTATGACCTGAGGGGAGTGGCACATAAAAAAGATGTGGAGGGCCTGTAACAACCAATAACGTCACTTGATTTGTTAAGAGTAAAATCTCTTCAACGCCCGCCAAACGACTGTCACTTTCCCGCCAAACTGCAATTTTTCCTGACACCTGTTGATTTTCGCATGGCGGCTTTTCTCACCTGAGCGACATCTATTTCCATCAACATCAAAGGATTCTAAGAAAGTAGCGTTGATCACAGGTGTACATTCGACGATGTTACACCGGCTTTGATGTATCAGACACCTTTGTTTTTTTGCGCCATATTGACGAAATATGGTTTTCGCGGCAGTTGTTGAAATTTCCCATCAAAATTAAATTCAAAAGTGAAAATCCGAGGAGCGTAAAAATGTTTTTATTTTAGTAAAAAAAATTTTCAAACGTTTGTCAGAATTTTATTAAAAAAAAAGATTATGAATAAACAAGGGTTCAGTGAGATTTTTCAGTCTATCTATCTATCTATCTATCTATCTATCTATCTATCTAAATCTGTTTCTATCTATCTATCTATCTATCTATCTATCTATCTATCTATCTATCTATCTATCTAAATCTGTTTCTATCTATCTATCTATCTATCTATCTAAATCTGTTTCTATCTATCTATCTATCTATCTAAATCTGTTTTTATCTATCTATCTATCTATCTATCTATCTATCTATCTATCTAAATCTGTTTCTATCTATCTATCTATCTATCTATCTATCTATCTAAATCTGTTTCTAAATTTCTATCTATCTATCTATCTATCTATCTATCTAAATCTGTTTCTATCTATCTATCTATCTATCTAAATCTGTTTCTATCTATCTATCTAAATCTGTTTCTATCTATCTATCTATCTATCTAAATCTGTTTCTATCTATCTATCTATCTATCTATCTATCTATCTATCTATCTATCTATCTATCTATCTATCTAAATCTGTTTCTATTTCTATCTATCTATCTATCTATCTATCTATCTATCTATCTGTTGTGGAGTAGTTTTCGCAATGAAAGTTATGATCGTGCTATGTCGGTTGCCTTAACGCACCCTAAATGTAACTGGTTCGTCTTTCTCTTCACTCTTCTCCTGTATAAACTTTTACTCTTATGTAGCCCCCTGCGCATCAGTTTTGCTCGGGGTGAAACGAAAAAAAAGGTATATATGCAGTTAAACAAAACAACTGTTGTGTAGTAGTTTTTGCACTGAAGGTTATAATCGTGTTATGTCAGTTGCTAATCGAAACCCAAAAATTGCACCCAAAATTTTAGGAACTTGGTAATCTTCCACTGAAAGCTGACTCCTTAGTATTTGGCTAATTGCCGACTTATATCAACTGCCTTAGTAGTTCTACTGAACTCCGATACAATTCTAAAGAACTGTCTAGAACTTCTACAAACTCCCAAAAACTTCTTGAGTTAACTTCCATTTAACTCTTATTAATATAGAAGGGAGAGTCCATTATCTGAGAAATAGGTGTGTTTCACAATCACATTATCGACCCATATGTTTCGATAGATTCCCTGTCGAATGCATGCTGCAGTCTCAGCTCATCATGAAAGCCCAAGCAGCAATTTGCAAAGGAGTATAACTGCACGTGCGTGTGTCATTTTTACTCTTCGACATATTAGGCTTTATCTCTTATTTCTTATTTTGTTTTTAGCTATCCCCCCCCACCAATCAGTCAGTAGAATCCCAGACGTGATACACGCTTTGGGCGATCTTGTCTCGAAAGTGACATGACTGACTGGGCAGAAGATTATCCCGCAGTAGGTTGTCATTAATTTCTGCGGTAGACTGGTTGCCAACCAAGGCTATGGAACCCAGTCTATCCTACTATTTGACTCATAGCTAGAAGGGAAAGAAATGTATTATATTATTAAGTAGTAATTAGTGGGGGATCAGTTTATTACTTCATAACAATAGAAAACAGATCCCCCACTTTATACCCAGTAGAAACGGTAATCATGTCTCCAACTATTCAGTCAGTCAGTTAAGTGCCATACGTGATACACACATAGCTAATCCCTATAGTAGACGCTACACAGGCACATTTGTGTTTGTTCAACACCCAGAAAGCCCAGCTGTGGTTTACACTGTAGCTATACTGAGCGGACTTTAGTTACAGTTTCTGGGAGAGAGCACATTCAGTCAGTTAAGTGCCATACGTGATACACGCTTGGGCGATCATGTCTCGGAAGAAACATGACTGACTGGACAGAATATTATCCCGCAGTAGGTTGCCATTGCTTTCTGCGGTAGACTGGTTGCCGACCAAGGCTATAGAACCCAAGGGTATTTGCGCGTAAGTGAATGCAATGAATTCAGCTGGAATTCGAACTCGACTCCCCGATTTCTCGTTCCGAGTCGATATCCAATGCACCACAACGCACATTCCGAGAGACATTACCTTGCATAAACAACAGTCTGAGCAAAGCCAGGACTCTCAAACCGTCGGTCACGATGACCTGTGACTTCGAGATAGCACAGCCATCGACAGCTCTTCGAAGGGAACCGTTTACCCAATTTCACTCACAAGGCTTGGGTCGACTCTTGGTATTGTTTTCAGGCACTTTCAATCTTTTCTTCCAGACCGATAATATCAAAAATGCACCTTTCTGACAAATCGACCATGCTGAGATTCGAACCCAGACTGCATGGTCAGAAAGCGAACTTTCTAACAACTCGGAAACGCGCCCATAATACATAATGGATGGCCATTCGAGGATATCCATCTTCAAGGGCGGCTAGCTAATCCCCATTGCAGACGCCTACTCAGTCACACTTGTTTTTATTCACCACCCACAGAGCCCAGCCGTGTTTTATACTGCAACTATGCTGAGCGGACCTTAGTTACAGTTTCCGGGAGAGAGCGCGTTATCCAGCACGAACAAAGCCAGGACGCTCAAACACTCGGTCACGATGACTTGTGACTTCGAGCCAGCCCAACCACCGACGGTATTTCAAACAGAGCCGTCTACCCAATTTTGCAAACGTTTGTCAGAATTTTACGAAGAAAAAAAGATTATAAATAAACACGGATTCAGTGAGATTTTTCAGTCGGCAAAACTTTTTCACGTACGTCTGTCTGTCTATTTAACTCAGTCTGATCACCTATCTATCTATCTATCTATCTATCTATCTATCTATCTAAATCTGTTTCTATCTATCTAAATCTGTTTATAGCTATCTATCTATCTATCTATCTATCTATCTATCTAAGTTTCTGTTTCTATCTATCTATCTATCTATCTATCTATCTAAGTCTGTCTATCTATCTATCTATCTATCTATCTATCTATCTAAGTCTGTTTCTATCTATCTATCTATCTATCTATCTATCTATCTAAATCTGTTTATCTATCTATCTATCTATCTATCTATCTATCTAAATCTGTATATCTATCTATCTATCTATCTATCTATCTATCTATCTATCTATCTATCTATCTATCTCAGTCTGTACATATCTATCTATCTATCTATCTATCTATCTATCTCTGTTTATATCTACGATGACTTGTGACTTCGAGCCAGCCCAACCACTGACAAACAGAGCCGTCTACCCAATGTCACTCACAAGGCTTGTGTCAACCTTGTTTTCCAGGGACTTTCCAAGTGTACAGCACGCTGGAATCGACTCTTCCAGACCGATACTAACAAGACGTCACCCTTCCTGACAAATCGGCCCTCGTGAGAATCCAGGCTTCATGCTCCATAACCACACGCCTAATATATTTCTTTTGTTAGTTCTCATTTTGTTTATCTATCGGGACTTATTATTTTCACCAACTCTTTCGTCTCGGGCCTGAGTTAAATTTAATCTATTTTCAATTATGTAAAATAGGAAAATATCACATAAATTTTGAATAATAAGCAAAAAGACTTTCTCGACCTTTTGTTCATTTTTTTAACCTTTCGGAAGTATTTCCGTTTATATTATTCCATTTATTTGATAATTAAATTTACTTTATAATTCTTTTATAAGCTCTGTGTTTAGTCATCCATTTTTATTAAATTTTACTAGACAGGAAGGCTCATGTTTCTTTTATCCTTCCTACAAACACTGAATCACTCTCTCTTATTTTCTCTCTGTTTCTCTGCGTCTTTCTCTCTCTCTCTCTCTCTCTCTCTCTCTCTCTGTATATATAATCTTACATACATACATACATACATACATACATAATGAACAGAAAGGGAGGAATAGATAGATAGATAGATAGATAGATAGATAGATAGATAGATAGATAGATAGATCATGAATAGACTGAGATAGATAGATAGATAGATAGATAGATAGATAGATAGATAGATAGATAGATAGATAACCCAGGATTGAAACCCGACCGAATTGGCGTCAGTCGGCGATTCTACCTTTGGGCTATGGGCGCTCGGTAGAAGATAGATAGATAGATAGATAGATAGATAGATAGATAGATAGATAGATAATGAACAGACTTTGATAGATAGATAGATAGATAGATAGATAGATAAGAATAGATGATAAGAACAGACTTTGATAGATAGATAGATAGATAGATAGATAGATAGATAGATAGATAGATAGATAGATAGATAATGAACAGACTTTGATAGATAGATAGATAGATAGATAGATAGATAGATCTGAACAATAAACAGACACATAAAAAGAGTTTTTTTCTTTAACAGAGCAGATTCATGCCAACTTCGAATTTCCGTGAAGACACTGTTGTGATGTTCTCACTCCTCAGGGCTGTTTATCAACGCTTTCTCTACACCCCGATATCGAGCACTACATTATAAATCTGCGATCGAAACGCTTCATCTCCGCCTTTTAAGTTCTGTCTTGTCATTGTAACTAATGTACTGTCCTGTGCATATCCGTTTAGCACCGGATATTGTCCTGAATAATACCGCTGCACTTTTTCTCTGTGTATCCACCTCGGTGGTGCAACAATATATAATTGCTAATTTTGATAGTAGTCCCTCTGTTATAAGGGTTTTGTTGAAGACGACTGACAATGCTCTGCACTAAATCTTTTTTCTCTTCTACCTCTGCCTTTTAAATATCTCCTTTCCAAAAAGACTACTTCTATCCGAAGCCAACATATATAACACTATAAAAATGTCAAAAAATTGTAAGAGAACGACTAATAATCTCCTGATATTAAAAATTCAGCATCAACATCAGTTAATGACTTTCGTTTACTGAAGATTAAATTACCTCACTTGGCGCCCTCCATAAGTTATCTAGACTTTTCAAATTGTCTGATGAATACTTATGAGCGTCTCTTAAATTTAAAAATTATGGAAAGCTGTCAACGTTTTTCCCTTTTCGTTATTTATTTATTTATTTATTTTTTGCATTATGAAACCGGCACATATTTATTGACAAATTCCGTTAGAGCAAGGGTCGACAACCTGTGGCACGCGTGCCACACATGGCACGCCAAGCACTTTCCAATTGCACACAAATTGAGTAAAACTCAAAGTAACAAAATATGTTGCTGACATTGAGCCATTGGCTAAGTGCATGCAACGGCAAGTCTGCCATTAATAATAAAAACATTTAAAATATTTTATTTCTATTAATGTGATTTATATATTATTGTGGGTACCTCGGCGTGGTGCAATGGTTAACAAGCTTGTCTCACTAGAATCATTATAACTGAATAGTGAGTTCTATCCTCACTGGATACCCCCTACTTTTGGCCGTGTGTCACATGTAAGCTACGCTTAGAAAATCACCTTCCTCCAGGTTTGGGGTTGGGCGCATGGCCAAAACCCTGCCCCATAAAAAAAAAACAGTTTGTTATTGGGTGTAAAGGAAAAGTTTTTTTTGTTTTTTTTTTACATATTATTGTATATATTTCGATATAAAATATATTATAAAACATGTATATTGATCTTGACTTGTATAAAAATTCGTATGCTGTTGAACATATTGAATGATTTTATAACCCTAATTCGGCACTTTGTTAGCAGTGGGTTGCCGAAACTTGCGTAAATTGAGCAGAAGAGAAAGTAGATGATGTTTTTGCTGTCACAAGTAAGGTTTGGTGGGTGTAATTTTATTTTGGTGTTGGGTACAGAGAATGTTTTGTCTGTTATTAAATGTTTACAAATTAAACAGCGAGGCTTTCCACATTTTAAATTCCCTGATAGGTTTGTATTATTTAAATATTTGTTAGAATATTTGCCTCAACAGTGGATATATCGGCGAATCCGGTAATAGCTTTAGATTTCGCTTCAATAATCACAAACTAAATATACGACAAAAAAATGTATACTCCCCAATTGCAGCCCATTTTAATCAACCTGATCATACTTTAGAAAATTGTAAATGTTTACTAATAGACTCCAATTTTAGTTCTACATACACACGCAGAAAGAAAGAAAAATACTGGATTTTAAAATTAAATACACACAAGCTACGGTTAAATAGGGACTTAGGTGTGTTGAATCTTTACAAATATTTCAATAGGTAAAAAAAAAAAAAAAAAAAAATTTTTCAGATATTCCAAGAAATTTTTATCTAAAACAAACAGACTTTCTCTACGGACATGCCGCATGTTGTGAACAAACACACCACGTGATGTAAACAAAAAAAATATTCGGACGCTATCGTGAAATACGTTTCTAATTCAAATTTAAAAATCACTTGTTGCTGATGAAGGACCGAGGACGGTCTGAAATATAAAATATAATAAAAATAAACAAATACTGTTAAAAAAAAGTACATTTTTAAATTCAAAACTTTTTATTAATATTCTTTCCTATACATATTAAGACAGTATACGTGGATGATCATCACTATATATAAGAAAATTCAATCAAATTTTAATACCAATAGCCCACCAACATTATTTTTCATTCTGCCCACATATTCTCGAAATTTACTCTGATTTGTCCAACAATGCCTACCTGATTAAAGGGATTTTGCATGTTTTTAACCTTTTAAAACCATTCAATTTAAAATAAACCACATCACTTGACAAGACACAAGAAATGTCAAAACAAAATAGCTCCTTTTGATATTATAACATATCCATGTTATAATTTCTGAATATATATATATATATATATTTGTATATATATATATATATGTATATTAATTTCTGATGATGCGTGTATATATGTATGTATATTGTCGTGTGAACGAGCTGTTAAGGAGATCATTTTCCCACCAATTAGCCTGAGTTCGAATCTGGAGGTTTTGATATTATCAGCATCGTGAAGCAAAACTAGCTCTGCAAAAAATTTAGGAAGTGCCTGAAACCCAGGTTTTGGGAAGATGGTATTATTCAGTTGTAGTTGTTGATAGAGCGAGCACGAAGTAGCAAGCCATCGTGACCGAGGTTGTGAGTGTACTGGCTCTGTTTAAAATCAACATAATAGATAATAGGCATTCATCGAGAAAGTATAATCATAGCGCGTCCAGCGTAGTTCTGATGGGCTCTGTGAGTGTTGTGGAATCTTGTATGTGCCCAAGCTAGCGTCTGCAAAAGGGATTGGCTACCTCGGAAAATGAGTAGTCAACAATTATATATTTCTCTTATATGCTTTTCTTTACGTAAAACACACACGCACACATGCACACGCACGCACACACACACACACACACACACACACAGAGAAACGTATGGGTGTTTGTGTAGAAATATATACTGGTTGGCTACTCATTCTCTGAGGTAGCTAATCTCATTTGCTGATGCTTGCATAGCACATATATGATTCTACAAAACACACAGAGTTCAATATATATACATATAAACTGTTAAATATAAGAGACACTGGATGTCTATTATGTTTAATCATGAGCCGTTTCTAAGCATCGTATTTTGGCTTTAATTTCAGCTGAAAATAAGACAAAAATTCTCCAACATTTGGATAATTTTTTATTAAGTTGGTTTTAAGCTTTCAGCTCACATGAGCCATCTTCAGAGAGGTTACAAGGATGTTAACATAAAGACATCCACCATCAGCGACGATTTTATCTTGTGCTGACATAAAAACTTTGCTAAGCAACGATAACAGTTACCAAAAATAACAAACGCAGTTCGTAAATTAGTAATTCAGTTCTATGTCGTCACACCACGTGAGAGTTCAAAATGATAACAGAACCAAATATTTAAATGCAATGTAACCTCTCTGAAGATGAGCCGAAAGCTTAGAACCAACTAAATAAAAAGTTATCCAACTTTGACACACCTAAATGCATTTTCTCTAAATAGCACTCCTTGATTTTCTAAATAACCTTGAATTCATTTTATATTTTCAAAAATAAATCGTTTTCACCATTTATTTTTAACATATCACCTGAAGAGGGACAGTTTTGTTCTGAAACATGAAACTTTTTGTGTAGTGATATTATGCTTTTATAAACCATTATAATGACAAAATTAAAATATTGATTTCTACTCTGTATCGAGCACTCTTTACAAAAGTAAATGCTTGAACTGTGGGGTTTTAATCTACGTGTTCTTTCACTTTCTTTTAAGATATATACAGTGACACGCATAAGTATTGGATACATGTTATTTTCTGTTATAACTCTAGTGTATGTCCGCCATTTTGCCTGATATTTGGTAAGTAGTATCTCGTAAAGTTGCTTTACTTGTATGTGGAAGGAAAATTAAAAACTCATGATTGAATCCATTTTTTATTAAAGTTCAAAATTACCCTCTGCAAAAGTATTGGATACATCAATTTAATATTTTGTTGCGTAGCCTTCTGTTTTGTTTCACTATATATATCGTAATATCGAACAGCCGGCAACAATCTGTATATATATATATATATATATATATATATATATATATATATATATAACTTTATTTATAAATGGAACTTTGTCTCTGTGTGTGTATGTGTCAGTGTGTGTGGGTGTGTCTGTTACCTATAGACTCCGAAACGGCTGAACCGATTTTCTTGAAGATTTACACAGTTTTACTATAAGCGTCTGCGAATGTTCTTAGCTAGGTTTTGTGTCGAGGTACCCCCGATAAATAAAATCGATAATCGAAAAAATCGGGTTATAGAAGAAGTGGTCCGATTTTAATCAAATTTCATGCACTCATAGAAAAAGACATAAGAAACGATATTCAGAAGTTTCAAAGTTGCAGTTCTTACAATAGTGCAGAAAATCGATAATATATATATATATATATAAAGGCAAGATGTTTGTGTGTGTTTATGTGTCTGTATATCTTTTATACAAATCCACAATTTTTATCCGATTCTCACCAATATTCACACAAATATTCTATAGGCTGAGTCTGAGCTCCAGGACCATGGATTAGTTTTAAAGCTTTCATTACACCCGAACAAAGCCGGGCTATACTGATAGTATATATATATATATATATATATATATATATATATATATATATATACTATCAGTATATCAGACGGTATGAACGGATCCTACACAAAATTAATAGACAAAACTTTTCTATATTATTCAATGAAACATGCATTAATATATATATATATATATATATATTGGAAAAACTACTAAAAAGTTGTAAGTTTAAAATGTATTTGTTTTGACAGTATTTATTTATTTATTTATTTCTATTATTATATATATATATCTGATATTTCAGACCGGCCTCCGCCTTTCATCAGAAACAAATGATCTTAAAATTTAAACTTGAAGCTGATAGGTTAGGTGTTTGTTTCATTGCATTCATGGGTGGTTTATCGAAAATGTCTGATTTTTTTGTTTGATTGGAGGTTCTTGTAATCATTTTTTTAAATTTTGAATAAGTGTGTGGGAATATTGATTGTGGTTAAAAACCATGGGAATTCGATTGTTGTTTTTTCTTTTCTTGTATGTGAGAAATGTGTTACGATTTATGTGGATGGTTTTATTTAGTGCTTCTTTTATTATTTTTATTGGGTATTTACATTTTAGAAATTGCTTTGTTAGGTTGTTAATGTTGTTTAGAAAATCTGGATGGTCTGAGCATATGCGTTTGATTCTTAGAAATGAGCTGTAGACGATAGATTTTTTTTAATTTAAAGGGATGACAACTGTTAAAGTGTAGGAATTTATGTTGGTTTGTGGGTTTGTTGAATAGACTGGTGGAAAGTGTATGTTTGTTTAATTTTATCATGATGTCTAAGAAAGGGACGGATGTGTATGAGTACTCCATGGTAAATTTGATTGTATTGTGGAAGTTGTTGCAGAAAGTAAAAAAGTTTTTTAATTTTTCTAATCCATGAGTCCATAATAAGAAAATGTCATCAATGTATCTAAAATAATTTTTTTTACTTTCTGCAATTAGTCATCCACATCCAAGTCTGTTTCGCTATATCACAGCTCATCAGTGTGGCTAGACACATCCACTTGCTTCTGGCTGGGATCAAAACTTGACCGATTTGGTATCAGTTGGAGTCGCTACCCTACAAACTATAGGTGTATGGAATCAGAGAAGAGAAATTTTAATGCGTTGTATATAATCAGTGTATACACAGGCTAGTCACCAAAAGAACTCAATTCATTTCTGAAGAGTAATGCTTATATCGCAGAAGTGGAAGCTGTTTTTAAATTTTTCTTCTCTAGAGAGATCAATCATAATGAGAGCATAATATATTAGTCATCCACATACAAGTCTGTTTCGCAGCTCATCAATGTGGCTAGACACGTCCACTTGCTTATGGCCGGGATCGAAACTCGACCGATTTTGTGTCAGTCGGAGTCGCTACTCCCTAAGCCATCGACGCATGGAATCAGAGAAGGGAAATTTTAACGTGTTGTATATAAGCAGTGTATACACACGCCAGTCACTGAAAGAACTCAATTCATTTCTGAAGAGTATTACCCAATTAACATAATCCATAAAATACCTAGACTTTTCAGTCAACCTGATGAATATTTATACCTTCCGTGCCCTGTCCACCTCCATCGAGATATGGATTTTGTATCATCGGGATAGCAAACGTCTTGATAGGTTTCAGAAAACGAAGCCTCGAAGTATCCTTCTCATCAGTTGGGAGGACTGCATCAAGAAAAAGTAGATTGTTGCCAACTACGACCACAAATTGATATTCCTTGTATTTTGGCTATGACTGCATCGGTCTGTCTGCCAGCGTGTGGCCTGCCCAGCTTGATGTTCGACAATTTCCGCCCTTGCTCGCGGCAACGTTAGCATATACTAGCAAGCCTCAAACTCAGTGTTAGGACACCGTCGGTTGACCACGTTTTCTCTCCCTCACCAAGTCCGGTCGTATCTTTGAAATCTTTCTTTAAAAGACCATGATGTCCACCAAGAGCAAATTGTCTTTGTCTAATTTTCATCCTACCAAGGACAGGAATGCCATTGATCTCAACAGAAAAACTGAGGGAATTATACCAGACGGTCACTAAGTGCAATACGTGATACACACATCGGCGATCATGTCTTGAAAGAGACATGACTGACTGGGCAGAAAATTTTCCCTCAGTAGGTTGCCATTACTTTCTGCGGTTGAGTGGCTGCCTAACAAGGTTAGAAAATTCAATCTATTATTTTCTTTTTTCATCTGTTCCTCTTGACCTCAGTCAGTCAGTTAAGTGCCATACGTGATACACGTTTGGGCGATCATGTCTTGAGAGAGACATGACTGACTGGTCAGAAGATTATCCCGCAGTAGGTTGTCATTGCTTTCTCCGGTAAACTGTTTGCCAATAAGGGCTAAAGAACCTAATTTGTCCTGCTATTTAACCCCTAGATGGAGGGTGAAGAGTCGGATTACATTATATTCTATTATTGTATTAATAAGTACTAATTAGTGGAGAATATTTTATTACCTGATTAGTCCCGGTCAGTCTTGTCTTGAAATCCCTTGTCCGAAATTGAACTTGTGTGTCAACCTTAATTATTAGTTTAAAATTTTTGCTATATATATATATATATATATATATATATAGTCGCTTTGCGTTCTTCTTGTTAATTTGTCTTGGAAAACTTGTTTGCTTGGTTTTTACTGTTTTTTCCTGGTCATCTTTCTTGTTTTTTTCGTCGTAAACTGAATTTTGAAGGCTAAATAAGTCCTCTGAGTCAATGGTATCATGGTTGAGACTAAGAACTACAATTATACCTACTTAGAGCCAAACCCGAAGCAAAAACTAAAATAAAAGGGCTGAAAAAATACGTCACTGATGTGCAAAGAGTAAAAAAATTGGAAAAGAGAAAGCCGGAAACCACATCCTAAACAGGGAACAAGGGATGAGCCTCTTCACCTGTTCAATAGACGTATATATATACTAGCAGTATAGCCCGGCGTTGCTCGAGTGTAATGAAAGCTTTAAAACTAATCAATGGTCCTGGAACTCAGACTCTTTGGACGTTGTCACGAAAGACTAAAAGCAATAGTTGGTTCCAGTTAAAGCGAAACCATAGACTGAAAGAAAAATGAATGGATGTAAGTCAAATCTTCATTTCCTGGTATCGATATCAAATAAGTTTTTTCATCGTAAACTGAATTTCGAAGGCTAAATAAGTCTTCTGAGTAAATGGTATCATGGCTGAGACTAAGAACTACAATTATACCTACTTAGATCCAAACCCGAAGCAAAAACTATAATAAATGTGCTGAAAAAAATACACCCATACAGGCAGATGGACAGGCACACACACACAGACATCTTGCCTTTTATATATATATATATATATATATATATATATATATATATATATATATATATATATATATTGTCGATTTTCTGCACTATTGTAAGAACTGCAACATTGAAACTTCTGAATATCGTTTCTTATGCCTTTGTCTATGAGTGTATCACATTTGATTAAAATTGAACCACTCGTTCTATAACCCGATTTTTTCGATTATCGATTTTCAATATTTATGAGGCTACCTCGACACAAAACCCAGCTAAGAACACTCGCAGACGCTTACAGTACAACTGTGTAAATGTTCAAGAAACGGACACACACACACACACACGCACACACACACACACACACACATACACACACAGAAAAAGTTCCATTTATAAATAAGTTTAGATTTAACTATGGCCGCTGTCTCTACAAGAGTAACTTTACCAGTTTCACTGTTATATGAATTTCAAAAGATAATTAAGATGGAAAGATGTGTAGCCATGCCATGATATGTCTTGCATCCGACTCACACACACACACACACACACACACACACATATATATATATATATATATATATATATATATATATAGTGTATCGTGTCAGCTGATAAGTTTCTAAACTTATACTGTTAAATATAAGAGACACTGAATGTCTATTATGTTTAATCATGAGCCGTTCTGAATATCGTATTTTGGCTTTAATTTCAGCTGAAAATAAAGACAAAAATTCTCCAACAATTGCAAAATTTTTTATTAAGTTGGTTCTAAGCTTTCGACTCACATGAGCCATCTTCAGAGAGGTTACAAGGACATTAACATAAAGACATCCACCATCAAAGACGATTTTATCCTGTGTTGACATAAAACTTTACTAAGTAATGATAACAGTTACCAAAAATAGCAAACGCAGTTCGTAAATTTCTAATGCGGTTCTATGACGTCACACCACGTGAGAGCTCGAAATGATAACAGAACCATATATTTAAATGCAAATCCAAATGTTAGAGAATATTTGTCTTTATTTTCATCTGAAATTAAAGCCAAAATACAATATTTAGAGCGGCTCATGAGTAAACATAATAGACATTTATTTTCTCTTATATTTTACAACATATGCTTAGAATATATATGTTATGCTTAGAATATATATATATATATATAATCGGTATGAACTCGGCATGAATCTGCTCAGCTAAAGAGACAAACACTTTGTACTTTTCAACGCTGTAGCTCCACCCTGATATCGAACATTAACGGTATGAAACCCCACTTCTTTTATTTTAGAAATCATAATTGCCAAAAAAAAAAAAAAAAGATAGATTTTTAAAAATTTTCTTTTAAAAAAAGTTTATTAACGCTTATTATTAATTACCTGATGAAACATTGTTCTTTCAATGTCGAAATAAAATTTTGTAGTTGTTTGTACATGTTGTAAAGTATAATTTATGATAAATATTCATTGCTTCATTTTCATGAGCACTGGTTTAAATTAATGTTTTGAACGTTGCAATTATTTTCTTCGTTCCTAATTCATTTGTATATATATAAATATGTTAGGACAAGAACTATTTTATATTTTATGAGGCATCAAAATAATTGCGACAATTTACCAATCGCACCTAGTATATATATATATACACGCACAGTACTGTTCAAAAGTATTAGGACAAGAACTATTTCATCTTTTATGAGGCATCAAAATAAAGTTTAAATCACCCCCTGTCCTAACACTTTTGCACACTACCGGTAGTGTGCAAAAGTATTAGGACAGGGGTGATTTTCCTAAAAACCTCACTGAAATTCAAATACAGAGTGAAAAGCCAAGTAAATTGCTAATAAATATTGATTGTTTATTTAAAACTAGGTGCAAAAGAAATGCATTAAAAAGAAGTTATATTTAATTTTTCCTATTTTCTATTAAAGGAGTTATTTTGAAACGCCTCTATTGAACATCTATGGGATGTTTTGGATAAAAACATTGATAAATCTAATGTTACTTCGCAAGACACACTTTGGAAACAAATACAAGCTGCTTGGCAGGAGATACCATTAGATACATTAAAGAAGCTTGTGATGTCAATGCCTGACAGAATGAAAGGCTGTGATCAAAGCAAAAGGCTATTAAACTAAATATTAAATTCATTTTGTAACAAGTATTTTTTATTGTTAAAGCATTTATTGAGTAAATCAAGTAAAATTACTTTCCTGAAATTTTTTATTTTCTGTCAAAATGCCTCAAAAAAGATAAAATAGTTCTTGCCTTAATACTTTTGTACAGTACTGTATATATATATTTATATATATTCCATATTTATCGGTTCGACTAAGCTTCATGCTGTTTCCGAATTTATGTATCTGTAGAAGTCAATCTAGCCAAATAAGCTGACAACATATGCACAAAAATAAATAAGACCTATATAAACCCAACGATTGATACTAAAATGAGCGCTGATATGATATAGCGCCGACGCAGTTTCACTGTAGAGTCGAATCTTGAGTCATCTACCAGGCCCACCTGTCCTCTATACTGTCGAATCTTTGGTCACCTATCAGTCTTACCAGTCCTCTATCGTGTCGAATTTTTGGTCATTTACCAGTCCTAACAGTCCTTTATAGCGACAATTCTTATATCATCTACCAGTTCTACCTGTAATCTATAGTGCCGAATCTTGAGTCATCTACCAGTCCTACCAGTCCTCTATAGTGCCGAATCTTGAGTCATCTACCAATCCTACCAGTCCTCTATAGTGCCGAATCTTGAGTCATCTACCAATCCTACCAGTCCTCTATAGTGCCGAATCTTGAGTCATCTACCAATCCTACCAGTCCTCTATAGTGCCGAATCTTGAGTCATCTACGAGTCCTACCAGTCCTCTATAGTGCCGAATCTTGAGTCATCTACCAATCCTACCAGTCCTCTATCGTGCCGAATCTTGAGTCATCTACCAGTCCTACCAGTCCTCTATAGTGCCGAATCTTGAGTCATCTACCAGTCCTACCAGTCCTCTATAGTGCCGAATCTTGAGTCATCTACCAATCCTACCAGTCCTCTATCGTGCCGAATCTTGAGTCATCTACCAGTCCTACCAGTCCTATATAGTGCCGAATCTTGAGTCATCTACCAATCCTACCAGTCCTCTATAGTGCCGAATCTTGAGTCATCTACCAATCCTACCAGTCCTCTATAGTGCCGAATCTTGAGTCATCTACGAGTCCTAACAGTCCTCTATAGTGCCGAATCTTGAGTCATCTACCAATCCTACCAGTCCTCTATAGTGCCAAATCTTGTGTCATCTATCAGTCCTACCAGTCCTCTATAGTGCCGAATCTTGTGTCATCTACCAATCCTACCAGTCCTCTATAGTGCCGAATCTTGTGTAATCTACCAATCCACACCAGTCCTCTACAGTGCCGAATCTTGTGTCATCTACCAATCCTACCGTCCTCTATAGTGCCGAAATCTGCAAATACTCACCATCCTACCAGTCCTCTACAGTGGCTGGAATTTAAAGGTTTACATTCACCAATCCTACCAGTCCTCTATAGTGCCAAATCTTGTGTCATCTACCAATCCAACAGTCCCTACAGTGCCGAATCTTGTGTCATCTACCAATCCTACCAGTCCTCTAGTAGTGCTGAACGAAGTTACATTCACCAATCCTACCAACCTCTAGTGTGCCATTGAATCTTGTGTCATCTACCAATCCACTTGCTAGTCCTCTATATGCCAATCTCTAGGCCATCTACCAATCCTACCAGTCCTCTACAGTGCCACGTGGCCGAATCTTGTGTCATCTACCAATCCTACCAGTCCTCTGAGAAATGGGAATCTTGTGTCATCTACCAATCCTACCAGTTCCATAGTGCCGAATCTTGTGTCATCTACCAATCCTACCAGCCTCAGGTGCCAAATCTTGTGTCATCTACCAATCCTACCAGTCCTTTCTACAAGCTGAATTGTACAATCTACCAACTACCAGTCCCATGAGGCTGGAATCTGTGTCATCTTCTACCATCCTACCAGTCCATAGTGCCAACTGAATACCCACCAGTCCTACCAGTCCTCTATAGTGCCGAATCTGTGTCATCTACCAGTACTACCTGTAATCTATAGTGCCTAATCTTGAGTCATCTACCAATCCTACCAGTCCTCATATAGTTTAAATCTGAGTCATCTACTAACCTACCAGTCCTCTATAGTGCCAAATCTTGTGTCATCTACCAATCCTACCAGTCCTCTTATGCCGAATCTGTGTCATCTACTTGTCCTACCATCCGCTAGAAAGCTGAATCTTGTGTCATCTACCAGTCCTACCAGTCCTCTATAGTGCTGAATCTTGTGTCATCTACCAGTCCTACCTGTAATCTATAGTGCTTTGGAATCTGAGTCATCTACCAATCCTACCAGTCCTCTATAGGTGCCAACTTGAGTCATCTACCAATCCTACCAGTCCCCCACAATCTGTGTCACTACCAGTCCTACTAGTCCTCTATAGTGCCGAATCTTGTACAATTCACCAATCCTACCAGTCCCTCTATAGTGCAGAATCTTGTGTCATCTACCAGTCCTACCTGTAATCTATAGTGCCGAATCTTATACTACTCTACCAATCCTACCAGTCCTATAGTGCCGGAATCTTGTCATCTACCAGTCCTACCAGTCCTCTATAGTGCCAACTTGAGTCATCTACCAATCCTACCAGTCCTCTATAGTGCCGTGAATCTTGTGTCATCTACCAGTCATTTTAGTCCTCTATAGATACTGAATTTTGAGCCAACTACCAGTCCTACCAGTCCTCTATAGTGCTGAATCTTTGTGTCATCTACCAGTCCTAACAGTCCTCTATAGTGCTGAATCTTGTGTCATCTACCAGTCATTTTAGTCTCTAGATTTGAATCTTTGACAACTACCAGTCCTACCAGTCCTCTATAGTGCCGAATCTTGAGTCATCTACCAGTCCTACCAAGGCCCTATAAAGTCGAATCTTGTGTCATCTACCAGTCCTACCAGTCCTCTCTAGTGCCAACTTCTTGAGTCGACCAGTCCTACCAGTCCTCTATAGCTGAATCTTGTCATCTACCATCATATTCTAGTCCTCTATAGAGTCGAAATCTGTGTCATCTACCAATCCTACCAGTCCTCTATAGTGCCGAATCTGAGTCATCTACCAGTCCTACCAGTCCTCTATGTCATAGAATCTGAGTCACTCCTACCAGTCCTACCAGTCCTCTCTAGTGCCGAATCTTGAGTCATCTACCAGTCCTACCAGTCCTCTATAGTGCCGAATCTTGTGTCATCTACCATCATTCTAGTCCTCTATAGAGTCGAATCTTGACACCTCACCAGTCCTACCAGTCTCATGTGCCGAATCTTGTGTCATCTACCAGTCCTACCAGTCCTCTATAGTGCCGAATCTTGTGTCATCTACCACTCATTCTAGTCCTCTATAGAGTCGAATCTTGTGTCATCTACCAGTCCTACTAGTCCTATAGTGCCGAACCTTGTGTCATCTACCAGTCCTACCAGTCCTCTATAAAGTCGAATCTTGAGTCATCTACCTGTCCTACTAGTCCTCTATAGTGCCGAATCTTGAGTCATCTACCAGTCCTACCAGTCCTCTATAGTGCCGAATCTTGTGTCATCTACCAGTCCTACCAATCCTCTATAAAGTCGAATCTTGAGTCATCTACCAGTCCTACCTGTCCTCTATAGTGCCGAATCTTGAGTCATCTACCAGTCCTACCAGTCCTCTATAAAGTCGAATCTTGAGTCATCTACCTGTCCTACTAGTCCTCTATAGTGCCGAATCTTGTGTCATCTACCAATCCTACCAGTCCTCTATAGTGCCGAATCTTGTGTCATCTACCAGTCCTACCAATCCTCTATAAAGTCGAATCTTGAGTCATCTACCAGTCCTACCTGTCCTCTATAGTGCCGAATCTTGTGTCATCTACCAGTCCTCCCAGTCCTCTATAAAGTCGAATCTTGGGTCATCTACCAGTCCTACCAGTCCTCTATAGTGCCGAATCTTGTGTCATCTACCAGTCCTACCAATCCTCTATAGTGCCGAATCTTGTGTCATCTACCAGTCCTACCAGTCCTCTATAGTGCCGAATCTTGTGTCATCTACCAGTCCTACCTGTCCTCTATAGTGCCGAATCTTGAGTCATCTACCAGTCCTACCTGTCCTCTATAGTGCCGAATCTTGAGTCATCTACCCGTCCTACCAGTCCTCTATAGTGCCGAATCTTGTGTCATCTACAAATCCTACCAATCCTCTATAAAGTCGAATCTTGAGTCATCTACCAGTCCTACCTGTCCTCTATAGTGCCGAATCTTGAGTCATCTACCAGTCCTAC
Source organism: Ascarosepion bandense (assembly GCA_037127315.1). Taxonomy (NCBI): domain Eukaryota; kingdom Metazoa; phylum Mollusca; class Cephalopoda; order Sepiida; family Sepiidae; genus Ascarosepion; species Ascarosepion bandense. The sequence goes on from JBBBDQ010002401.1 coordinate 345,700, forward strand.
CAGTCCTCTATAGTGCCGAATCTTGTGTCATCTACCAGTCCTACCAGTCCTCTATAGTGCCGAATCTTGTGTCATCTACCAGTCCTACCTGTCCTCTATAGTGCCGAATCTTGAGTCATCTACCAGTCCTACCTGTCCTCTATAGTGCCGAATCTTGAGTCATCTACCAGTCCTACCAGTCCTCTATAGTGCCGAATCTTGTGTCATCTACAAATCCTACCAATCCTCTATAAAGTCGAATCTTGAGTCATCTACCAGTCCTACCTGTCCTCTATAGTGCCGAATCTTGAGTCATCTACCAGTCCTACCAGTCCTCTATAGTGCCGAATCTTGTGACATCTACCAGTCCTACCAGTCCTCTATAAAGTCGTATCTTGAGTCATCTACCAGTCCTAACTGTCCTCTATAGTGCCGAATCTTGAGTCATCTACCAGTCCTACCAGTCCTCTATAGTGCCGAATCTTGTGTCATCTACCAGTCCTACCAATCCTCTATAAAGTCGAATCTTGAGTCATCTACCAGGCCTACCAGTCCTCTATTGTGCCGAATCTTGAGTCATCTACCAGTCCTACCTGTCCTCTATATTGCCGAATCTTGAGTCATCTACCTGTCCTACCAGTCCTACCAGTCCTACCAGTCCTCTATAGAGTCGAATCTTGAGTCATCTACCAGTCCTACCAGTCCTCTATAGTGCCGAATCTTGAGTCATCTACCTGTCCTACCAGTCCTACCAGTCCTACCAGTCCTCTACAGTGCCGAATCTTGAGTCATCTACCGGTCCTACCAGTCCTCTCTAGTGCCGAATCTTGTGTCATCTACCAGTCCTACCAGTCCTCTATAGTGCCGAATCTTGTGTCATCTACCAATCCTACCTGTCCTCTATAGTGCCGAATCTTGTGTCATCTACCAGTCCTACCAGTCCTCTATAGTGCCGAATCTTGAGTCATCTACCGGTCCTACCAATCCTCTACAGTGCCGAATCTTGTGTCATCTACCAGTCCTACCTGTCCTCTATAGTGCCGAATCTTGAGTCATCTACCAGTCCTACCAATCCTCTATAGAGTCGAGTCATCTACCAGTCCTCTATAGTACCGAATCTTTTGTCATCTACCAGTCCTACCAGTCCTCTATTGTGCCGAATCTTGAGTCATCTACCAGTCCTAGCAGTCCTCTATAGTGCCGAATCTTGAGTCATCTACCAGTCCTTCTAGTTCTCTATAGTGCCGAATCTTGAGTCATCTACCAGTCCTACCTGTCCTCTATAGTGCCGAATCTTGAGTCATCTACCAGTCCTACCAGTCCTCTATAGTGCCGAATCTTGCGTCATCTACCAGTCCTCTATCCTGCCGAATCTTGTGTCATCTACTAGTCCTACCAGTTCTCTATAGTGCCGAATCTTGAGTCATCTTCTAGTCCTTCTAGTCCTCTATAGAGCCGAATCTTTGTTCATCTACTACCGACTAGGCTTTTTTGTGGTGCTAAATGCTCGAAGGCTTCTATAACAGCGTCATCAATTCACGATATTGCAGAATATTGAGTCCTTGACCGACACAAAACATGCTTTCTTGGGCGTTTCTACAATTTTTATCACCTTAAGGTGACTACTAGAATCAAGTGTGTCAGCTATTTCAGCTTTGAGGCAATGCTTCACAAGGAACAGTTACACTGAACAGGCTCTGCAAACTTTCCAAACATATTACATAAGGAAAGAAAGAGAAACAGAGCGAAGCGACGAACTATTGGCTCAAATCAACGCGGTACTTGTGGAATCGACTACCAAAATCAGGCAGTAATTTCCGCAGCTGGTAGAAACGAGACGACCAGATTGAACATTGCTTTAGAATTATAGGAACAGACAGATGTTAGCATTGAAAACTTGTGATTTTTGCTCAAGTTACCCAGATCTTCTGCACATATAGCAGAAAAATCACCCAAGCCAATTATTCTTCTTCTTCTGCGCCCTGTCCTTTCAGGACGTAGTCGATCATGGCTTTCCACGTCTCCCTATCCCTGGTGGCTCTTAGAACGCCTTCTCCTGTTGCACCATGCAACCCCCGTTGTTATCCACTAGCCCAAGCCCATAAATGGAGATTATAAATGTATCGAAACTAGCATGGCCACAAAATGAGGGATCAGTATATATATTGATTATAATATAGAATTGATCCTCCGTTTATACCCACATAATAATTTCTTATAAACAGTTGTCATATATATTCTTCTTCTATGTGCCTTGTCCTTTCAGGACGTAGGCGATCTTGGCTTTCCACATGTCCCTATACCTGGTGGCTCTTAGCACGCCTTCTTCTTTTACACAATGCAACCCCTGTTCTGTCATCCACTGGCTCAAGCCCATAAATCTAGAATATAAAGGTATAAACTAGCATGGCTACAAAATGAGGGATCCGTTTATATATTGATTATAATATAGAATTGATCCCCCATTTTATACCCACATTATATTTTCTTATAAACAGTTGGCATATATATTCTTCTATGTGCCCTGTCCTTTCATGATGTAAGCAATCATGGCCTTCCCCGTCTCCCTATCCTTGGTGGCTCTTAGCACGCCTTCTCCTGTTACACCCTGCAAGCCTCGTTCTGTCATCCACCTGCTCAGGTCCTTCAAATAGGTTATCTTCTGCTTTCCTCTATCTCTTTTTCCCTCTATCTGGCCTGTCAGTATCAGATTTTTCGAGCTTTTCTTCCTTATTGCTTGTCCTATGAACTTCGGTTGACTCTTCCTGATACTCACTATTAATTTTCTTTTCGTTGCCATCCTTTCCAACGCTTCATCATTGCTCACATGCTCGGTCCACGATATTCTCAACATCCTTCTGTATAACTACATTTCTGCTGCTTTAAGATTTTTCCTCATTTTTCAATCATATTGTCCAGCACTCACTACCATGGCGATCTAGTTTTTTATTTTTTTTTTTTTGAGATTATTCTTACTCCAACACGCATGCGTCGGTCATCCGGTCGGTCGGTCGGTCGGTCTGTGAAACTTGTTGACTGCCTTAATCTATTCATCTCTGTTTCTGGGTTGATTCTTAATAATGAATGGTGTAAAAGAAACAATGTTTTCAATTGCTCTTCAAAGAAATCAGTGATGCAAACGAAACGAAAATGGCCGAAAATAAAATCCAAGATAGCAAAGCTTATAACGAAAAGGCCAACAGCGAGTCTAAAGGAACGGATTCTGAATGTATTGATTGTATTTGGACGGACGAAGTCAAGCGGAAATGTTCCCTCGAAATGTGATCATCAAAGAATTCAACTCAAACGGGATCATAACATCGAATCAAGAAGAAAGACAATTTAAAAAACAAAACGCGACTAACAGAAACGAATGGAAAGAGATAGCAGCAAATTAGATTTCGATCCATTGTTTTTTTTTTTTACGAACATGTTTATCTAAGCATATTTTGTACTATTGTTCAAACGATACAAGCGTGGGCTGAAAAAGTTGATAGGCTGACTACGAAGGAATTAAGCTGGAGCTGTAAAAAAATTGCATTTGTTATATTTAACTCTCCTTATTAATAACTATATTGTTTCTTTCCTGAACGATCGTAGGCTGAAAAGTTCATAGGCTGACCAGGAAGGTGTGATATCAGAGCTGTGTGGCCTTGCATAGACTAATTTCAACTATTCTTGGGAATAAACGCATTTTTTTTTCTTTTCAAGTCAACTGATATCTAACTAGATGTGCGTTGTGGTGCAGTGGATATCAACTCAAAACGACCAATCTGGGAGCCGAGATCGAATTCTAGTAGAATCCCTTGCATTCACTTACGCACGAATACCCTAAGAAAAGGTATTAATCTCTTCCCTCCATTTATGGGTTAAATAATATGATGGATTTGGTTCTATAACATTGGCTAGCAACAAGCCTATCACAGAAAATAATGGCAGCCTACTGCGGGATAATCTTCTGCCCAGTCAGTCATGTCACTTTCGAGACATGATCGCCCAAAGCGTGTATCACGTATGGCACTTAACTGACTGAATGAATATAATAGTTGGAGACATTATTAAGGCTTCTACTGGGCACAAAGTGGGGTATCGGTTTTCTGTTTTTATAAAGTAATAAAATCATCCCCTACTAATTACTACATAATAATATAATACATTTCTTCCCCCTCTAGCTATGGGTCAACTAATAGAACAGATTGTGTTCTGTAGACTAGGCTGGCAACCAGTCTACAGAAGAAAGCAATGGCAACCTACTCCGGGATAATCTTCTGCCCAGTTAGTCATGTCTCTTTGGAGACATGATCGCCCTAAGCTGGTATCACGTATGGCAATTGACTGACTGACTGACTGATATCTAACTGTTCAAAGAAGACTTTAAAAGTACGATAGTTGCCGAAAAATCCGTAAGCTGACTATGAAGGGGTGATGCTAGAACTGTGAAACATTGCGTGCACCAATTTCAGTTCTTATTAACTAATATTATAACCCGGCGTTGCCCGTCCAACTCAGAACATTTTAATTTCTTTAGCGGATGAAACAAATACGTTTAAATTTGCTGCAGGCACTTAAAATATAATCTATATATATAGGCAATCTGTGATTATGTGTGTGACTGTTCCCTATGCACGCCTACATTTTTTAATATTTCTTTTGTTTCAAAATTACGGGGGAAAATACTCACATTTTTTTTGTTGACCAAATGAATTTTTAAAACGTCGGAATAAAAATTAAATATAAAGGCTACTTTTTTTTAATAAAAAATATTTTAATCGCGTTTGATACGTGTGATTTGATTTTTGTGACGTAATTCAGCAACCATCTTAGATCTAAGATGTTTTACGGAAATAAAACGTCGAATTAAAATTAAATATAAAGGCTCTTTTTTTGTATTTTTTAAATAAAAACAATATTTTAGTCGCGTTTGACACGTGTGATCTGATTTCTGTGACGTAATCTAGCAACCATCTTATATGTTTTACGGAGCAAATATAAAAAATCGGTTCCATTGGCCAAAAAGTGCGAAAGGGAAAATTTGCTGAACTTAAACTCCAAAAGTATGTGTCGACCTGGCTTTCCTGTAGATATGTGTCCCTAGAAAGTTTGAATGGCGTAGCTTAAAAAATGTAGGCGTGCGTAGGGAACAGTCACACACAGACTCACAGATTGCTTTTTATATATATATAGATAAAAACTGTTCATTTCTTGGTAAACTAACAACTCACAGTTGAAAGAATATTTAAATCTAATTTGTTGCAACTTTTCTTGAAATCAAAGAAAATTTCTCATCGTTGGTTTATCGGGTACCTGCAGAAAAAGGGTTTAACTCACATGGACATTCATGATTAATACATAAAGGTAAGATAATGCCTAAGTTTTATTACCATTCTAAAAGCTGTCAGCTGAATTTAGGAAGAAAAGTGGGTGTCTGGAAGGTGACAGACGGTATGGACGACCTGCGACTGCCACCACAGTAGAAAACATTGATCGTATTCCTCTCGTGGTGATGGGTAACAGGAGACTGACGATACATCAAATAGACAATAATACTATTAGCATATCCTGTGAGAGATTTGAGAATATTCTGCAGTTGGCAGGATGACGGGTTCTGCTAGGTTCATGTCAATTCTTCTGACACCTGATCTTATAATTTTAATATATAATTATAAAAGTATAGCCAAAATCGCATGGAGAAATATAACATTCAGACAATTTTTATATAATTTAAGTTCTGAAAAGAAAATAATATACGAGGGTCATTCAATAAATAAGGTGAATTTTTCGGTGTAAAGACTTCTACGAGGGTCATTAAATAAATAAGGTGAATTTTTCGGTATAAGGACTTTTACGAGGTCATTCAATAAATGAGGTGAATTTTTTGGTATAAGGACTTCTACGAGGGTCTGAATGAGCCTCGTAGAAGTCCTTATACCAAAAAATAAAAAAGGTGAATTTTTCGGTATAAGGACTTCTACGAGGGTCATTCAATAAATAAGGTGAATTTTTCGGTATGAAGACTTCTACGAGGGTCATTAAATAAATAAGGTGAATTTTTCGGTATAAGGACTTCTACGAGGGTCATTAAATAAATAAGGTGAATTTTTCGGTATAAGGACTTCTACGAGGGTCATTCAATAAAAAAGGTGAATTTTTCGGTATAAGGACTTCTACGAGGGTCATTCAATAAATAAGGTTAATTTTTCGGTATAAGGACATCTACGAGGGTCATTCAATAAATAAAGTGCAAAAGTATTAAGACAAGAACTATTTCATCTTTTATGAGGCATCAAAACAAAGTTTGAAATCGCCCCTGTTCTAACACTTTTGCACACTACCGTTAGTGTGCAAAAATATTAAGACAGGGCTGATTTTTCCTAAGACCCTCACTGAAATTCAAATACAGTGTAAAAAGCCAAGCAAATTGCTAATAAATATTGAATTATTTAAAACTAGGTGTAAAAGAAATGTATTAAAAAGAAGTTATATTTATTTTTTCCTATGTTCTATAAAACAAGTTATTTTGAAACTACTCTATTGAACATCTATGGTATATTTTAGAAAAAAAATGGTAAATCTAATGTTACTTTACAAGACACACTTTGGGAAGAAATACAAGCTGCTTGGCAGGAGATACCATTAGATACATTGAAGAAGCTTGTGATGTCAATGCCTGACAAATGAAGGCTGTGATCAAAGCAAAAGGCTATTATACTAAATATTAAATTTATTTTGTAACAAGTATTTTTCTTGTTAAAGCATTTGTTGTGTAAATCACATAAAATTACTTTAATTAAATTGTCTATTTTCAGTTAATATGCCTCATAAAATATAAAATAGTTCTTGTCCTAATACTTTTACACAGTAATATATATATATATATATATATTCCTCCTGTCACGCATATGGCGAAAGAGACAATAGCGAGGCAAAATATATCTACGTGAATTCGGGCTTGTAGGGGCAAGCCTTGTGCATATGCGGAGAAATCTATGAGGCACACAGTGAGTAACCAACTCACTACTCAATTGTAATGATTCAAACGATACAAATTTGCTAACCTTTACGCCACGTCGAGGTGACCAAACCATGTGCATATGCAGCCAAATTTATGGGGCACACAGTGAGTAAATTAATATTTATTAGCAATTTACCTGGCTTTTCACTCTGTATTTGAATTTCAGTGAGGTTTTTTGGAAAATCAGCCCTGTTCTAATAATTTTGCACACTACCGGAAGTGTGCAAAAGTGTTGGGACAGGGGCGATTTCAAACAATATTTTGATGCCTCATAAAAGATAAAATAGTTCTTGTCTTAATATTTTTGCACTTTATTTATTGAATGACCCTCGTAGAAGTCCTTATACCGAAAAATACACCTTATTTATTGAATGACCCTCGTAGAAGTCCTTATACCGAAAAATTCACCTTATTTATTTAATGACCCTCGTAGAAGTCCTTATACCGAAAAATTCACCTTATTTATTGAATGACCCTCGTATATTTTTTCTTTTCAGAACATAAATTATATAAAAATTGTCTGAATGTTTTATTTCTCCATGAGCTTTTGATATATATACATTTATAATTATATATTAAAACTATAAGATCAGATGTCAGAAGAATTGACACGAACCTAGCAGAAACCGACTCAATTTTAATGATTGAAACGATACAAATTTGCTAACCTTTATGCTACGTCGAGGTGACCAAGTCTTGTATATATGTGCTTGTATTTCAGTGTGTATATATGTGTGTGCATGAAGGGTCTTGTGCGTGTCTGCGTACTTGTGTTTGTATGTACATGTACTTGCATATGTATGTACATGTCTACGTCTTTCTCGTATTCAGGCTAAAACAAAAATAAACATCTCAATGATATTCCGGTTGAGAATTTTCTCGAGTGGCAAGTTTGCAATCGATCAATAAATAAACATAAATAAACATAAAATCAAAAATAACATTTACTAGAATATGAAGAGGAAGTTTGAAAAATAAAAAAGGTCGTTATTGTCATTTGAGAGATGCAGACGACAGCGAAATGAATAGACCGGAAGTCGGACAGCAGACATCTTGGACGGCTTAAATGTCAAGGGGAGATTGATGAACAATGGCTGACAAGGATAATATCATCTTACGGACATTGTTTATTTGATATTATAATTTTAAAGTGAACTCACTTTTATTGTTAAGCTGTTTATTACTTAAAAATAAAAGCACGACCTTAACCAATACAATTTTTTTTATTTTGCTCTAAATTTTAAGAATATCTGAAATTAAATATAGTACTGTTCAATTCCATTAGAATATCATGAAAATGAGATTATTTAAAATTAAAAATATTATGCCATCTTATAAGTTCTAAATGAATCCTGCTTATACGATAAGCCAAGTTTATACGTTATGCGACACTTGAAATTCTGAACCAATTTTTAGACTTCTTGTATATATCGCTAACGGTAAGAGAGAATCTAAGATTACCTGTGAATAATGAGTCCCCACAAATATGCTTAAAATTAAAGAAAAATATTGGGATAAAAATCGAGCATATAGGGTTAGGGTTAGGGTTAGGGTCTTCACGAAACCCTCACTTCAGAATTATTTTTTTACCGATATATATATATATATATATATATATATATATATATATATATATATACTATGTGCGATTGGTAAATTGTCGCATATATATATATATATATATATATATATATATATATATAGATAGATAGATAGATAGATAGATAGATAGGAAAATTCTATAGAAATATATATATATATATATATATATAGTCATCGCAAACAGATCTGTTTCGCTGTATCATAGCTCATCATCATAGAGAATTTTCCTATCTATCTATCTATCTATCTATCTATCTATCTATCACAGTATTTTCTTATCACTCTCTGTCTTTATATATATATTTATATACTAGCAGTATATCCCGGCGTTGCTCGAGTGTAATGAAAGCTTTAAACCTAATCCATGGTCCCGGATCTCAGACTCTTTGGACGTTGGCACGAAAGACTAAAAAGCAATAGTTGTTTCCAGTTAAAGGGAAACCGTAGACTGAAAGAAAAATGAATGGATGTGGGTCAAATTTTGATTTCCTGGTATCGATATCAAATAAGTTTTTTTCGTCGTAAACTGAATTTTGAAGACTAAATAAGTCCTCTGAGTAAATGGTATCATGGCTGAAACTAAGAACTACAATTATACCTACTTAGATCCAAACCCGAAGCAAAAACTAAAATAAAAGGGCTGAAAAAATACGGACATACAGGCAGATAAACAGACACACACGCAAACATCTTGCCTTGTATATATATATTATCGATTTTCTGCACTATTGTAAGAACTGCAACTTTGAAACTTCTGAATATCGTTTCTTATGTCTTTGTCTATGAGTGTATCAAATTTGATTCAAATCGGACCACTCCTTCTATAACCCGATTTTTTCGATTATCGATTTTCGATATTTATCATACATGAGTTAAATGGCCAAAATAAAATATATTTGGGATCAAGCAATACAGAAGGACATATATCACATAGCAAACTGGCACTGTTTTCTTCGTTTCTAATGAGATTTTCCTGTTTTTCAGTATTCTGGTTAGCTTCTGGAATGCGTCTTTGGATCTCCGTGTCGCATTTTTCATACTCTGTCAAAACACTTCCCAGGTTAAACGACTTTATTAACAGAGTAGCACTACCAAGATGTATATACAATATTTGCAGTCTCTCTCAGTAGTAGGTGTTACTTCGCAAAGTCCGTTATAATGACAACATTCAACTATTGTATCGTGGAATGAAGAGATAGACAGAGAAATGTAGCTAGACTACTTTATTAACAGAGTGGTACAACCAAGATGTATATACAATATTTACAGTCTCTCTCAGTAGTAGGTGTTACTTCCGGAAGTCCGTGATAATGACAACTAACCTTTGTACTAAGCGCACATTGTCTTTTATACATCCTGGCGACCGGATGTCACATGGTACGAGACACGACACAGCAATTATTAATCTGATAATTTATTTACATCTACTGGTTTGAATAATCGAGAAATCTTGTTAGAAAAATATGCGTCTTCCAGCAGGATTCGAACTTGTGCCCCCTGTGAAAAAACCGCCATTAGATCTGACCACGTTAGACTCACAATCAAAGTCCTAAAAGAACTTTTGAACACACATTTTCCCGATTTTTCGAAATATTCATATCTGCTCTGTTTTCGTAACCTAATGTAAACAAAGTCAATATATTAACGAAATTTTACGAAAACCGTTACGAAATGTATTAACTCCGACATATTTTTTAACATATATATTTGTGCAAACATTATTTTAATCGATACTAGAATAGGTATTGAAAAGCTAGGCTTAAAAATAATCCAACATTAATTCAATGAATAATATATTGCATAATTTATTTAAATTGGTATCGCATTCTTTTCGAAATAGTTCCCTTGGGCGAATATATAGCGAAAGCCGTCCAATGCCACTGAATTAATAAATGATAAAATTACATTTTTTTCTCTTTTATTTGTAATTACATTTTCTGTTGTTTTATCGATGTTCGGTTTTACTGATAGATCATCAGTCAGTTAAGTGCCATACGTGAAACAGGCTTGGGCGATCATGTCTCGAAAGAGACATGACTGACTGGGCAGAAGATTATCCCGCAGTAGGTTGCCATTGCTTTCTGCGGTAGACTGGTTGCCGACCAAGGCTTTAGAACCCAATCTGTCCTATTATTTGACTCATAGCTAGAAAGGGAATTTATGTATTATATTATTATGCAGTAATAAGTGGGGGATCAGTTTATTACTTCATAACAATATAAAACAGATCCCCCAATTTATGCCCAGTAGAAGCCTGAATCATATGTTCAACTATTATATTCAGTCAGTTAACTGCCATACGTGATACACGCTTAGGCGATCATGTCTCGAAAGAGACATGACTGACTGGGCAGAGGATTATCCCACAGTAGGTTGCCATTGCTTTCTGCGGTAAACTGGTTGCCAGCCAAGGCTATAGAACCCAATCTGTACTGTTATTTAACCCATAACTGGAAAGAAGAGACGGATTAATACCTTTCCCAAGGGTATTTGTGCGTAAGTGGATGCAATGAATTCAACTGGAATTCGAAAGATCATCAAGCTACTTAAAAACTGGACTGGCTTTGAAACGCTCAAGGAATACATGTTTTTTTCCGCTTACAAAATATTTATCAGAAGCAGTTTCAAGGGACGCTGTGGTGCAAATATCAGTACCCTATGTAATACACGCTTGGGCGATCATGTCTCTCGAGAGACATGATTGACAGAAATTTTTTCTTGCAGTAGGTTGCCATTATTTTCTGGGCTAGACTGGTCGCCAACCAAGGCTATAAAACTCAATTTGTTCTCTTATTTAGCGAAGGGAACAGACGGATTATTATTTTTCCCAATTATATTTGTGCCAAACTGAATGAACCGTATTCAACTAGAATTCGAACTTGGCACCTCGATTTGTAGTTCCGAGTTTATATCCGCTGCACCACAAAGTACATTCAGTCAGTTAAGTGCCATACATGATACACGCTTGGGTGATCATGTCTCGAAAGAGACATAACTGACTGGGCAGAAGTTTATCCCGAAGTAGGCTGCCATTAGTTTCTGCGGTAGACTGGCTGCCAACCAAGACTATAGAACCCAATCTGTCCTGTTATTTGACTCATAGCTAGAAGGGGAAGAAATGTACTATATTATTAAGTATTAATAATTGGGGGATCAGTTTATTACTTCATAACAATAGAAAATCGATCCCCCATTTTTATGACCAGTAGCAGCCTTAATCATGTCTCCAACTATTATATTTATTCAGTCAGTTAAGCGCCATACATGATACACGCTTCGAGCGATCATGTCTCGAAAGTGACATGATTGACTGGGCAGAAGATTATCCCGCAGTAGGTTGCCATTACTTTCTGTTGTAGACTGGTTGCCGACCAAAGCTATAGAACCCAATCTCTTCTGTTATTTAACCCATAACTGGAGGGAAGAGACGGATTGTTACCTTTTCCGAAGGGTATTCGTGTGTAAGTAAATGCAAGGAATTCAACTGGAATTCGAACTCGGCTCCCCGATTTGTCGTTCCGAGTCAATATCCACTACGAAAACCAAAATAAATATTATAGCCTCATCTGATAAATCTATACCAGACATATGCATTACACAAAAAAGTGTGTCATGTGTTTACTGATTATTGTTGTTATCATTACATCATCATCATCATCATCATCATCATCATCACATTTTACTGATTATTGTTGTTATTATTACATCATCATCATCATCATCATCACATTTTACTGATTATTGTTGTTATTATTACAGCATCATCATCACATTTTACTGGTTATTGTTGTTATTATTACAGCATCATCATCATCACATTTTACTGATTATTGTTGTTATTATTACATCATCATCATCATCATCACATTTTACTGATTATTGTTGTTATTATTACATCATCATCACATTTTACTGATTATTGTTGTTATTATTACAGCATCATCATCATCATCACATTTTACTGATTATTGTTGTTATTATTACATCATCATCATCATCATCATCATATTTTACTGATTATTGTTGTTATTATTACATCATCATCATCATCACATTTTACTGATTATTGTTGTTATTATTACAGCATCATCATCATCATCATCACATTTTACTGATTATTGTTGTTATTATTACAGCATCATCATCATCATCACATTTTACTGATTATTGTTGTTATTATTACATCATCATCATCATCATCATCATCGTCACATTTTACTGATTATTGTTGTTATTATTACATCATCATCATCATCATCATCATCACATTTTACTGATTATTGTTGTTATTACAGCATCATCATCACCATCATCACATTTTAATGATTATTGTTGTTGTTATTATTACATCATCATCATCATCATCACATTTTACTGATTATTGTTGTTATTATTACAACATCATCATCATCACATTTTACTGATTATTGTTGTTATTATTACAGCAACATCATCACATTTTACTGGTTATTGTTGTTATTATTACAGCATCATCATCATCTCATTTTACTGATTATTGTTGTTATTATTACATCATCATCATCATCATCACATTTTACTGATTATTGTTGTTATTATTACAGTATCATCATCATCATCACGTTTCGATTTCTACTGTGATAACACGACGGTGGCTACTGCTCTTGTTAATCAGATAAATTGTTAATTAATCAAAAATATTTTATTGTTGTTGCTACCATCCCTCGCACTTTAGACAAAACTGATTGTTAAAAATATTTAATAGAAAAATCAAAAGCTAACATTCGTTTAATAAAGTTAATAATTAATTCAAAGTATAACATATCCCTGCTGTGAAATTGAAAATAATAATAACAATGTTGACTATATGTAAGCTAATAAGATTAAGGGAAACTTCCTTGCTAATTGGGAAAATAAATTATCCTTTCTACTATAATAAATAACGTTTAATATATATATATATATATATATATATATATATATATATATATATATATATATATATATAGTGGTAAATTGCGATAATGTTTACCACAAATGTTGTTTTTCTTCTCACTGATTTTACTGATAAAATCTATTTTGGCAAGTAGTATTTTGGCAACAGAACCGAGTCTTTATTAAAAATAATGTTCAAACAAATAAATTAAAAATGCGTCGTTTGTCAATCCATTTTGTAAATTTCTCTCTCTCTCTCTCTATATATATATATAATAACTAATATATACGCGTCGCTCATTCAGTGAAATGAATTAGAGCGCGCTAGCTATTGGGCGCGTATAATGATATGCGCTAAAAAGTCTGCCTACTTCCACCGAACGCCCATAGCCCAGGGGTAGAGTCGCTGACTGACGCCATTTTGGTCGGGTTTCAATCCTGGGTAAGAAAGCAATCGGAGTCTAACTGTACTGATGAGCTGTGATCTGTCTGCGGATGACTATATATATATATATATATATATATATATAGTCATCCGCATATATACTAGATGACTTATATATATATATACATATATATATATATATATATATATATAAGTCATCTAGTATATATATATATTAGTCATCCATATACAAACCAGTTTTGCTGTATCACAGCTCATCAGTGTGGCTAGATACATCCACTTGCTCCTGCCCGGGATCGAAACTCGTCCGATTTGGTGTCAGTCGGTGTCGCTACCCGCTAATCAAAAGGCGCATGAAATCAGAGAAGGGAAATTTTTAGCGTGTTGTGCATAAGCAGCGTATACACACGCCTGTCACTGAAAAAAAACTCAATTCATTCCTAGAGAGCCCAATCGTAATGAGAGTATAAGTCAACGATCCGTCCGTGCTGCCATTTATGGTCAGGTGCCCCTGCCGTTCTCCTCAGTGTTCTTGACAAGCTCCAAAGGAGAGTCTGTAATGTGATAGGTACTGATCTGGCGACTCGACTGCAGCCACTTCCCCATCGTCGAAATGTGGCCTCCCTCTGTCTCTTCTATAAATACTTTCATGGCTTCTGCTCGGATGAGCTTAAGTCACTGATGCCTCCTCAACAGGTGTTTACCCGTGCAACCAGACTGGCAACTGGGTCTCACCCATTCACAGTCAGGTTATCCAAATGCAGACGACAATTCTACTCCTGCAGCTTCCTCTCTTGCACTTCCCGCCTGTGGAACTCACTCCCGTATTCTTGCTTTCCTGACGGCTACAACCCCCAGAAATTTAAATGCAAAGTCAATACTCATCTACTAACCACTGGCCTCTAGCTCTCTCCCCTCCCCTGTATAACCTTCCCTTTCTCTCCACCTATGTATCTGTCATCGCACCTGCTTTCTCAGCTTTCTATTGTTCCTTTCTAACTAGTTTGTACTCCTCACTCTTTTCTAATTAATCTTTTTACATTTATGTAATCTCCTGCACATCAGTGGCGTTTCCGCCTTGCTCGGGGTGAAATGATTAGGAAAATAATATATAATTCATAGCAAATATATTATAATATCACTACAAAAGTAACAATTTTGTTTCGTGTCGTGACAAGTGATGAATTCAGTTACAAGTTGGAGGGTTTTAAAAAGTTCTAGACGAGCCAAACCCCCTTCATCAGGGGGGCGTTGTTACATAGACAGAACAACGCAGAGTCCTTAGCTACATATCAATTGGGGATCTCTAGACTGTTCAAAGAGGGTCACCATTCTTGGATGGTGGCCATAAACTCATTATACGCCACTGACAGGCACATGAATACGTATCTCCATATCACCCTACATATCAGCACAGTTACCTATACTTACTTATATCTACATCCATGTATGTCCTCACTTCCACATATGTACATACAAATATATGTTTTTTTTTTGTTGTTTTGTTTTTTTAATCATATCACCCCAAGCAAGGCGATAACGCCACTGATGCGCAGGGGGCAACGTAAGGGTAAAAAGAATGGAAAAGAGAAAGCCGGAAACCACATCCTAAATAGGGAACAAGGGATGAGCCTCTTCACCTGATCAATAGATGTGGGTGGAGTGTGAACCGGGCGATAGATGCTGATCTCTATTTTAATCAAATATTACTGTTAAGGCCCCTAAGAAATTAACTTTAGTGTCTGTTCTTGTATTTTTCAGATAAGATATTGCTTTGTTTTGAGTGGTCCGTTCTGCCTATGTAACACCGAGGAGCGAGCTGTGATACAGCAAAACAGGCTTGTGTCTGGATGACTTCTTCTTCTTCTTCTTCTTCTTCTTCTTCTTCTTCTTCTTCTTCTATGTGCCTTGTCCCTTCAGGTGATCATGGCTTTCCACGTTTTCCTATCCCCGGTGGCTCTGAGCACGCCTTCTCCTGTTACACCATGCAATCCGCGTTCCGTCATCCACCTGATTAGGTCCTTCAAATATGTTATCCGTTGCTTTCCCCTGTCTCTTTTTCCCTCTATCTAACCTGTTAGTGTCAGATTCTCCAAGCCTTCCTTCCTCATTGCGTGTCCCAGGAAATTCATCTGTCTCTTCTTGATGCTCAGTATTAATTTCCTTTTTGTTTCCATCATTTCCAGGACCTCATCATTGCTCACGTGCTTGATACACGATATTCGCAGCATCCTTCTGTAGAACCACATTTAAGTTGCTTCAAGTTTTTCCTTCATCTTCAATGATATTATCCAACATTCACTGCCATATTGAAGAACTGACATCACATAGCAATCAAGTACTCTCTTCTTTGTTTCTAGTGAAATTGTCCTGTTTCTTAATACTTTACTCAACTTCTGGAATGCTTCCTTCGCCATGCCAATTCACCTTCGGATCTCGGTGTCGCACTTTCTATTATAACGCTCCCCAGGTATTTAAATTTTTGTACCTGCTTGATTCTGGTATCCCCGGCCTGTATTTGGCATATGTTTTATAATCCTGTCGCCCCAAGCAAGGCATTTTACTGCCACTGTTGAGCAGGGGTTACATAGGAAGTATGTTATGAGAAAGAGTGACAGGTTACATGGGGTATCAGGAAGAGGGTAGGAGAAGGATGAGAATACTGATGAGAGTGGGGTGAACGCAGAAAGGAGCATGAGAGAGTGGATGCAAGTTAGTGACTATTGACTTTACATTTGAATTCTTGAAGGTTGTCGCTGTCGGGAAAGCAAGTAAACGGAAGGGAATTCCACAGGCGGGAAGTGCGAGAGAAGAAGCTGTTGGAGTAGAGTTTGCTTTTACAATTTATTCGTATCACAGTTAAAAGGTGGGACCTAGTTGTTAATCTTGTTGCTCGAGTTGGATTCGAACCTGCGACTTAATTTGGTTTTGTCTAATAGCGAATTCCTTCTTATGGGAGTGGTTTAACACACTTCAGATCAAATGGCTTTTAGGTCTATAGGAGTGGCAGGTTCGAATCCTGTCAGATGATCAATACTTTCTTAACAAGGTTTCTTGAATATTAAGGCCGGTAAATATATATAAAAATACTGTTTAATAACTTTCGTAACATTTCGAAATATATATATATATATAAAGTGACAAAAAATTTTACAAAAATTTTTCCGGTAAGGGGGGAAATTCTGACCTTTTAATTTACACATAGAAAAAAAAATTAAATTATCTTTAAAATATGAAGGCCACACGATTTGTATTAAACTTTTTAATTTTTGATAGGCAATATAATCTTCAATTAACTTAAAAATATAACCGCAACAGATCTGTGAAGTATTTTTAAAATATTTTGAAACTTTATAAATTATTATAATAACAAAAAGGAAATGAAAACAATTCTTATAAAATTTTATTAGTAATCGAAAAAATATTTTCTTCAAACTATAATGTCCTTAATTTTTACTATTTATTCAAGCTTAACAAATTCAATAATATCAGGGTTTTATTGAATTTTTTATTTTACTATTCGGAGCAGATTTTCAGATACATATGCTAAATTTAAAAACAAAAAAATAGATGATTTACAATCCCCAATGAGTCCTGCATTTAACTAATAAAACCGATTACCGCAACAAAGTAAAATTTATTAAAATTTCATGGATTTTCGCGAAGCGGGTGGGTAAAAAATATTTTTATCAAGATTTTTAAAAAATACTAACTTCAGAAATAATTTCATTCATTTGTGAATGAGTATTGAAAGTTTCATTAAAATCTGAAAATTATTTGAGTTTTGCGAGAATTTCCAAATTAATGTGTTTGTCAACGAAAAAAACTGAGTTATGTAAAATAACGTTTTCCATTGTAAACTCAAGTAATGATTTGGTTATCCGCTAACTAAAATCAAAACAAGATTTTGTCATAAAAATTTCGAACGTTTTAGAAGGGATTAAAAATTCCTATTAATGATAATATAAGCACTTTGAATTGAAAAAGTTCGTTTGTATTAAGTTTGACGTGTTCAAAGAATTTATCGCAGTCTCTGTACTGACTTGGATAAATTCAGAGATTGAGAAATGTCTATCTCTTTCGTTCCTTTATTTTTTTGTGTATCTATCTACTCTATTTCTATCTGGGTATATCTATCTCTATATCTCTCTGTTTCTCTCTCCTACATCCACGAGTGCTGTCAGTTTATTGTATGTCTTCTTTTCATGTATTATCGTAGTTTCTCTTTTCACTTCTAAGAAAAAAAACTGAAACCGTATATATTTTTAAGTCCATTTAATAAATATTTTTTGTAAATTCATTTTTTGAAATTTTTAAATCAATTATACTGAATAAATTTCTTTAAAGTTAGGCCATTCTCTTATGTTCTCATTTATTTATTACCAGATTACATAGTAAAATTCTAATCTGTACATTCTGATGAGTGGGATATACGTTCCAGATTTAAATTGTGAGTCTTTAGTGAGCGACCACCTGTCGTATGCGACCAGTTTGATGACATTCTGGGTGGTCGCATACGACAGGTACCACTGTATGTACATTCAGGTGAGTGGAATATACGTTCCTGGCATAAATAGGTCATGACAATGACTGTTTTAGTGAGCGACCACCTGTTCAAAGAATTTATCGCAGTCTCTGTACTGACTTGGATAAATTTAGGGATTGGGAAATGTCTATCTCTTTCGTCCCTTTATTTTTTTTGTGTATCTAATCTATTTCTATCTGGGTATATCTATCTCTGTCTCTCTGCTTCTCTACCCCCTCCAACGATTGTTGTCAGCTTTTGTATTTTTTTCTCATGTATTATCGTAGTTTCTCTTTTGGTATCATTTCTAAGAAAAAAACTGAAACGTATACATTTTTTAAGTCCACTTAATAAATATTTTAGTTTCTTGTTGACCGTTGCAAATACGTTTTTTAAAATTTTTAAATGAATTATGTTGAATAAATTTCTTTAAAGTCAGGCCATTTTCTTATGTTCTCATTTATTTATTACCAGATTAAATGGTAAAATTCTAAAATGTACATTCTGATGAGTGGAATATACGTTCCTGGTGTAAATAGGTCATAACTATGAGCCTTAAGTGAGCGACCACCTTCATATCAGTTATTGCATTTGACTTGTTCAAGGGATTTAGCGCAGTCTCTAACCTGACTTGCATAAATTCAGAGATTGGGAAAATCACATTTATGTCTTTCTCAAATGTTTATCTCTTTCGTCACCTTTATTTTTCGTGTATCTATCTACTCTATTTCTATCTGGGTATATCTATCTCTATCTCTCTGTTTCTCTACCCCCACCCACGATCGCTGTCAGTTTCTTGTGGGTTTTTTTCCCATGTATTATCGCAGATTCTCTTTTGCTATCACTCACTTCTAAAAAAAAAA